>PVKB01000501.1:0-491571 GCA_004027205.1 Ctenodactylus gundi | reverse complement strand
ACATGAGTATACATATATCTCTGTTATGTATTGTTTTGATATCTTTTGGAAATATTCCCAGAAGGGGTGTGGGGATATTTATTTCCATTCTTTTGAGAAATCTCCATACTGCTTTCCAAAACGGTTGTACGAATTTACATTCCCACCAGCAGTGCAGGAGGGTTCCTTTCTCCCCACAGCCTCACCAGTGCTGATTACTATTTGACTTGTTGATATACGCCATTCTCTCTGGAGTGAGACGGTATCTTAGCGTTGGTTTGATTTGCATTTCATTCCTAGAAACCATAGAATTTTCACACATACTTCTTTGATGGTAGCATGACAACTACTGGTCATTTATGATTTCCTATGGTTTATAGCATCGGGTCAGCTATTTATAAATTCTACATTCTTAAAAGGGACAAATTTCTCTTTTGTAGAGATATTCATTGCCCCCCACAAACACATTGAAACTTTTAGAAAAAAGAGGAAAAAGGAAAAAGACTCAAAGAACATTTTCGACAAGGAGAGTGAGCCCTCTAGTGAAATAATGCTTAAGGACATTTGTTCATAATTTAATCCTCTGCATTATAAAGAATTTATTTTTATAGTAGAACGCAGTTGTAGAAAATCAGTGAATCAGTGCTGAGGGGGTTCATTTTCTAACCCATAGCTCATGATTGAAAATTTATACTATCTCTGAATGTTAAGACCCTACTAAAATTGCCTAATTCCACTGTAAAATAAAAAGAGAAGAATGACCTCACTCACTAATATGAGATTCTATCTCCACTTATTTATTCCTAAATGTGAAAGTGCTACATGGGGTTCAACATCAATTCCCTACCTAAATCACAGGACTAGAATGCTCTCAAGGTAAAAACCCAGTCCATGTTTGACCATGCAGATCATAAAATATCCCCTAAATTTTTCATTTTTTTTAAAGGCAAGGTTCTGGTCTGGAACTTACATGTTGTTCATGGTTATTATACCTGCACAACATGTTCTAGTTATATTTAAAGGTTTGGGTCCAGCTGAACTGGGCTGTGAAGCCTCTGTCAACTCTCTCCACACTTCCCCCATCACTTGTTGACAAGGAGTCTTACTCCTGGGTACATCAGGCACTGCAGACTTGGGAGGGGTGTTTGCTTTAATCGTCTTGGATTTTGAGACAGACATAAAGAAATTTCAGGTAGCTACCATGTAACTGTGTAGCAAGACAAAGTCAAGTAAGTATTTACTAGACAAAGCACATCATAATCAATGCTCCACTTGGAATGACAAGCAAGTTGAACAATTCTGAATCACAGAGGAAAGGAAAAGAAAGCAAACTAAAATTAGAGGCAGCTGTACCCTGCCATTTGAAGTTACAATGCACTTATCTTGTTCTGATCTCAGGGCTGTTTCACATCTGGTTTTTAAACTAGGTCTGGGTTATAACTCTCCATTATAGCTGGTGGCTACTTGGACTGAGAATCAAAACACCAGACGGTCCCCTGTTTGGTTTCTTCTCTAGGTCTTTAAAACAGTTAGTTTATTTTTGTAGACTACTCTGAAGTATTTTTCACATTAAGCATTACTCTCTGTCATCTTTTAGTGTTCTGTAATTCCCTTTCCAGGCCACTCCCCACCATGCTTAAAATTCCCTGAAACTCATGCTTCTAAGGGCTAGCTTCCTTCCCAAGTTGGGCTTTGTGGGGGCCTTCCTCACTTTTCCTTGAGTGTTTCAGTCTTGATTTCCTCTGATGACTATTTTGAACTGGGGATCATGGATGAGTCTAGTGAGAACATCAGCCGATTCTTCTGAGTGCAGTCAAGCTACAGAAACCTAACACAGGTGGGCCTGGTGGTACAGGCCTGTAATCCCAGTCCTCTGGGAAGCTGAGGAAGGAGGTTTGCAAGTTCGAACCCAGCCTGGCCAGCACTGTAACTTGGCATGACCATGTCTCAAAATACAAAACCAAAAATGAGCTGGGGATGGATGTGGCTTAGCGTGAAGGCTTGGGTTCAATCTCCAGTGTCACAAAAACAACAAAAAATAAAGAACAAAAATAAGCAAAACAACAACAACAACAACAACAACAAAAAAAACCCCAAACAAAGTATAAAACAAAATAAGGCAAAAAGAACTAAAAGTCTTTGTTCAATAAATTTTCTGAGGAAGATCAGGTGTTTCTTTATGAGATTTTATACTTACTCATTTCAATCCAAATGCTTGTACATTGTTAACACTGATTGTGGACAGAGGCCTGTCGGGCATTGGAGGGCTCTCTCAATGCAGATATACCAAGTTCAGGAGCTAGGATGATTTATATCCTGAATTTGCCTGTGAGGCTTAGTAGGCTAAATGCAGTCTCTGCTACTACTACTGATTCCCGATGTACAACGGTTTGACTGACAGCTTCACAATGGTGCAAATATGAGGTGCACTCAGTAGACATCCATTTTGAATTTTGAACTTAGGTCTTTTGCCAGGTTGGTGACATGCAGTAGACATTATTTACAGTTGCTGGGCAGCATCAGCAAGCCGCAATTCCCAGTCTGTTGCTCGGACCAGGAAAATACGTGCTCGGTGTTGTCGGCTACAATGTTCTACAGGTTAGTTGGAGTCAATGCACTTTCAGCTCATTGTGTTTTCATCTTGTGAGGGTTTTTTTTGGGATGCAGCTTTCTCACAGAGGAGTATCTGTGGGCACATCTCAAGGAGCACTTGTTGGTTTATTGATACTCTCTGGAAATTCTCCAAGTAGAACAGACCCAATACCGAATTTAAATGGAGCACCTTTCTGTCTCATTTGGCAGGAGGGAAATGGCTTCATTCCTTTAAACACTACAGTCTTGAACAAAAACGGTCACAGAAGAATTCATGGGGAGGAATTTTAAAATTTCTAGAATCAAATGACAATGGAAGCACACCACCCCAAGACCTATGGGACACCGCAAAGGCAGTTCTAAGAGGGAAGCTCACTGCTATGGACACTTCTATAGAAAGACTAGAGCAATCCCATATAAACAACCAAATGGAGTATCTCAAGGACCTAGACAAGGAAAACAATGAAACCCCCAAACTAGTAAAAAGAAAGAGATTATAAAGACCACAGCAGGAAACAATGAAACTGAGACCTAGACGTTAAAGCAGAAACACTGAATCTGCTGAAGATAAAATAGGTAAAACCCTAGAAGACATAGGCAGAGGAAAGGACTTCATAAACGGAACATCAACCATGTGAGAAATAACACCAGGAATCAACCAATGGGATTACATCGAACTAAAAACGTGCGGTACAGCAAAGGAAACAATTGACAGAATGAGAAAAGCTAATGAATGGAAAAGATACTTGCTGTCTACTGCTCTGTACGTAGAGACTGTAACGAATTAAAAAAAAAAACCCACCAAAATAAAAGACCAGATCAAAAAAGGGCAATTGAAACTGAGACACTTTTCCAAAGAAGTACAGATGATCAATAAGTACATGAAAAGTTGTTCAATGTCTTTGGTCTTAGAGAAATGCAAATCAGCGTAACATTGAGATTCTATCTTACTCCAGTAAGAATGGCTATCATCAAGAACTCAAAATAACAAATGTTGATGAGGTTGTGGGGTAAAAGAAACCATCCACTCTGTTGGTGAGATTTTAAACTAGCACAATAAAACCACTATGGAAATCAATAGGGAGATTTCTCAGAAAACTGAAAATAGAAATCCCATTTGATTCAGCTATCCTTTTCCTGAGAATTGTTCTTAAACAAATACCATATTGCAGAGATACTTGCATACTGGTATTTACAGCAGTACAACTCATAATAGCTACATTTTGCAAGCAGCCTATATGTCAATCAGCAGATGAATACATAAAGAAAATGCAGTACACATCCACAATAGAATACTACTCTGCCATTAAGAAAGACACATTGAAATCATTTGTAGGGCAATGGACACATCTTGAGACCATTACACTTAGTGAAGTAAATCAGACCCAAAATCTTAAGTACTGCATGGTTTCATTTATATGAGAGACTCAAAATACAGAGGCGACAAGGTAGAAAAGAAGAAGGTAGACTTTGCAAAGAGAGGAAGGGAACCTTAGGACAGGGGAGGGGGACAACGGGACGAGGAAGTAAAAAAGAACGAAACATGATAATGTACATACATCAATTCTCCAAGCTGTAAGCAATTAACGTGCAAAGGCAGAGCACTGGAAACCTACACAAATAAAAATGATTCAAAAAAAAACCCCCAAAACAAAATTAACAACTAAATAACTGGGTTTTGGCTTTCTTATTACTCACTACAAGAAACAGCTTCCAGGCTCAAGACACTCACCCCTCACCGCGCATGTTGCTTGTGGGAGCTCCGCCATGCACGTGCCCCGGTTTCCGGGCGTGGATTTGCGCTAGAAAAGCTTTCTCGGAGGTTGGGGACGGCACCAGGTCCTCAAACTGAGTCCTCGCGAATTCCGAATCCACGTGGCTCTCTGCTTCACTCCCCACTTCTAGTAGGTGAAATTGAGGGAGTAAAGAAGGACTTAGGTACCTTATACCGTTCAAGTGAAGGCTTGCGCTTGGCATGAGTCAGCACATGCTGTGTGAAACACTAGCCACTTACCGCACTGTAGTGAAAACAATATTTTTAGACGGGAAAATTGATACTGACACAAGTTTGACATTTGACGTACTATGTTTTCTTTTTCATCCCAACAATATTATGAGGAATTTATGTTTTTAGTAACTGATTAACTTTTAAAGAACTTCTTCCCTTTTGTCTGTATCCAAGTGTTCACTAAAATTGTTATACCATCCCAAGTTTATGTAGGGTTGAGGAATTGAGCCCAGGGCCTTGCGCTTGCTAGGCAGGTGCTCTCACCCAGCCCTAGGATTTTTTAATAATGAAATTTTATTTCTTATACTCTTCGTTACGTCAGCTTTCAGACCACAGTCCTGCCAGACAAATATTTTGCTAAGTCTTATCCAAGGAATAGATGGAGATATATTGGTAACTGGTAACATGTCTATTTGTGTACTCAGGCTGCTGAAACTAAAACAAAGAAACAAACAAACAAACCAACAAAAAACTGTGTGATATTAGAGGCTTAAAAATCTTCCACAACATTATACTGTTCAGTTTTTGGGCACATTTTTCTCTGGAGATATTGCAAAGGCAAATTTCGTTTCAGCTTCATTCAAAGATGATGAACTCTAAACCAGCGTAGTCCACATAGATAAATGAAACACTTGGCGCTGTAAAATACCTTCAACATCGTATTACTATGAATAACTATTTACGTTAATTGAGGTTATCTTTGGAATCTAGAATCATAGGTTAATTTTAATACTGTTCTTTGTTCTCTGCATTTTCCAGACTTGTCACACGAGTGTGTATTAATAGTGTTCTAATTAGTGAAAAATTATGAAAAAATCCAAATATACCAACAAAATGTCATATAAGCTTTTAGAATATCCTTTCATGTGTGACAATGAGCAGGTCACTAAGAGAGGCCCCTTCAAACAGACGGGTTCCTCTGCTGTGAGCAGACACATGAGAGCGCGCCAGGGACTCACCGGAATTCAGCTCTTTCACCAGAGACGACATGGTGTTAGTGATGGAGTCTGCTGCCACTAACAAGTCATTCCTTAGATTTCTTCTTGAACCTTTAGTGAAGAAATGTTAATTTAAAAAGTTGAATATTTCCCTTTAGTTTTTTTTTTTTTTGTTGATCATGTCCACTGAGAGCCCATAGCAAGAAACTTCCAAGATGTCTCCCTTTCAGAAATGCCTTGGTTCGCTTCTTGAAAACAAACAAACCAACAAAAAACCAAATACCACTGTGCTGTGGCTCCTGTTACTGGAAAACAAGGCTAATGATGGAGGTTTCTAGAATTTATTTTTCAAATTGGGACAATTTTGAAAGGAAAGGGATCCACTTTGATATGACTGGGTGACCTGGGACGATCCCTGGTAAAACAAATTCTGTTCGGTCGTGTGTCCTGAGAATAATGCACACAGGTGAATAGTTGGCGTTGCCAGGAGACCTACAGAGTTGCTATTATTGTTCCACCATTATGCCATGGGTTGAGCACACTGGATGATTGGAACACCATCTATGGCAGAAAGAGATCATTCTTTCATTTCAGGCACCTTAAGGGTTAAGCACACATTTGTAGGTGAGCTTGGGAGGGGGGCAAGTTGGTGGTGGATTAGAGGGTTAATTACCGTAATGTTTTTCAAAAAAGGGTACAAGAGGCCAAATATGTCATTGACCACTTTATGCAATATGAGTATTTTATGAACTAAGGGCTGCCTTTAGGCCACGCTTCACTGTCCTTTAAAAAAAACTAATATAAAGAAGTAAAATAAAAAAGATATTCAAATTAAAAATAAGTAGCTAGGCAAAAACACAAATGCAATGCAGAACACAAATTGATTTAAAATACAGAATCTACAGATGGATTTATGATATGATTTAGAGATAGGCCATTTTTCCTTGAAAGTTATTTTGTGGGTCGCATGCACAGCTCTTGAATTATATTCAGTGCTTATAAGGAAAAAACCCCACTAATATGGGTCCTTTTTTTTCTCTCATAACAGACTAGAAAGTCTGTTAAAATGTGTTATTAAAATGTGTTATTACACATGAGAGTGTCTGTTTCCTCTTGCTGTCTCTGGATATTACAAATGTTAAGTTAAAAAAATCTGCTAGGCAAATGGTGGTATTTATTAAAAAGTTGTGCTTCAGTAATTATTTGTGAAATTGAACATTTTTCATATATTTATGACAACTCATATTTTGTCTGTATGTTTGCATCTGTCATCTACTTTTGTTTTGGTAGTGACATTGTCTTACTGATCTCTACATGCTTCATACACAGCTGGAATTATGGACTCTGGTTGTCGCATATATTGGAAATGATTTCCTCAAGCTTATTTTTGTCTTATGTATTGTTTATGCTTTCTGTTGCCTTAAAATTTATACTCAAATATTTCTGTCCTTTTCGTGTATCTTTTTGTGAGGATCTAAACAGATGTTCATGGTATATTCAGATTCTAAGAAAAGGCAAATTGCAAATCAAAATGTGATGCATGATCTGACTTGTGTGGAAGAAAAAGGAGTGGTGTGTATACAAACACACACAGACATTAGCTATTTAGATACAAGCCGAAAATTCGGAAGAACTACACTGTTAAACAGTGGGTACTTCTGGAAATTGACCCGGTTGAAAGATATCCCTGGATATCAAAGGAAGATTTTCCTCTTTATTCTCTCTAAGTTTAATAAGTGACAGTAATAAAGTTTTATGTCATTTGCCCGGAGGCACGCCAGCCGCCCCACCCACGGAGAATGCAAGGTGCCATCTCCATGTCTTTTTGGCTCCTCTGAGGACCATGGAGGTCGAATCCTGTTACCTCCACCTCCCTCCCCCAACTCTGTCCCACACAGTGATATGACTTTTTAGGGCATGTAAGGAAGGAAATCTCCAAAATGATTGCATGTTCTTCTCTATCACCCCGGAATTCAAGAGCTGGGATGATTTCAGACTTGATTTTTTTCTCCAAGAAAACGCATGGAGATAAAAATGGACAATATTTGTAAAGATTCTCGTCTTTCATTAAAATACGTCCTGTAATATGAAGAAGAGGTCTCACGAAAAAAAAAAATAGGCGAAAGCCACATAAAAGCAGGTCAGAGTAACAAAAAGCCACTTACTTTGCGCAAAAGCCTCCTGTACATCGCCCCCTACCCCGGTAAGGGAGTCCTGAGGCGTGTGCAGCGGGGTGGAGCACGCTGACGCTGAGCGGATGGGCATGGGGATTGGCCTGCTGATGGTGTGGCTCGGGGAGGAGCGAGGCGAGCCCGCCCCCTGGGTCTGAAGAGACAAGGCAAATTGTTCGTTAGTTTTCCAAGAAAACGCCACATGCCATCCCCAGTGCCTCAGTCCAATGTTAAAACAGGGACAATGCTACCTCATGGCAGGAGGACATCTTAGGGAACTGAGATGCTAATGCTAAAACCGGGTTGCAGGTGTAGATGATTTAGGGCCCTATTACATACAATCTGAAATTTGGGTTAAATTTGGAAAGCTATTAGTACAGCATCGTTCTACAGTACATGAGATGTGTGCCTATGGAATGAAACCATTGCTAAGCAGAGCTGATTATGAGGTGTGCATACTTTTTTCTTGAAGGACTTTCCGTCTACAATAAAAAGATACAAGAAAAACTAGGAGACTATTTGCAACGAATAGAGTATATGCACTTTCGAAATTTTCAACCTGATCATCCTGGAATCCTTTTTAGAGATATTAACTCACAATTTTTATCACATTTTGCAATACTTCAAGTATTAAGTCTGAAATTAAGAATCCAATAGGTATAAATTACACATCCCTTTTCTAGTAAAAACCGATTTTTCCCCCCACTACTCTGTGACTGAGGAATTTGAATGGGGAAAGAGGAAAAAAAGAAATCTTTTTAAAATTTATTTTTCACAGGTACACAGAAGTACAAATTTAAAAAATCAGATTGAACACATCTATCTCCACATTTATAATTTATTTATGGTGAAATTACTTGAAATTTTTAGCCTTTTAAGATATGTAAAAATTTTTATCCATAGTGACCCTACTGTACGAGCGTGTACCAGAACATCTGACTCCTGCCTACGTAACTTAGCACCTATGGACCAACTTTTGCAGCTCCCTCTCTCCTCCCTACTTTCCACGTTGTTTGATAACCACTATTACTCTTAACTTTCACAGCATCAACCTTTCTTAGATTCCACATATGAATGAGATCACGTGGTATTTGTATTTCTGTATCTGGGCTTATGTATGTAATCATCTCCAGTTTTATCCTTTTTAATGTTTGGAAAAGTATTTCATTGAAGAAAAAAATATATGAACACTCTATCCATCCATGAGCTCATGAATACTTGCCATTGCTTGGCTATTTTGAACATGGATGGTTGCAGTAATCACGGAAGAACAGATGTTTCTTTGATATACTGATTTCACTTCCTTTGAGTAAATATCCAAGAATTATGTTGGGGGGACTATATGACAGTTCTATCTTTAGTTTTGGGAGGAACCTCCTACTATCTTCTATAATGGCTGAACTAATCTGCATTTCTAGCAACAGTGAATAAGGTTTCCCTTTTCTCCACATCTTTGCCAGCATTTTTTATCCTTTGTCTTTTTGTAAAAGCAATTTTTACTGGACTGAAGAAATGGATCGTTGTGGTTTTAATTTGCAGAAATGTTGGTTTCCAGTTTTTGGTTAGCGTTTCCTGTAGGAAATTTTCTCTTCATTTTTGATAAAGTCCAACTCCAGCAGGAGAGTAAGAATAGTAGGATTGGGCAAGGAATAAAGAGAAAATAGAAAAAGGACCCAGAAGTCCCTTATCTCTGCATTACAGTTGTTGGCATAAAACCATTCTGAGACTGTCACATGGTCTCACTTTAAGGTTTTGTCTCTAGCGTGGAAACAGTCTCCTTGCTTTAATAATTAGTAGCCAAAGGAAGACAACCAAACATGCATGTAAGAAAATGCATGGAGGCCCTCATGCATACCCAACAGATTAGGGGTTCACAGCAGCTCCAACCCAGTCTGGCCAGCTACTGTGAGATCTTTTGTACAGAAAGGCCCAGAGACTCAATCACAGTCAAACTCCTAGATGTACACTATGAGAGCCGACCTGTAGAATATTCCATGGAGATCTTTGCTTTGGGTTCAGTTGCTTGCAATTAAAACACACACCATCAGACCCACACAATGCCATGCCGTTAGCTCTCCAGGGCTCAGCATCACACGAAGTCAAATCTGTAAGTTGAGAACACCCAGAACTAAAGCAGAATAGGACAGAGCACAGAGAGGAGCTCAGGTAGTGGCCAGTGGGCTGAGGATTCCATTCTCTCACTCTCACCTGTACCTTGTAATGGTCTGTCCGGGCCCAGGGAAGGGGACTTTGATGGGCTGCAATGCTTTGCAGTCTGCTCTCCTCAAACTGCTCAAGGTGACGTCTGGTTGCCCCAGGAGATGCTGGCAGCTCAGCCCCATTACCTTGAAACCCTCTGCCTCTAAGCTATCACTGTGTCCCAGCTTCCCATGCCTACAACAAATAACTTCACGTTTGGGATGCACTTTATGATGTTTTATACACATTCTCATTGATTTCTCTCCATGACCCCTGAAGAGACCCCATCATACTGAATGGCCAGTTGTAAATCTCACTGCTCAGAGAGTGAGAAGAATTGCTTGCGGGCTGGTGCTGGGCTCCCTGTTCTGAGGGTCCTGGGATGCGGGAACGGTGATGGACTGGAAACAGGTGTTGAGGGGCCTTGAGAGCTGTCCAGCCCTGGCCATATCTCCTGTGCATCTTTGTCAAGACAGGATTCTCAGCAGGAGTCCTGGATCTTTCTTATCTGTCTTCTGTGCCTAAAGACTAGTCACAGCAGGGAGTGGGGATGGGAGGCAGGAAGTAGGACAGAGTGGTTGCAGCAGTGGGCCTCCTTTGACTACACAATTTGAGTCATCCACTCAATCTTCGGAGGCCAGAGTTTCTTCCCTGGTAGGAAATTCTCAGTCATACAACTCCATTTGGGTATGTAATTTGCCGTGTATAAAGCACTTTTACTTATGATGTTTTGCTGCTTTTTCTTAATGTTATAGTAGAAATCACGTTATCTCACGTTTGAATAGCCATTTGTAGTCTATAAAGTACTTTAATCCTAAATAACTTCATTTGATTCTCTTAAACATTTGAAGTATTAGTTTCTTCTAATAAATTAACTGAGAGAGGATGAGAAAACTAGGTCCCCCATCTCTGAGTCAGCGAGTAGCAAAGATGAAACGCATCCCTGGCCTGTGGACTACAAGCCAAGGGCTTTTCCTAAGCATCACAGCCGCTTCTCAGGATGGTGAACATTGTGCCCATTACTGCTTTCCTAAGTTTAGAAAGGTTTATCACCCTAAACACGGAAAAGACTCTGGGTGCCTCCCCATGGTAGTGTGCTGTTGGAGTAGGTTCCAATTCACTGACTGTCATCACAATGAAGATGATTTCCACCTGGGCTAGCCGATGCCTTTTAATCACTGAGTTGCAGGCCAGGGATGGGTGCCCCATGTGGAAGGAGTGTCTATCCACCATTATGGAAAACGACCAGCTGCGATCTCTTATGTGTAATGTTTTATTCCAAAAAGTTCAAACAAACATATTTCGTAATGAATTTCGGTATAATGAACATGAGGCTATTGATAAGGTATCTGTGTCTTCCTGCCTTTTTAAAACTGGAAAACATTCTGAATTCTACAACATAGCTGTAGAATAATTTCATATTTGAGTATTGACCATGTTTCTGTTTTGACACCAAAATCTGCTTGTACCTATTAGGTCAGGGTCTCTAGCAAAAGTTGCCCTTGGGGGTCCTCCCACTGGCAACATTTGTAAGGGCAGACCTATATGCGGCCCTCCACCCTCTCGCGTGTGAGCCTGTCCTGCTCAGCGGTGAGTGTCTAAAACATTTGCATCTCTGTCCCTCTCTGCTTGGCCTCTGATCCCCAGAGCTGATTTTTCCTACTCTTTCTGCCTCCAAATCTTCCATGAGTGGTTTTGTGTTAAGAGAAAAATAATTAACTGAGGTGAAGTGCTAAGGAAAAAGCAATGGACTGAGTCTAAATTACACCCATGTGTGAATGGCTAATAGCTACAGTCTTCCAAATGAATCTCTAATCGGTGCAATTTCAAATGGCCTAATTACGTGAAGAATTTTGGTGGAAGATTTTGTGTTGAAGAAAGATCCAGTTACGTTTTTTCTGTAACTTGTAACACCAGGTTATGTCCAGTCTAACATCCGGGAGGATCGTGTCAAGACAGTGCCCAGTCTGATGCTTACTGTTTTTCTAACGCTCACTGTGGGAAATGCATTCTCTGGTTCCTCTCTGTTGCATTCTTGTGGGATCACCAGGACTCTTGACATTTGGGTAGATCACTGGCAACATCACGGAATTTCATTTTCACCGGTGATGACCCTGACCAGCCTCTAGGCTGGTCAAGCATGGCTATCCATTAACAACTTCAGAAGAGTTAGAGCAAATAATCTCTATGAACATCATTCCTTGGAAGCTATTGAGTGATTAATGGAGCAAAGACACACGGGACAATGGTCCGTGTGGATCAATATATAGATACAAAATTCCCAAGGAGAAAGTTGATTTATGGAAGAAGGAAAATATATATCACATTTGGCAAATTTAAAATAGCTCTCTTCCTCAAGAATAAATGAAAAATTAATTTCGACATGCCATCCTAAGTCCACTCAAGCTGCTATTGCATCAATTTTTAAAAAGTTTGACAAGATCCATAAATCTTCTGATTTTTTTTCCAGGAAGTATTTTGGTTTCTACTCAGCTTTAGAAATGAGAGATGCTACAAGGAATGGGGTAAATGCCTAATGGTTGAACCAGCTCTCCCTGATGAAATGCAGAGCCTTACTCACCCGCTGTCCTGGGCTATAGAACTGTGAAATCTGCCCTCCATGTTTAACTCTGAATGCAGTCCATGTTTAACTCTGGTGACACCTAGCAGCTTGAGAAGCTACAGCAAAGCAGTGTGGCACATTCTCCCTACATCATCTTAAAAAAAAAAAAACAAACAATTCACTGACTGTCATCACACTGATGATAATTTCTGTAATTGGGCTTCGGAAAGGGATTGTTGTGTACAAACTATACTTCTGGTCTGGCAGCAGGTGTTATTTGACTTGACTCTTAAAACGAAGGTTTCCAGGAAGGAAAGAAAAAGTTCTGAGTGAGAAGAAGAGGAACATATGGGCTTTGGCGTAGCCTGGGTGAGTCATGGGATATGTGAGGACTATGGGAGGGAAGGTGGCAAGACCACTGTGGCTGAAGCACTAGATTTTCTGTGGGGAATACAGAATAACAGGCGTGGAAGGGGAAGAGCCATGTAGGAAGTTGTCAGTATAGACGTTGTTCTAAACAAGAAGGTCAATTTCAAAGGTTTTTAAGCAGAAAAATGATTTTTTTACTTCTCTAGAATTGAGGCCAAATTCAAAGAGAAACAGAAGAAGGAGACAAACTACGAAGGTGTGCTTTTGAACACTAGATATTTTTCTTTATATTGTAGATGATTATCAATGAAGTGAATTATCCCCTTCTCCATTTTTGACAGTTTTATGACTCCATAAAAAAACACCAAAGAAGGTGAACAAAAGAAATAAAGGAAAGTAAAGCACAGGGAAAATATTTTTTTGAGCCTGTGTTTGGTAGAACTTAGGTGGCTGCAATTTCTTGAATTAGTTGGACCATCCAGTTACAAACAGAGCACAAACTGAAAGTAGGAGATGGAATCTGTAGTGATGTTTGGCCTTTTCCCCCATCCAATTAAAATAATTGTAATATTTAACTTCAAACCAATATGTTCCTCGGAATGTCTAAAATGTTTTCGAAAATGAATCTTCCTATAAATTCAAAATGGAAATCCCTATAAGAAAATAAAACTAATTTGATCCTTGATTAAAATGTGTATCTTTTACCAATCACCTCTCTCATACAAAAACATATGTCATAGAGAGAACTTCCAGAAAAGATTACGATGTCTTGTTTCGCACTGTTTAGACATTTGACAATTTAACCCCTCACTGTATTAGCTGTGTAAAAAATATCTACTCAGATATGGGTAATGGCAACACTCAGCCGATATTAACTTATCCAGGATCAGATCTGGTGATACGAGAAACAGGAAAGATAATCTTTTTAAACTGCTCTGTCATTTTTCTAAAATACAATTACTGCAAAAATCAATTAGGAGATATCAGAAACAATCAAAAGTCCTGTTCCAATTTCTTCCACTGATGGAGACATTGTTAGTTATCTGTAAAGAAGAAAAGGGTGTGTGCATATATAAGCTATGAATCAAATTTGTGGGTGTCTATATACATGTGCATATGACTATCTGTGTCTGACATTTACATGGTATTTTTAAAGACATGCTTTCAGTCCATTATCTTTAAAATGTGTGTAGTAACCCATGAGCCACATATTACCAGTATGTTTGAGATAAATTATCAGGAAGTTAGTTCACTTACCCAAGATCTTACAGCTATTACTGAAGAGCAAGGCCCACCGTAATTCATCGAATCCATTAACCTTTCTCAGGAAATTATTGTTGAGACCTTACTTCTTAAACTGAAACTCAAGATGCTTAGTTTTAGATTTGTATAGACTATTTTGAACTGGAAGCATAGTAGAAACTCTGGAATATATCGTTACTGCAATTACAGCCCAGCTGCCTTCATTATTATACTTTTTATGAGTGTTCCTGTTATGACTCCTTCAATAAATCTTAGAGATATACAAAAAGAAAGAGGGTAGGATAACTTCGATTTGAGTTTTGTCAAAAAAGAATTTATTGCTTGCGATACCATAATCATCATCTTATATTACAGGCACTATTTAAAAAATTCATATTCTATCCTCAAGGGGCATAAATTCATGCATTACGTATAACAAGAAACAGCGTAAGTAGGAATTATATATATCAGTATAATAAAACACTACATTGAACTACACAGACTTATGATAAAGCAAGTAGAGGTCATTAAATCAAGCACAATTTGTTTTCTGAGGATGTTTTAAGTTTGATTTTACAAAGAGAATGTCCCTAGAGGGAAAGGCTCATAAATAAACACAGAATTTAGAAGCAGATGCTGGTCTAAAACCTCTAAATTCTCCCCTTAGATCATGTCATACTATGAGAAGTTTTAGATTTTGATGCCATTTGTTTATTTCTTTGTAGAACTGCCTCTCAAGGGTTGGAATTTATGGGGTTCTGTCTTTAATTTAAGCTGAAGGTCAGTATGAGGAACAGCTACATGAAATCTTTGAGTGCAATTTTTCATTTTGTTATTCAGTACTCCTTACACAAAGTGAAGACTTTCTTTTGTACTTTCTGCTGCAGAAATTTTGCTGTCTTGACAAGTAGTATTTCTGTACTGAGAAAAAAGAGATCATACTTTCCTTTTTTGCTTCATAGCCAGGAAGCTCAGAGAAATACCTTGCCCCTTATGATTAGTATGTTTGCATTCCCTTTTCCTTCATTCTGTATTTTCTTCTACTTCACTTTTAGGGAGTTACAGTCCATGCATTTTGTTGTAAGCTGCCCGCCTCAGTCTTTTTAGAAAAAAAAAAAGGCATAAATACAGAAGCAAATGAATAGGAGTAAAACAGAAAACTCTCCCACCACCCAGAAAATCTGTTATGGACAGACATCTGGGAGTACTGATGAAAAACTCCTAGGGCTCAGAATGGAGGTGCGCATTGCAGGGTGACCCTCCTAGATGCAGAGGCTGGAGACGTCCAGCAGATAGGGGCTGCAAGGTAAGAGAGCAGTCGCATCGCCATAGGGGCGCTGCCATGTCAGGCTCTGTGCATCCTGTAGGTATGTCCTGCTTCAGGGGAGCCTTTCAAGAACAGCCTGCCTGGGAGGGGCAGGAAAAGGATCCCCGGGGGAGATGACAAAGTTAGGCTGACTTGCCAGGGGCCGATTGTCCTGTCTCTCCCTAGGAGAAGGAAGATTGCATTTGAGCAAGATTTTCTTTTTCTGCACACATGCATAGCCAGAGACAAGAAAGGAAAGAGACAATTTGCAAAGAAAAGCATCATAAGAAACATTTTTTCCCTACCATGATCTAAGTGTATTGAAAATACAATGTCAATAATCCACATGTGTGCATTTATGGGCAATTATACAGGCTGTCAATATGGTGTGTCTTTCACCCAGGGGGATTCTCTCTTATTAAAGTTAAGTTCAGCCGAGTAACTTTTTCCACAAAATACAAAATGACGTAGTACATTATCTTTATTGTCTGACATTACAGATTAGTTTGACACTTTCTTTCTTTTTTCTTTTTTTTTTTTTTACAGACACAGGAATGAATGATAAAAATGTGTCCAGCATTTTGCAAACATTCTTGTTACACACAAACACACATAATGAATAGTAGAAAAGGGCACACAGAAGAATTAGAAGGTGCTGTGAAGTTGGACAGGCCATAGTTCTAACTGGTCCATGGAAGTACTTCCAAATTTTTCATAGAGCCAGCAAGGGAGATTTACTGTCATACACGGTTTGATACATACACTAAACAGTAAAGCTGCTTTTCTCTTGTTTCAACTTAATTTGTTATTATTATTACTAATTTTAGACCCTCTGCTGGCTTCTAGTTAGGACCATGGGGTCAGACACAGGGCTCAAGTTTAAAACACGGGTTAGAAAATGTTCCTGTCTCTGGAAAAAAAAGTGTGCAACAACATCATGAACCCACAGAGCAGAAAAGCTTTAGGTGACAAAAGAAATGTTAGAAGTTACCAATTTTTAATAAAGATATTATTGTCAACCAATATTTGAGATTCTGCACTGGGGAAGAGGAAAAAAGATGAGAAGTGACTGGTCAGTTGTTGAGTACAGTATCACGTGACTGAGCACATTTTGCTGAGCACTGGGGCCAAAGCCTAATAATTATGCAATGAAAGGGAATTCTCATAAAAATCCCTTGTCCAGTTCCTATGCAGGAGCTTCACAGCTTCACAGGAAAACAGAAATGGAACCAAATAGTCATGTCGTGAGAGGATATGGAGTTTGCTTCTGAGGGCTGCGGGTTTTGCAATACCATTAACCTCTGTGTAGCTCTCGTGATTGTGTCTTTCTATTGAGAACAGGGTCTGGTCAACAACCCTGAAAGGCATAAAACTCATTTGAAACATACGCCCCTGGGGATGTAAAACATTTCCAAACAAATTACAGTTTGTTCCCTCTTCTAAAAGATGTATATAATAAGTCTTCATTTGGTGCAGACAGCCATGATAATTATAAAAAATGCTAAATATTATAAACTCAATTTGAGCACTACATTGAAAAGGAAGCAAATTAGTATGATTTTTTTCTTTCCAAACGGAAGCATGAACATACATTAGAGGCACAAGCAACGAGAACAACAGCAGGACGGCAGGCCCCTCCACTGTTAGTTAAGACCTGCAGTAGGGAACATAACTTACTCCCTGCTTCAGTTCTTCTTCCTACAGAAAGATGGAACCAATAACAGTTAGATCACCAGGGTTCCAGCGAGAGCATCTACACAGTGCAGGGAGGCAAGATGGCAGAGACATCAACATGGCTCTGAAGGCAGGTGCAGGGAGGCCCCTGGTCCCTCAGCAACTGTGGTTCTAAGTCTAGTTAGGCGTTAGAGACTACAGACCCATTATGTTCCTCCTGTGTCCCCCCAGCCACTCCTCAATGTCACCTGCCTCGCTAACCCAGGGTGTGCAATCTTGGTACAAAGACTGGGCCAGGTTGGTACCAAGATGGCGGGTAGTCAATAAACTCCTATCCTAATATTATGATGACAGAAGCCATAGAAACAAGTGTGTGTGTGTGTGTGTGTGTGTGTGTGCGGGGGGGGGGGGGACATTTCCCAATGTTTCCTGTCAAACAGTGAAGGCAAGATGACTTCAGACCTCTTCACTTCTCATATATGGAAAGAGAAGCAGAAAAGAGCTTTTCTGTTGTATTAAATGGGATGATAGGCAGAGAGAGCAGCAAGTTATCAATGATCTAGTCTTATCTTAATATAGATGATGCAACCATTTCCCTAAATTCTAAATTTCATGTTTTAATGTACTGAAAAGTAAATTGTGCTCAGTAGATACAAAACATTCTCCCAAACAGATTTTTAAAGAATACACTGATAGAAAAAAAAAAAAAGACTGAAGAATAAAACAGACTGAAAAAAAGACGAAAAATGGTAAAAGTATAGCGCCTGGAATACAGAATGATTTAAAAAAGTTAAAATATGAATAAAGAAGAAAGAAAGACAAAAAGAAATGGAAGGAAAAGAAAGAAAAAAGAAAGAAGAAAAGAAAGAAAAGAAAAAAGAAAAAAGGACAATATGGAAACTACTGAGGTATTTGTTGGGAATGTGGGAGAGCCTGTGAACTAGAATCCAGGTCATCCTGTCACACAGTGAGCTCCCAGGGACAGTCCCTTGTTACTCTTCTCTCAGAAGCGTACTTCCTGCCTTTGGCATGGGCTGTTCTAACCCACTTGGATTCACAGTTGTGCGCCTTGTGCAGGGTAACCACACACCACTGTGATCAGCTGTGGACATGTAGCTGTGGACATGTAGCTATAGTTCATCTAATTTTAATTTGAAGAGTAATTTATTGTATACTGATGAAATAAATAAGGCTTTATTAAAGGAGGACCACCATTTCCAGTGCAAATAATGATTTATAGCACTCTGTAGAGGATGTCCACAGATCACCTAGTTACACACTGCATCTAAAACAGAGGTAGGAAATATTTTCATTTGAGATCCATAGAAGTCACGTGACTTGGTAAAACCATGCAAATGGGGTAAAATAGTTTGCTGAAATTAACAGGAATTATTCCTCGTGACAAAACTATAATTACCAAGATTGTTTAATGGGTGTAGCTTCATTTTCTGAAGTGGACATCAGTTTCTGTTCGATTTAGTCAGAATATAAGAGACTTCTAACTAAATCCAGTCTCCTCATTTTCAAGGAACATAAAGGCCATGGAGAGGTCAAGGAGTTGCCGGTGAAGGTCTTCGGCAGGCTGCTTCCAGGAAATGGGCAATGAGCTCTATAATTGGCTGCTACTCTTTCATGGGTCCAAGAAATAGTTTTATATCTGAGTGTGCAGTATTTTGGGGAAAATTACATATAGTAATTGGAAACGCTATGCACATCGCGTGCACAAAAATTACTAACGCCACAGTAGTAGGCCTGCGTTTGCAATGTCTTACCTTTAGTAGCTTCATGAGACCTTCTAACTGGACCATTAGCTCTCTCCGGCTCTCCTGGAGAGCAGACATCCTCTGCTCCAGCTCATCCTTGCGCTGCCTGAGAAAGAAGCAGTGGTCATCAGAAACAGCATTCAGCTCACTGAGCTAATCACATCCTCCCCGTTTGTGAAACTCCCAGGCTCTGTGAGGAAGGGCATTCCCACCTCTTTGCTATGGTTAGCAGGCAGGTAAATATCTTCAAATGAATGAACAATTGCAGTCCAAATGTACTCTTATTTATTAGAAGCTATACTAACTTTAAACAATTAAAATCATTTCTGAGATTTCCACTCTTGTAACCTGAATGAATTACCCATTTTATGGAATATTTTCTGAATTCTAAGTATATAGCAGACCCTACTCTGTGCCATTAGTTTCCCTTGAGACAACAAACAAAAACCAGATTATCACTGTAAGGCACCGGTACTATGAATCCGACAAGTCTAAGGTATCTTTTGAGAATTCAAAAAATATGAATTAGTTTGGCATTTGAAACCCTGATTTAGAAGTGTACGTTTTAATGTGTTCTGTCCTCAGTGTTGCAATATGGTGCCCTTTAGTGGTGAAATATTAACAGTACATGCTTATTATAATCAGTGTAAGTAATTTGGTTTGGGTTTGGTTTCATAAAGTTAGACTAAAAAATTCTTACAGAATTGCTTTGTAGCCGAAACAATACATAAATTTTGTATTAAATTTTGTTTTGTTTTGCAGAGGACAGAAGCTATCAAGAACAATTTACATTCTCATTTATATTGATACTAAGAAGTACCAAAATAACTTTAAAAGAGGAAAAAAAATGGAACAGTGTGGTTCACATTTGTAAAGTATATGTGTATTTCCAAATCAGTTTCCAGTCCATCATTTCATGGTCATAGTGAGTAAGTAACATACGCAATTTTTTCTTTGCCCCAAAGTCTCCTGTTTGAAGATGAAATATTAGAACTTAGACTCTAAAAACGTGTGAATGCCTTAACAATGTATGTATTAGTGCGGAATCAATACAGCCAGTCTCAGTGGCACAGACACCACATTAAGTGGAGTTATAGCAGGAACTACGCAATGAGAAACTCACAATATAAACACCTCATGCTGAATTAGGTCCGTGACTCATTCAATGGAATGTATTTACAGGATGGCAGGTTAGGGATCTAAATGAGACATTTCTAATTTGCTTTCATATAGGCTTGCACTATGGTAAATTGTGAATTTAAAATTTATAAACATTTCTATCCTTTCTGAATACATTTATGTATTTATCTTTTCTTGCCACTTATGGCTTACTTCTAAAACAATTCTTCCTTTAATTTCCTTTACACTTATCTCTTTTCTGAGCCCAGAGGATGAAGACATCGCCATTTCTTAGACTTTAGTGATATTTTATTTTAGTATTTGTCTCCTTGGGCTAAGCATTCTGATTTTGTAAGTTTAGTTTATTCATTCAAGAACATTTCTCAGTGACAAAGCTTTAGCGATTTTGCTTTGACTCTGTCTGCACATGGTGTTCTAAGTACATACACACTAGAACTTGATGCAAGAGTAGATACAGTTTCTGATTTATTTCTAATTTTCTTCTTAGTAAGGCTGTATAATTTGGGAACTTTTGATCACAGGAGCACCTTGAGAAGTAGGTCAAAGTCACATCCTAATATTGTAAAAAAAAAAAAGGAGAAGCATTGAAAATATATTAGGAAAAGTTTACTAGTATTAACATAGTCAACCTAGAAACAATTTTATTACACAGTTATCTTACAGTAGCTCCCTCTGCTGTTTTCTTTTTTAAGGTCTGAAGGACAAAGGGCAAAAGCTCCCATTGTCTGGGCGGCGTCCCAAGTGGGTTGCCCCTACAGTAGTATGCTCTTAAAAATGACACTAAATTTGATAGAAAATTATCTAATAACGCCTTTATTAAATCTTCTCTATTAGCATTTATGGCAGTGGTGATCAAATGTGGGTTCAGTAACAAAAGTGTGTTGTGACCTCCAGCATTCCAGCGAGGGATGAGAAGATAAAGGCTAGTGAGTTTACTTTCCTCCAGCTGAATGTACTCCGGTCTACAGGAATCCTTTTTTTCTGAAATGCCACCAGATTATTTCTAATTTTGTATGTGTGTTAAACCTGCCATCTTTTAGGCTAGTGTTGGGACAGTCGGCAGCATTTTCTTATGAACTAGATATGAGACAATAATATGTATCCTATTAACTTTCTGACTTTAAGGATGATTATATAAGACAGTTTTTTTTTCCTACATGCTACACATGTAAGTATGTAAGGGCGAGAGGATATGATATCTGCAACTCTTAATTAGCTTCTGTGAATCTCGGTTTCCTTGTTTAAGAAGGAAGCAAAATAATTGTGTCAATCTCCCAAGTCTGTTATAGAATATACAGGACAGCATATGTAGAGCTCAGTGTCTAGTGTCTGACTAGCGCACAGAAGTTCCTAGTATGTAACCATGTCTAGGCTGAAAATGTGGCTTCCAGTTTCCTTGTGGCTAACGTATAAAGTGAAATGTGAACATTTGGAAAGACCACAGAGAATTTAAGATAAAAATAAAATTTTGCATTCGTCAAAAGCAAGTCTCTATTCCCTCTCCCTCTTTCTTCCCCCTCAGGTGAAAGACGTCTCTCCTGTTGGTTACTAATTAAGAGGCCGGGAAGGATGTAGTGGAGATGTCTATGACAGCTACAGGAAGGAGCTCTCATGGTGGCCGCTTCATACAGCAGGCCTTAATATGCACAAAGACCAAGGTTACCTCGCAAGAAGCCACTGTTTTTGAAGCTCTTTGAGAGTCTAAAATGACCAAAAAATGAAAAAACAAACAAACAAACAAACAAAAAACTCAAACCAAAACAAGGTATCTTAATCAGGGTATCTCAAATCATAAAAATTTTTCACACAGTGTTGATAGTTTGTAAGTATCTAGAAATATCCTTCCAGGTAGGGTAGGTCTACCTTTGTATGGAAGATACTTGTAGAATGGGGAGCAAGCAAGCAAATCCGCTAGGTCACCAGCTGTCAGTGAGGGCCAATAGCACAGAAGTTCCTGGTAATCCAGACTTCTTAGCATAGCTTTGGACTCAGCTGGGGCCATGGGATGCCCTTAAATTAGGGCCAAGAGAACTACTAGCCTGTTCCAAAGACGGAAGGAATATCAGTTGGCAAACACATCAGTGATCCACGCATGCCCAGATCTCTTCCTAAGCTGTCACTGAAATGAAACAGAAGCTTTCAAAAGCCAATGGTAAATGGAGGAACCAATGTTTATGGAAACTCCCCCGTCATCGTCCATCTAATGGAGAGCAGGATGACCAGTGAAGACATCTGAAAGTATTTCAGGCAAAGCAAAATATTGCTCTGACCCTAGTAAATGACTGACTATTTCCATGTTGGTTTCTTCAGTTATATTTCCGTGTGCGTTAGATTTAACTTCCAACGTGTGTGAAAGTGAAGGACCTATAGGTCCTCCTTCACAAGACTCTCAAGCAGGCATTTGCATTTAAATGCTTTTGACGAGAATGGTATGAAGTGACACCTTCTCACTTTTACCTCTTCTAGGTAATAGTAGAATAGACTGTGCGAAAAATTCTAGCACTTGTATATCTCATTGAGGCAGGACAGAAACTATTACAGATCAAAAAGGAAGAACTTTTTCTTTCATTAAGCTATTTTGTTATTAAAAAATATGAAATGGCCTCTTCACCTTGAGCAGCTTGTCTAAGCTGCAGGTTTTGCAGATCTCTTTTCCACAAGTGATGGGCTTGGGAGAGTCAGAGTGAATTCTACATAGAGACGAGTGGTTTGGGCCAGGGGGGCTGTAGTGCTCAGGTGTTCATATGTCTGATTTTAAGGGCTGGGATGGGATCCTCAGGAGCATTCATGGTTGCAACCAATAAGGACTTGGTGACATCCAAAAGAGCCACACAGAACCTGCTTAGTTTAGTCTTTTTGTATGAATGAAGAAAATGGCACTGATTCTGATAATGATTTCTAAAAAGAAGCATCTGTACTTACTATAAAAAGTATGATTCAGAGTTCTAGCTATATCTGAAATTTACTTGGCACCCAATCGAAAGAAAAGATGCAATTCTTGCTATTTAGAGCGTCTTGTGGGAGAGCAGTGCGATATTTCTGTGAGGGAATGCTTTTGATTTTGCTTTTGTGCTGGTTGGACAGAAATGTCCTTGAGCACCCACTATATTCAAGCCATGGTGCTAAGCCAGTCTGGTGGTGGGTGGTGGGAATTTACTGAAACGCTTGGACTTTGCATTATGGGAGTAAAGGGGCCAAGTACAGTATTCGCCCAAGATTGGCTACATTCTATCTTTCTGATCTGAGAATTTCACTGAAACTAGTGGTTGAGTTCTAGGAACACTTTCAACTCCAATTCCCTGATGAAAGAGCACTCATTTTCAGAATGAAGAGGTATACCATCTGTTTTTTAGGCCTACATGTAGCTGGGCCTTTTGGTACAGGCCTATAATGCAAGTACCCCTGGGGGCTAAGACAGGACGATCACAATTTTGAGCCCAGCCTGGGCAACTTAGTGAGACTTTGTCTCAAAATCACAAATTTCAAAAAAAAAAAAAAAAAAAAAAAACGGCTTGGGTATCTAGCTCAGCGTAAAGGCCCTAGGCTCAATCTCCAGTTCTACAAAACAAACAAACAAAAAACCCAAATTATCCCCTATACATAAATCTTAGGAATCCAGATTTAGAGAACAAAATCAGATTACTTTTATGGGTTATATATAAACTTGCAAATTTAGAAACATGGGGTGCTTATTTAGCTGTTGATAATACAAATACCTGGAAATAACTGAGTTAGTATTTTTCTTTTCTCAGTGAGAGATTTTGTTTTTGATCTGAGGAATATCATTTCCTTTTCTCTGTGTCTAATAAAAGAAAAAAACGTATGCATTTCTCTTCAAATTGCTCAAATCTCAGCAATTAGGTAGGTACTATGAAAAGACAAACATAAGCAGCTATGGCGGACAAGGGTCATTTTCTGGCTGGACACAGTTGAGCGCGGCAACCACTGCAGATCTTTCGTTCCCTGAGGTGCCCTGGTGCCCTTCCTTACCTGAGGAGCCGGAGCTCTGCCAGCAGGGTGGGGTTTTGCTGTGCCTTCTCTGGTGTGGGCTGAGAGGCCTGCTCGTGCTCTAGCCGCAGCCGCTGGATCTCCTGTAAGATTTCTCTTGGGAGAGAGGAAAAGGGTGAGAAACCAAGGTCAGCTAACTTCCTGGACATGAACCTCTGAGCAAACCAGGCCACGTGGACAGGGAGAAGGCAGCATCCTGCTTTTAGAAACAGAATCAGCCATCATTAACCAACAGATGCTGTACTCCGAGGCTTTGGCTGGAGCTGGTTGGGTGTGGAGGGGGAGGGGCAACAGCCACACTATTAAGGCTTCTGTGAGTGCTATTACCGGGACTAGTCATCTGTGCAGTACGTCATGAAGCAATGCAGTAATGTGCCCAACTTGGACGAGAATGCGGCTTAAGGGGCAAAAATGTATCTTCCCATTATTTACGATCTCACCCTGACACCATGAAGCACCCACAGCTACCGGGTAAGAGGTGCTTAGGGTGAAAATATGAATAAATGGTGCTCATGGCTTATAAAACTAAATAACCTTGGTCTCTCACCAAGAACAGAACTCTTCTCACTGAATTTATCAGAGAAGTCCCCAGTTAGGCAAAATTCTTTTTCTTTTGCCTTAACACTTCCAGCCTTAACAACGAGACTGAGTGAGGGCATCCTTGGACAGATGTGCTTTTAAAAGGATTTGCTGTAATTGGGTCTGTGACACCGAGCGCTACTGCTGTGACCCCTGTCAGAGAGAGAGAGAGAGAGATTTCAGTCTATTATTGATGTTGGGTCCTGGAATGTCCTATGTTTGGGTGAGTATCAGGCTGGCCGTAAATGGTATGCGGCCAACACAAGGCAAATTATTCCTAAGTGAATCAAAAGCCATTATGCAAGGTTATGAATCATATATTCTTGAGGTTGGGGTGTCAGTCTCCTTAAGATAATGTACACGGTGGAACAAAGAACTGAGAGAGGGGGCCGAGCAAGGGGGGTGGATTTCCATTTAAAAGTTTAGATGGATACATTATAATTATACATTTCATGAGGTTCAATATGGTAATTTGATATATGTGTAATGATCAACTTGGGGTAATTAGAATTTTTTAGTGTTGGGAACCTTTAAACTCTCAGTCAGGTGATGGATGTCAAAGCCGTTAGTAAGGAATAAGGACCAGGGTTCTATATAGCGCAGTAGGATGACTATATTTCTAGCAATTTATCATATATTTTGTAATAACCAAAATAAAGAAGTTTGATGACTCTTCAATTGGAAATTCTGTTTACAGCTGCTTATTCCATAAAGTGGAATCAGGTGCCTAAAATAACGGGCAAAGATCATTATCCCTTTCACGGCTATGGTGAGCAGGCCGGACTGTAAGTCAATGGTTTTAAACCTTTTTTCTTTTGCATCCCTTGGAGTTTCTTTAAAAGAAATAACTCGGGGACACTCATCTCGTATGCCAGTCAATTAAGAAGGACTGATGTGGTCAAAGAAAGGGAGTTGGGGCATATGCTTCTAGCCCTTCAGTCCCCTCCTTGGGTACTTCGGCAGAATTTCCCTTTCAAGGTTGCTCAGCTTAAAGACAAGAGAAGGGCAATTTCCAGCGTTTCCTCTAGACCTATTCTCTCTATGCACTGTGAGTAAGCTGCTTTAGGGAGGGAATGTGACCTGCCTATGTGCTGGGAACAGGACCCAGGGCCTTTGCAGAAGCTGGGTTTGCTAGCTTAGAGAGATGAGTTCAGATGGGCGAGCTGCTCCTCAGAGATGGAGTCAGAAACCCCAGGAGTCATGAAAGAACTCAGGGACAGGGCAAAGCTCTTCCTCTGCCATATTTTGTCATTCTCACTTCCTTTTTCTCTCTGGTCTTAGAAAAATGTGTTTTCAAGAGTGTAATATGAAAATGTCTAGGATATATCAGCAAGAACAACGGCATATCAAAGCACAGCCAAGATCTTTAGAACACTCGTGACATCTCTTGCTGATCCTGGAATTTAAAACAGACCTACATGAACGCAGAGATCCCAGGAATATTTTATTCAAAGGATATCCTGGTTTCTCTTCAAGGATCTAGAAGGAAAACAGTGCTCTGGAAAGATAGAAGGGCAGGTTAGCACTGCAATCAAGATGAAATGTCAGCCAGTGAGTTCATGTGAGTCTTTTCTAAGAAGGGATATAGGAATAAGGCTGAAACACAGGCCAGGTTGGTCTGTTTTTCCTAATCTTGCACAAATATGTCTTTGACTCTGACATTTTACCAAGAGTTGAAATTCTGGATTAAATTAAATATTTCAGGCTGATCCATTTTTATTTTTCCCTTTCTGTTTTCCATGCTTGTCTGGTACCAAGATACCTTTTGGGTACCACCAGCCTTCACACAGCTCCTGCGGGGACCTAGGAGTCCATAGTGCTGCTTTGCTAATGTTTACCTCAAACTTTAGGCTGGTTGGCTCAGTTCCGTGCTTTCTTCAAAGTCTTGGAACTCTCACTTGACCCTGGCCTCTGAACTGCCATTTTCTTTATTTTGAGTGGTTTCTCCTACAAGATCTTAAGTGCCTTTTTTCTCGCTTGAAATGACTCCCCTCTCTCAATGCTTTTCCTGTCTTAGCACAATTATTTTCACACAGCTGATATTTTACATATTATATAAAATAGGATAAGCAGTTCCACAGACTCACAGTATCCTGAACCTAATATTAATGTGTATGGCTTTATTTTCCTGCTTAATTCTTTACCATGCTGTCACGTTCTCCCTTTTTTTTTTTAATTAATTTTTTTTCCTGGAGACTAGGTCTTGCTCTGTACTCCCAGCTGGTCCTTAACCTATTATGGATCCTAGCCTGACCTTGAACACACAGCAATCCTCCTGCTTCAGCCTCCACCTTTCTAATTCTTGCCTCTAGTGACTTAGCAAATTGCAAGGAATCACCCACGGCACATATCTTTACAGGGTTAGCACAGAGTGGTAAATTCAAAGGCTATGAAGTCA
The DNA here is from genome assembly GCA_004027205.1 of Ctenodactylus gundi. Classification (NCBI taxonomy): domain Eukaryota; kingdom Metazoa; phylum Chordata; class Mammalia; order Rodentia; family Ctenodactylidae; genus Ctenodactylus; species Ctenodactylus gundi. The sequence goes on along the minus strand of PVKB01000501.1, from coordinate 464,642 downwards.
TGATAGCACACACATGTAGCTATTTCCTTCCCAGTGTGTGGTCTTTTGATGACGAGAGCCAGGTCCTAGAACACTCAGGCCCAGTGTTTTTACTAGAAAAAAAAACATGTCAACAGAACTGGCACTTTCCACTTGACTTTTATCTGCAGAACTTTGAAGAATGCCTTGACCTCAGGTCAAGTTCTACACACATGGAATAATTATCACGCCCTCTTTCTTTACCACTGTTACCTCAACAGTGACATCAGAGCTTAAGAATGAAATTATTTGGTGCTATTTCAAGAAATAAAGAATGCACAAGATATTTCTGCCATAGGCCTGCTCAGCATTGGGCTTGGAATCTGACTTAGTTACTATTTTCTCACTCAGTGTATATTTACTGAGCATCCCAATATTCCAGGCAGTTATGGGACCCGGGGGATATTTGGCAAGGCCTGTGTTCTTAAAGTACTCTGCTTTTACCAGGGAAGACTGGTGAAATAAGTGAGAAAGCAAACACATACATAGGGCCATTTCCGGTAATGATAAATGACACACACACATGTATGTACACACACACACACACACATGATGTATGTAACAGACAGTGGTTGCTTGGGTGGAAGTAGTGGTCAGGACTAGATGGGTGGTCCCTAGGAGGAGACACTAAGCTCCTCCCTGGGCCGTGAGAAGCCACCCTGCCCAGGTCTGCAGGAAGAGCTTTCTGCATTGACAGCAACGACCAGGGCGAAGGCTGTGAACAGGAAGAGCGATGTGGAACTGGAGGGTGGGGAACTGGCAGAGCGGAGGGTGAAAGGCCAGCAGGCCTCGGGAGACGTGGGGCCTTTTCCCCCATGAGAAGAGGAGAGGGTTTTAACCAAAGTGTAGTGGCAAATCATTACACATAATACTTTTTATACATAATATGATTTCTGTTTTAAAAAAATGACAGGTTGGGCTGGGTATTGGTGGTAAAGATGCGGTTCACAGTTTTTGGTTATACCCTGAAGGTAGAATCGATAGAGTCCATCTGTGTAGATTAGGGACGAGACAGGCTGAGGGGCTGGATGACACGCGGGCATGTGGGCTTGAACAGCTTGGTGACAGAGGTGGTGCTCCTGTACCCCTCTAGGTAGGGGTTCTCGTAGGGTGCCCCCTGGCGAGCCTCCTGCTTATCTGTGAGTGGAAGAGCCGCACAGCCTAGTACCCAAGAAGCCTTCCTATGCTATATAGCTTGTTACAAAAATAGGTGTATCAGAAAAAAAGGAAAAAAAGACTGCCTAGAGATCTCAGAAACACACACACACACACACACACACACACACACACACACACACACACACACACACACACAGAGTTTTCTCATAAAGCTGCTGTATATTTGAAGATGTGAAGATTAGCTTTTCAGTAACTAGTATCATGAACTCTAGAACTTTTCTCTGAAGTACGTATATAGGGCAAAAATCCTGGAGACGTTGGCGCACGACTGTAGACCCATCGCGAACACACACATCGGTGGGCACGAGCCAGCCCACCCCGCACCCCCAGCCTTACCTGTTCTTGTTTTCTAGTTCTGCGATCAGCTGCCTTTGCTGCTTGTTTGCATCCATGGTGAAGGAGATGTCAGGCGCGCTTCTCTGCTGAGCTGGCTGCTGTAAAATACACAGTTGGCCCGATTTAGTACCGGGGATGTGAAATGCGCTTCGGAAGACAGCGGTCATGAGATATGCAGACAAGGAAGAGGAAATTATTTCTACTAAAACAAAAGAGGGTAGACACATAAAACTCAACTGCTATTGCTTTCATAAGAGCTAATTTTTCTTCAGGTCTAGAACACTTTGGAGCAATGGGAAACAGAACAGGATTCTTTGGCAGGCAAACGCACAGAACAGCAAGAACCCTCCTCAGCTTTCTGATCGGAGGCCTTCGGGAAGCCCCCTCATTCGGTCGCCCTTGCAATCATACTCTTACTAGAGGTGAGTTTCAAACTGCTTTACTGTTGAGGTAGCTCTTTCCAGAATTACTGCTCAATCAGATTTAATGCCTAGCCAGAGTGGTCGAACGAATTTACACTCCCACCAGCAGCGCAGGAGGGTTCCTTTCTCCCCACAGCCTCACCAGCACTGATTACTATTTGACTTGTTGATACAAGCCATTCTCTCTGGAGTGAGCTGGTATCTTAGAGTTGTTTTAATTTGCATTTCTCTTGACAAGATGCGTAGGTGCGCAAAATGCTCGACTTCATTGTGAACCTTAAATTTTGCGCTTATACATATCAATAAAATGGGAAAGTAAATAAAGACTAGCCAGGAGAGAGGGTCTTGAACGTTTCCAACACAAAGAAATGGTAAATGTTTGACATAATACATGTGCTAATCGCCCTGGTCTGATCATGACATGTTATATATATGTAAGTCAAAATATTATGCGGCACCTCCTACGGATGTTCAGCTGTGTCAACTAGAAGGCAAAATATTAAGAATAAAATTCTCATTTAAATTTTTCCATTTTTAAAAAGACTGTCTTAACTTTTTCTTTTGGTCAAGATATCTTTATGCATTTCATTTCTTTATTCACATATGCAACTTTACACTGGTGGATTTATATATATTTTCTTCTTCTATATTTACACTACAGCAATTTATTATTCTCAGTTACACAACCTGCCTCACAACACACACACACACACACACACACACACACACACACACACACACATGTTACAGTTGTACCTTTCTCCATTCTCATGAAATCATACATTCCATATATTATATAATATTTGTATATATGTCTATGTGTATATGTATTTATTGAAGGCTTATTTGGGATTGTTTCATAGAATAGAGCTGGGTGACAACACTTCCGCTGTCTGTCTTTCTTTGCTGATAGAGATTGACCCAAGTCAATTTTTATTGTTTTGAAAGGTCATAGAATTTTTTTTTTTTTTGCAAAAGAATGTGAAACTTTAAAAAAATTTCATCTGCTGCCCAAGCCAAAAGACACAGAGAAATTCAGCTTTCTCTTAAATATCCAGAAACCTAACTGTAGGAAGGGCTCCGACTGGTGATGGTCTGGCTTCCCAAAAGGTCATTGGTGATCTTCACTTTGCATTTTTTTTTTTTTTGGCAAGGTAATGACTTGTGTTGCTAATGAGGAGTTCTGAGGTTCTGCATTCAATACCCTAATTGGCTTTCTATTGCTGAATTTGGCACGTGGCAGCTCTGACCTACGATCCAGGTTGTTAGTGATTCCACTATGTAAGTTTCTCTTTCTTGCATACAATTCATGTATTGATAAAATAGAAAAGCTTATCTGAGCAAATTATAGATTTCAGCAATTGCTTTGTCTTGTATATGAATTGATTAGGTATTAACCAGAAAAATCAGGTGTTGGATGGGCCCAGCAATGGTATAGTCAGAATACTGTAAGCTATTACCTTATTACATTAGAATAAGAACTGAAAAGTGGAAATATGTAAGCAGGCTGTACAGTGGCAGCTACTCAGGGCTACCAGTACAGCAGAGCAGCCACACACAGTGAGGTGAGAAGCATTAAACATGTGAGGTGGAGGCATTACAATAAAGCTTTATCTATGAACACCGAAATTTGAATTTTATGTAACTTTTTCTTGACACAAAAATCTGATTTTTCTCTTATTTTATCAATAAGAAATATAAAAAATTATTCTTAATTCATACTGTATAAACGTGGGCTGGATTTGGTTCAAGGTAGTCATTTATTGGTACATCAAGTGCTAAGACATCTTTTTGCATTTTGTTGATCAATAAATTGTAGCCAACATGCTGCTCTGCCATCATCTTTTTCGGCACATCAATTACAATGTATGTGTAGCATTGATGAATTTAAATAAAGACATTAAATTAATTGATTTTGCTTTAGAGACAGAAGAAATGGGTAGAGACCGCAGCCCTACTGCCTCTCCCGGTACATAGAAGGGCCACTGCATTCTGCCTTAGACCTGCTGTCCTTGCTAAACATATCTGCTGAAGAGCCACAGTCAGTCCTCACCCTTTCCTCAGGTCCTCCTATGGGGACAAGATCTAAGTGGAGGGGTGGGGCTTCCAGCCTGACTGTAGTGTCACATTACTCTAAATATTTTGCTCCCCAAGTCTGCCGTTTTAAGGGCTGGAGGAATGGTACAATGGTCAAAGTGCTTGCCTCGCAGGTGCAAGGACCTGAGTTTGATTCCTCAGCACCACGTAAGTCAGGTGTGGTAGTGCATGCCTTTAATCTCTACACTTGGGAGGCTGATGCAGGAAGATTACTGTGAGTTCGAAGGCTTGCTTGGGCTACATAATGAGTTCAGGCTCAGCCTGGAATTACAAAGCAAGACCTGTTCCAAGAAAAAAAAAAAAGTGGACATTCACTACCAATATACCATAAATATAACAAGAAACACACAAATAGTCAATTAATCTAATTGTCTTGGTAATTTAACACGCATGGTAACAATGGACATGACGCATGAAATTCAAGGATCCTTGATGTCAAGATAAATCCTTTCACAGTAACTACTTACAGACGAGGAGGATTCCGCCGCCAGTCTTGCCGCATACCTGGCAATCAATCTGTGCTCTTCGTCAAGCCTGTTCGAACTTTCCAGCATACTGTTGAGAACAGAGAGAGAAGAGGTAGGCAATTGTGAAAGACAGATGGGTTCACATCATCATCAGGGGTTCTGCTATTTCAATTTCCCCAGGCCCAAAATTTGCAAGCTGAACAAAACCATGTGACGTTAACGATCGCCAATTTGGATTCTTGACATGATTTAATCGGTGGCCAGGAAGGCCAATAATAAATCCCGTGTTCAGTCAATTTGATCATCTTGCTAATAACACTCCAAAGAGAAGTGACTCCCCTGACCAACATTTCTGGCAGAAGAATGCTTTCTCCTTAATTTAGTTTTATTGGCTTTAATATCTTAATTTCCTTATTACACAAGTAGTATATATATCCAAAACCCAATAATATCAGAAAATATGGAGGCAAGTGGCAGGGAAGCAACCAACGGTATTTTGCTTCTAGTAATTCTACCCATTTTTATGTAATTTCTTTCTCTTTAGTATGGACTGAGCTTACTGACTTGCCTTTGATAAATGGAACGTGTAAGAAGAAATGTTACTCTCAAAATCAGGGTAAAGAAGACCAGGCCTCTCTCCTGATGCTTTCTTTCTTCTGAGTCCTCTTGGATTGTTCGTCTGGGGTAGCCAGCTGTTACGCCTGAGGCAGCCTTGTGGTACGGCCTGTGTGCTGAGGGACCCAGGCGAGGCGGCGACACAGGACTCAATCCCCACTGGCAGAGCCTTCAGATAACTTTAGAGCGAGCGCTTGGTTACATCATAAAAGGCCTCGTCGCGAGGTACTTCCCTGAGCCCAACTTAGATTCCTCCACAAAACTGAGTGTTGTTTTAAGCGGCTAGGTTTTGGGGTACTATGTTCAACAGCAACAGGTGACTGATAGATTCCTAATCTATATTATTACTTCCCAGGTAACCTGCATGTCATGTTTACTTCTAAAGAAATAATACAATTAGTAGCTTCCAATGACGTCAGTTCAGAAATTATAGAAATTGCTCATAAATTTGTGAACATTGTTTATGGTGGAATTAGGTTCATTGAGTTCTTAAAAAGTAATTCAAGTAGAAATATTATTGACCTTCTCACATTGGAGGAAGCTTTGTTTCTGAAGCCCTTCATTGAAGACTAAGTTTCGGATGCCATTATGGAAGTGCTAATGTAAATCCTCTTAACAGATTAACTTCTTAGTTTGGCTTATCAGTTATTATGATGTATATCAGGTCAGAATCCAGATTTGAAACTATTCCTTTTATTCTTGAAACGATTTTATTCTTCTTCATTGGTTCTTAAACCTTGTTCTTAAAAATACTCATAATTCATGTTAGAATGCATACTCTATGTAAACATTGAGATTATAAGAATTCTTCATTGCAAAGGTTCTGATCTATGCAAAATAATGCACAATTATTTGTATATGTATTACATATAAAATAAACACACAACACAGTCTTTTAACATTTGTTCTAAAAAATAAGGTGAGTGGAAATCATTACCTGCTTCTGTCACATTGGTTTTGGCACTTCTGAATAGCTTTTTCGTGGTTGGCTGAATCCAATAATATGAATTTTCCCCTAGGCATTCAGATTTTTCTATCTCTTACATCTTTACTCCTGTCTATAACTCTCATACATGTAAACTTGAGATCCTCCTGCCCCAGCCTCCCAGAGTACTAGGTTTTCAGGCCTATGCTGTTGGGCCTTGCTAAACTGTACCTATTTTAATTCTGAATCCCTCTGCTCTAGATTTAGCCTTTCACTTGAGGCTTACACAACCGGAATACTCCTGGATATCCCTGTTTAACAATTTGCAGCTCTATCTGCAGAAAGAGGTTTTTCTTTTCTCCTGTTCAAATGACATACATATGTAAAAAACATCAAGCTGTCAGGATGCCTGGAACACATTAAGCGCTCAAAAATGTTACTGAATATAATAATCTTATTTTGTCTCTAAAGTGACTTGTTCATATTCATTAATATTTTTTGTCTCTTTCAAAGTATCATCTACTGTCTGAACTAACTAGAGCAGTGCTTCTCAAACTGTAAGAGGCAAACGCATTATTTAAAGATTTTGTGAATAAACGGCTTCTGAGTTGTGGGAAGTGGTGAACTCGGATGAGAGATAAGGTGAGTCCCGAGCACTTTCATTTCAGATAAGCTTCCAAAAGATGCTGATACCACTGGCCCAAGAAGATCACTTAGAGTAGGAGACCTTGAAAATGAAATGAGAAATCCAAATATATAAAGCGATGCCCAGATGTAAAACATACGAGAGGGATAATTTCTATGAGTATTTAGCTGCTAATCACACAGCATAGTTGATAGTCTACAAACATTCCCGTAAGATAGAAAATTTTAGGAAACAGACCTCCACTGATGTATAACATCAACTCCAAAATAGGCTGAGATCTAATCAGCACCCAGATTTAGACTTGGAATAGGAAACTTTTAATAGCAAAAGGCAGAAGTATTTCTGGAAAATTGAAGCCTTAAGTAGATGCCTATCTTTATAAAACGATATCTGCAGTCGTTAAAAATAACTAAGTTTCTTATCATAGCTTTAGTAAGAAAATCACCCTGTCTTTGCTTCAAATGTATGACAACTCTAGAAAGAGACACTTAGTTTGATTTTTAACATGCTTATTTCTTTCTGAGTACTGACATTCTATGTGTAATTGAGCAGTCTGTGCAGGCAACGGGGCCTGTTTGTCTCAGCCCAGGACAATGAGCTATTTGATTGCTTGAAAGTGACTTTGTCAGAAAGACTCGTGTGTGTTTTGATAAGTAATATCTAAAAACTTGATAAAAAACTTCATAATAAAAGAACCTTTTATCATGAATGACCGGCAAGTATAAATAATATGAAGGTTATATAAAAAAGCTTCTTGGCTATGTAAGATGTGAAGCTATGAGATTCTATCGAGTAAGTGATAACTCATATTCCACACGCCTCTCTTCCCTCAACACAGCGTGAACGAGAGCTGGGTTGATGTATTAGCCCTTTGTGCGCACGAACGATTTATGACTCCACATGTGCCTTTTCAGTATGTTCGAATTATACAAAGGTGAATGAGGCATTCCTGTGATAGATTCCATTATTTCAAGACTTCAATTACAAATAGTTGAAAATAAATGGCCAATAATCCCTAAATCATTAAAATAAATACCAGTTCTAACACTTTAGGTCTAGCTATTCATTTCAGAACGTCACAATCAGTAATCCTGCTAAAAGACTATGATGAATTAAAAAGTGCTGCGGTGTTGACTGTATTTCCGAGGGGAGAATCCATTATTTTCAAAGCTTCCTACCTTCTATCTTAAACGCATGGTCAACGTCTGTTGCTAGTGATTTCAAATGGCATTCTGGGAAACTCGAGGGCCCCCGCTAAGCTATAACTAACCAAATGGTGACTTAGAAAAGATTTCTAAGTACTTATGGTTTATTTGCATTTCTTTGACTTCTCTGCGGGCCTGTTCTTACTTTCAGGGTGATAAAAAGAGAACCAGAAATCCTTTTGTGTTTTTCTTTGATAATTTTACAATAGGTTTGGGAAAAAAACAGGAATTTTATCACAAGAGATTAATTTTAAGGCCACCAGGTGTCATGCACTGTTTAAAATATGGGTAGCTAACTGGAAAGTTATTGCCTAAAAAGGCATTATTAGTTAACAAGTAAATGAAATGTTTCCTTTTTAGACTATTTTTCATCTTTTGCATGTGGTTCAGAGCAAAATGTCTAGGGAATAGAGCACTTGTCATGCAGTAAGAGTCAACAGATTCAAGAAAGATAAAATAGAAAAGAATGAAGTCAAGCCTAATGGGGCTTGAGCAATGTTTTTATAGGACTAAAAATGGGGAGGGAAAAAAACGACCTCTGAAAGTTCAACATTGCGGCCTTTTAAGGACTGGTTTGCAAGAGAAAGAAAAATAATGAGATAACAATCTTCATGGATTATAATAATGAACATTTACTATTACAATGGCTTCTCGTAGACATGTTTTGAAAATTCTTTGTCAAGACCCTGAATTTAACAACTTGGTTGTTATCATCAAGGTCACGCACTCAATCAAATCCTAACTTACATATTAAAATTACTAATGTCATTCATTTCAGTGAACACAACGGTGGAGTGTGTGATGGACTGAATTATGTCTTGCTTCTCATTCATATGTTGAAATCTTAATAATATCCCAGTACTTAAGAATGTAACTATCTTTGGAAATGGAGCCTTTAAGGGAGTAATTAAATTTACCTGGAATCATAAAGGTGAGATTCAAATACAGTATGATTGGTGCCCTTTAAGAAGAGAAATACACACCGGGGATACATGGCCACAGGGAAAGGTTGTTTGAGGACACAGTAGGGAAGTGGCCGTCAAGCCAAGGAGAAGCATCAGTGAGAGAACGTAAGTTTCTGATGTTCAAGGCCCCTATTCTGTGGTATATTGTTATGGTGGCCTTAGCAAACTAACACAAAGTGCACCTTTCCTAATTCTTGTTCAATATCACGTTTGGTTTGTTTTTTATTTTTTAACTTTTATGAGTTGTTTTTACCAGATTGATAAATTGCTGGTGCTTGTCAACATGCACCACCTCTGTTTACATAAAGCTCAATACTTTCCTTTTTCATCTACTTCATATTATTTACTAGGGAGTATAAGTACTACTCTACAGGTTTCTGAGCACTCTTCACAATTTTGTTTAGAGTAAGAGGCTCTATCAATATTCAATAACTCCAAAACATATTTGGCAGGAACAGTACCAGGTGCCAGAGACATGATAGTGAACTAGCTGGAGAAGGTCCCTGGAGAAAGTGGATGGTAAATTCGCCCCCGCCCCATCCACTCAATGATAGCAGCTATGGAAAGAAGGAAATAGATGGTCAGTGACCACAGTGACTGAGTAGGAGACCGACCTGAGGTAGCAAGACTGAAAGCCAGAGAGGCAGTCAGTGTGTACAAGTGGAAGAAGGGAAAAGAGGACGATGTTCTGAGAAGAAGGAAGAGTTGACACCAGGGTCTTCAGGCAGGAAAGGGCATCACTCGACATAGGAATTGATGAATCACTAATGTGACTGAATATTAAGATTTAATGGGAAAAATACACCAAGGATTGAGGCTGACAGAGGAGCAAGCAAGTCTAAAGACCACACAGGCTTGTAGGCGATGGCCAGCAGTCTGCACTGTAATACTAAGTGCAAAAGAAATATAGTACATTATATTAAGCAAGAGAGCTTATAAAATTTAGATTTACTATATAAAATTCAAACATAGAAAATCTTAGAATGAAGGGGGTACTCTTTCCCCCTGCAAACAAAATATCATGGAGCAATCCACCTAGTGAAAATTTTATTGGCAATATAAATATACAATTCCTTGGATTTGATTAAAAAAATGAGCAGAATCATGTTTTTAACTTAGTTTTAGGAGATCTGAAGTCTCACCAAGTGACAGCAATGAATAAAACTGCAGATGGTGGAATAGCCACAGGAGATCATCACAGTTGGGGGTAGAAGTTCTGGGTATGTTTCCCATCGTTTGGTCTGTCTGCACTGCCTTTTCCTATAAATCATGGTGAGTGATGGTTTTTGATTGGTTCTCAATGAGAACAGAAAAAGCCTTTATTGTATTATTGCATTAATTTTTTAGAACCTTCTTCTCTCCTTGACAATACTTAAAAACCATCTAAAGCTCTCTCTCTCTCTCTCTCTCTCTCTCTCTCTCTCTTTCTTTTGGAAGAAAGTAGAAGTTCTTCACTGGACTGCTATTTATTTATTTAGATTACCTGACATCAGACCCTAAAATGACATAAATGCTTCTTTTTCAGCAGCAGACTATTTAAAAATTAGCCAGTTTCTCATTTTGTTGAGTAGTCAAGATAGCATAGAAGATTCCCCACAGAGTCACCCAGGCGCACGGCTGAATGTTGACAAGGCCACTGCTTTTGGTGAAGCAGCTATGAAGTGACTGTTGAACAATCCATGAAGGGCGCACAGACAAATGGGGGAATGAGTGGGAAACTGAGGCATCTCAGTGTTACTGAGACCTGTGTACAAGCTGTCACTAGTGTATGACCTCAGGTGAGTCCTTAATGCCACAGAGGTTGCATTTTCTTACCAGAGAAATGGAGACAGTACTATCCGGCCTTCTAGAGCAGTAAAGAAGCAAATTAAATAAGGTGTGTGGGAAAGGGCTCTGTGACTTTTGAAGTGCGTCATAAATGCAGAAATTGTTACAGCTATTGCAGCTGCTTTGGTAAACTAAAGGAGAACAAAGAGAAAATTCTTAGCTTTTTTGAAGCTTACGACTAAAATGAGGCGTCACAACTCTTGGAACTGAACTTTTAGAGTGTCACCTACTCACAACCACTGTCCTTACCACTGGCATGTACCCAAAATCTTTGTTAAAAGGAAATAAAAGGGGTGGGGTGTGGCTCAGTGGTAGAGTGCTTGCAGAGCATGGGCGAGGCCGTGGGTTCAATCCCAGTACTGCAAAAATGAAATAAAAGGCAAAAGGAAAAAACATGGTAAAATACTCAGTTTCAGAAAGTAAATGCGCAGACTCATGTGTGAAGGAGTTACACATGGAAGCTATGTGTTAACATGAATTTTATGTGAAATCACTAGTCTAGTGGTTACGAGCTTAGATGGATAATGTTTAAACTCCTTGCTCATTTTTCAATAGTGTGTAACTATAGGAGAGTCAGATACAGTCATTAAAATGCTAGTTTTACTTATTTATAAAATGAGAATGATCCTATTACCTCCATGGGCTTATTCTAAGGACTAGAGGAAATCATGTATAGAAAGTTTCCATGCATGTGAAACTTAGCATGAGGTAAATGCTTTAAAATAGTAACGATGATTATTACTATTGTTATAGCTGCTCACCATAACTGAATGATGTTCAATAACTACAGCTATCCTGATGATAAAAAAGGTAAGAGAACACTATTGTTTACATGATCAAGACATGTGACAAATTTTTAAGATCTAATTAAACTTCAAAGGAAGGAGAAGAGAAAATGAGAGATTGGAGGACATCGAACCACGAGGACCACTGAGGCAATTATTCAGATAGCCAGCCCCATAGATTAATTTTATTCTCTGCCTTGTTTTCAAAATATAAGTCCCTCTCTAGCTTTTATCAGAGAGATGTAAGATGTCTCTGCTGAGACTGTTTTACAGCCTTCAGTGACCATAAGTCATATGATGAATCACTCGAATAAGGAAAATGGCTGGCAGAGACAAACTGAACTCTTCTCTTTAGAGATTTCTTTATTACAACCCTAATTAAGAAAAGAGTGGTGGAAATGACTGGGGTGTCCTTGGCATTACAGGGAATAGGACACAGTGTGCCACCATCTCCTGATTCAATGCACACTGATGATAATCTTTGAAGATTATTGACATGGTGCTTTTATAATTGAGTAGACAGTTCTATTCTTAGCTACTATGTAACACTGGGGCAATAAATATGTTTGGAATAATATTAAAACAATCTTGTAACTCTGAGAAGGTGAACTACAAGAAAGTAGATACCATGGGATCTAGACGCTCAGGAAATTTGAACAAAGTGATGGCTTTAGTTGGCTGAGAAAGCATTTTTATCTCTTTAGGAAATAGACCATAACTTAAAATTAGACTAGTGTCCTGATTATCTGTTTTAAAATATGAGTTAATATTTATTAATATTTGTCATATACTAGAACAAATAAATGTTCAAGAGCTCATTAGACATAACATTGTTTCATATGCTAATCTTGCAAAAATAGGTCTAAGATGTCAGAAACAGCAACTGGAAGAAACTGTGGACAGTCAGTCTGAGAAACCGAGAGTCTAATAACTAAGTTGTGAGGACGATGAGCACTGAGCAACGGCCATTACATGTATGATGGATGCTTTCATGAAATAGAAGAAAAAGTATCTGCTATGCTGAAGTATAAACCATTTTATATGAATTTGACTCACTGGCTCAACTTAATAGACACAATTTGGAAAGATCTGGGGCCCTTAGTTCCAAAAAAATTCAAGTTGCTGAACAAAACTAAAGTATTTCTAAAGAATTGGGTGATGAAGTATTTTTGTACCACAATAATTTGGATTGAAACATGTGTATGATAGCTAAGTAGTCTGTCCTATTCACATTGAAAATGCACCTGTATTACTAAGATGAGGCAACTTTAACCAATTTCTATGTCATAATTGAAACAGAAACTATGAAAGCTTTTTATACTTATAACTAGGGCTATCTGAACTGCTGGACATAACATATCTGAAGGTAAACTCTTTCGTGTCCTGAGACATAATGAAAGGCTTCACCAAGACACACTTGAAAGGAATAGAATTGGTGAAAGACACTTCTTCCCCATGGGTGCCATGGTCAAGGAAATTATTTTTATAATTCACCATATTACTTCTTTTTTTATTTTTATATTAAGCGAAATGAAGCTTTGTTTCTGAAATCATCAGAGACATCCATGTCCTTGGAGTAAGGCAAATTCTTGCCTCATCATCCTGTGGTAATTTGACATGACACGTGGCGTGAAGGGACTGGTGGGACCTGTGGTCCTGTATCCACCTAAATGCTGTTAATGATCTTTCCATTCACACAAATTTCCCTTTAACTAAGATATAAACAAAGGTACAAACTCTACGATATATTAGTGGGAAAGACCCAAACAGACCCCACAAAAGCCTTCTTAGTTGAAGTAGGTAACAGGTACCTCAATGGCACCCCTGACATGCTAAGACTTTCCCGCTTCTAAGACCACTAGGCACCACTTGGTCTGCTCCCCTCTCTAAGAACAGTCAAGCAGTCACACCTGCACTAACCATCGTGGGTTGTTCCGAAGCATGTTGACATACAACCCGATGAGCACATGTTCATCTGCTAGCCTGTCTGCCACATTCAGGCTGTACCGTATCCTGAAATAGGGCACGAGGGAGGGAGGTGTTCACAGAGGCGGGCAGAAAGCAGAAGGTACGAGTGCGTTGGTGTAGAAAACACACTTGGCATCAAGGCAGTAAAGGGAGAATGTTAAGTGTATTTCGATGAGCAAACACAAGCAAAAGCCAAGCAAGGAATTTCACAATCTCATTTCACCACTTTTTTTTAAACAAAGGCTTCTGTTTAGCCTGAATCACTTCTTAGAAAACGGATTTGCATTCTTCAACTGCAAAGGTGCAGGACTCATCTGTACAATAATACTCTGAAATGGCAAGCAAAGCCTAAGTATATTCTGGGGATTCAAATCACCAGCTTAGTCATTGAAAAGATAAAAAGTTAGGGAAGTGACTAACCACACAGATGTGTCCACTCGAAGCCACCACTCGGTGCTGTTAATTGGGTTATGACGGTACCGTTTTATTCTCTAAATCAGAGAAGGCCTTGCACACACAAAAGAAATTCCACTCTTTAGTTTAGTTAATTCAAGATTCCAGTGCACTCTGGCTTCCGCTTACTTACCCTTTGCCCTTCAGAAAGGCTGGCACAGCCCTAGCCAGCACCTTGCTCAGCTCGACTTCGCTGTCCTTGGGAGGAGAGCTAGTTGATAAGATGGGAAAGCCAAGAACAGCGTAAACACGGCAACGCACTCAGGGGCGGACGCTGGCAGCAGATACTCCAGACTCTAGATCCAAACTCTGTTTGGTCACATCTCTTACTATTTTGAAACTTTCAGGGTGTTTTCACATTTCTACCGAGATCAGCGAGGAGTGGAATCCTGGCGGGTGAACCCTACTTACACTTAAGCCAGCTACCTTGATCCCAGATTTGATTCAGCGATTTGCTTAATAAGTGAGTGTTGATGCTGCACACACCTAGACGTTGTGAAATGCTCCAAGATTTATAACAAGATATCATGTAAATAGTTTAGTGGTTCTGGAAGTCCTGTCAGCTTTACATTCCACTTGAGAAATATATTTTTCTGTTTTTCCTGAATTCTCCAGATGTGTACGAATGGAGAGCTGAAAATTACCCAGAGGTGGTCACATTGGACATGTTTTCTACTTTTACTACAAGGTGCCTGACCATGGCTGTGAAATTAGAAAAACATTTTTTTTCAGAGAAATATAGTTTGAAAGCTCTGTAAATACATACATTTTCAGATTTCTTGCATCAACATTACTGTGTAACTAGTGGAGATCATTCCATTACTGAAGGAATTCTAATAATTTTAGATCCATGATGAGAAATATTAGTTTGATTTAGTAACTTAAATGATAGTTTCAAGGTTTAATATGTGGTTTTATTAAAATAAAAATAGAAGAATTAAGGGTGATTAATTGTGGCTAATCTAAAGTCATCTGTGATCACTGTCATGAGTAGGTATGCATCACTGGGAAATATGGTACTAATTGTTAGCCTTACAATTGAATGGGTAGTATGTTTAAAAAATTTTCTCCTTTCTAGATTAAGAATTTGCCCTACACATTGGCGTATTTACAACTACTCTCATGAGAGTGCAAAAACAAACCATCCAACTTTAAATACCAAATCTTTAGCATTAGAACTTAAATTATGAGATTTTGCCACAATTTCTAAGAAGTTTTGACATATATTTTATATAAATATGCATAACACACACACACACACACACACACACACACACACACACACACATATATATATATATATATATATATATATATATATATATATATATACATACACCCAGATATATATGCCCACACTTACTTATAGAATTATAGGCTTACATTAAAACTGAAATTTATGAAAGAATATCACATTAGAATTATGAATATTATAATGAGAATTCTTGCTTTACAATAGTACATACTAAGGATTCTTTAAACAGTCATGTTCCTGTTTAAGTTTGATTTATACAGAAAATGTTTAATAGTCAATCATGTTTGTTAAATGTATGACGTTCCCATTCAGCCCTTTACCGAGGCATCTATCACACAATGAATGCTGTCTTTAAAAAGCACAATTGCACATAATTGAAATTGACTTTAAAGACAGATTTGGGTATGGGGCACAATGTGATGTTCTGATGTATGTACTCATTGCGCAGTGATTAAACCAAGTTAATGAACATATCCATCACCTTATATGCTTATTTTTTTGTGTTGATAGTATCTAAAATCTATTCCTTCAGCAATTTTGAAATACATAACACATATCTTATTAACTGTAATCAGAATGTCCAGCAATAGGGCACTATGAATTTAAAAACAATAAATTTACATCTGGGAAAATCTACTTTTCTGATGGCCTTCATGGTTTTTTTTTTCAGCATATTGATCTGTATCTTTTACTTCTATGGAACCTGTCCGTCAGGGCCAATAATCACCTTACTCCCTTACCGTTGGTGTTTTCTGTGGTGTCCTACTGTCCCAGCATCTCAGATCTTGTCTACTGAAGCAAGTCTCAGTGTCTATTATCTAGAAACTACTGCCTCCATGGGCCACACAATCCCCGAATGTCTTTTTCACTTTATCATAAGGTAGACGTAGCTACTGTATAGTTGATTTCAACTGCCTGCAAAACCGTTCAGAACAAATACATCAGTGATTCTTCCTTTGAAACCCAAATAAGATGTGTTTGCTACAAATTATCCCGGTGACCTATGCTGTCTCCCACTCTGTCACTCCACAAGCATTACTATGTCGTGTCGAGGTGGCAGGAAGGGGCACCTGGCTAGGCATCCTTGGTGGTCTCATGCTTTTTCTTCTCCTTCAAGTCTTTGGGCTCTTTTTCTTCTTTTCAATTTGTTTGTCTTCCCCTTTCTTTTCTTTTTCTTCCTCTTCTTCCCTCAAAGGAACGAGCAGACACACTTTATATTCACATTTCTCTTCCTTTTGCTTTTATTTCCTCTGCTTTGTCCTTTGATGGAGCTGGCTTGATGGGACCATTTGAATTCTTTCATTTTCCTTTCCCTTCCCCCATGGCTTCCTGGGGAAACCACTTCTTGAGAACTCTGCAGTTACACTGCACATTTAGGAGCTTGTGTAGATAAATTATCTTGTTTTGCTACAGTTCTTGATTTCTAATGCTAAGAGTATTTCTGACTTTCGGTATTCACTAATTACACAGTCTCTATATTTTCTAGCACTGACTTCAAATTATTCTCCTTATCATTTGCTTCGGGATAGCCAAAAATATGACCGTATCGAGAGGCAGCAAAGTGTGTGACAAAATCAAGGAAAAACAGTCACTGTCAAAATGATATAGCTCGAGACTTAGAGAGTTGACTCAAAGGCAGGTTTCTCTTAAAACATGCTGTCCTTAAATTTTGCACTTATGCATATCAACAAAATGGGGGAAAAAACATGGTATCTCTTCCACCAGAATATTTCGGCAGCTCCAAAGGAACTTGAAGACAGCAAGGAAAGGGGACATTTTTTTCTCTTGCATTGTTGTTAAGACAGTGACATTATCTAATTATGGCCCCTTCAAAGCAATGTGTTCTCATACCATTTTATAGAATATTTGAAAATTTTAAGCCATCATTTGTAGCTTGGTAGTCTGCAGGGAGAAATGAAATATTTTCAATTGACTGTGTTTTTGGGGTCAGGTACACGGATCCTACTCTACTTACTTACTCAGAACTTGTGAGACCAGCATTTCAGTGTGTCAGTCAACGCTGCTGACACACACCTGCAGCTGGTGCTCTACGTGCCGTGAACTCTAATCAAAACGCATTCTTGCCTTTAACCTCTGGAACCAAAAGCTGTTTGACGTTTTCCTTGACTGGGAACTGTTTGGGGTTCTCATCTTTCCTAATCTTGGTCTCCAGGACAAGCAAAGTTACTATTCCCAATTGCATTTTTACAAATCTCACTATCTTTCTAAAGGCCATTTGTTTGATATCCTAGAAAGTATGATAGCAAATTTCAATGTTAGTGTGTCATGCTGAGAGCCAAAAGGCAGAGATAATTTTTTAGACTCTTTTTTATCCCTAAGAATTTTTTATTCTCTCCCCCCCAAGTCCTTTAAAAATCCTCTGAAAAATAGTATATAGTACATCTAATGGTAAACAGATTCCCTTCACAAGTTTTTACGCACACAAAAACACAGTGACATCATGGGTCCTGAAAGATAGGACACCTTCAAAATACCTCACATTTATCTTTTAAAAATTCTCTTTTTAGTTTGAAGGGTGACAACCGATGCCAGAATTTTTACTTTAGTGGAAACAGTTTTTGGTGACTGCCCTAAGACAGTAAAATTACACTTAATATTCCCTGGATTTTTTGCTTAAACCTGAAATACACTAAAAAATACTTCTGCGTGTATTGAGTCATTCTATTGGCCAAAGATTTTTTCTTCTCTTAAGCAAATAATAAAGGCCTGGATTTTGTCTCAGGGAGCAAGAATATCATATCAACAACTTATGTAATGAGGAATACTTAATATCACCATATTTAAAAATAAAAGTGATACTTAGCCATGGCAAATTCACAGCTATTTTGTTTCTATCAATTTTTAAATAATTGATACACATGTGTGGTACTCAGGTTTCTAGAGAATGACATGTAAATCTGGATCATTCCTCATATGACTGGGTTTTGAATAAAATTTTATTTCTCACTATAATTTATCCAGTCTAGTAATAAAGTCAATCAAACGAACTTAAATACAATAATAGAGCCCACTAATTACCCTCATCAAGAGATAATCTCAAAACTCTTGCTTCTCTTTCCTTTTCCAGTGTTCAGTAGCTTAGCTCTGAAATATAAGATGGCTCCTACACGCAAATCAGCAAACACATACGAAAAATAGTGTCTCGGCAGGAAAATTAACCATCCATCAATTCAGGCTGGCATTACGCTGAGTCACTCCAAGCAGTTACCACGGGAGACAAGCATTCTTACGTCATACGATTCATCACATTTGCTATGTTGACCCTAATATCATTGAGCCATATTGATGGGTTTTGCCTAGAGAGGTGGCTAGGTTGAGCGCATGTGCAAACACCAGCTGAAGCATTTTAGTAAGAGGAGAAAGGTTATCAAAGTGAGGAAGAGAGGTGACTCTAGTTTTAATTATGAGTCACTTACACTTGAGCATAGGAAATTGTTAGAATTGAGTGTTAAGACTGGGTTAATTCAATTTGAGAAAATCTAGCACGTAAAGCAGGGCTCTGGGGCTACACAAAATGAAGGATCGTCTGCAGCGGGTCATCATTTCAGATGACTCAGAAGTGTAAAAAGACTGAGGAAATCTTTAGGATGGGGTCAAGTGTTGATTTATAAATTTATCTGTTTATATGCCTGATAATGAATTACCTTTAATCTTAGGCAAAAGTAAGCCATAGGAAAGCTTTGGAAGCCAAAGCTGAATAGAGTATCTCAATTTTATTCCTAGTTGCTTTTGACAATCAAATCACACACGTTTAAAATTCACTTTGAGCACATTAAGTCAGATTGAAAGCCTGGGTTGAATCTTTGGTTCAGAAAAATATTTGAAAAAACTGCAAAAGACAGAGGGAATTAGCCTTTCTTTGGTTGAAAACTCAAACCAATCAACGAAATGACCAGCCAGTTAGCTACCCAAAATCAATCAAGTCCTGCTCCACTGGGAAAAACAAGATTTTCAAAGTGCTTGGGGGCATGGTACGCTCTCCCTACATGGGTTACAGAGCCTAATACGGTGTCAGTTGTTAAGTTTTACTCGGAGAAACCAGAAAATAGCATAGGAGATCGTTTGCATCATGCTTCATGGATTTTAAGCAATTTCTAACATTTGATCGGGTGAGTAAGAACTGGCTATGTTCCTAGACTCATCTTATGTGCGGATGATGCATTTTGTGAGTAGTTACCACATTAAGAGGTATAACTGTGAATATGCCTATGAAAACATGAATTGATTTTTTTTTTTGACTCAGAGTCTCATTCTATAGTCCAGGCTGGTCCTGAACTCACCGTGTAGCCCAGGCTGACCCTGGATTCACAGCAATCCACCTGCCTCATCTTCTTGAGTGCTGGGACTACAGGCAGGCACCACCACGTTCAGTTTATGTTGTGCTGGGGAATTGACCCCAGGGGTTTGTGCTTGCTAGACAAGCATTTTAACCACTGAGCTATGCCTCAGCCCCTAAGAGATGCTTTTAATATGAGAGATAAACTAGCTGTCCAAACTTTCAGTGTCCTTTATTGTGGTATAATTAAAGAAACTAAAAGAATAGTTAATTTTCTCACTAGAAACTAAGCAGGAATTTTGGCAAGATAATTGAGATTTTTACTAAGGAGACACATAAGGAAAGCTGATCCTCAGAAGCATGACACTATGGACACTGAAGTAGAAGAAAGTCCCTTAGAACCTGGCTTTGTGGTCAGTCCTGGCAACAGTGTTTGCAATAAGGCTGTGCCATCTTTTATCAGCTTAGTAGTTCTAGACTTCTGTAGTTAGCTCTTAGAACTCCTTTCCTAGTGATGATGATAAAATTCCATTGATCTAGTCATTCTGTTCTATAAACCCACAAGAACATAATCCAGATTTAGGAATATAGTTTTGGTCAAGAAAACGAATGAGGTGACTTGGTCTATGAATAATGTCATTTGACTCACATCCTACCTCACTGCTAACCAGTGAGGATGTATATACACTTCCCCGACACCCTCACACTCCCACCCATCCACACATCAAGAAGATTTCAAAGAACTAAGGAAGAATGCCCCTGAGAATGTCTTATTTTCTTTTAAGTAATAGAAAAGTGAATCAAATATATATTTGGAGAAGAATACAAGGGGATAGAACAGATAGTGGTGTCAACTAGAGGTACACACTCATAAATCTGTGTGAGGTAGATACTAAGATGTCAAAAGACATCAAAGATACACCCTGGAGCCTTTTGAAGATCAAAGTGGAGGCTTGTAAAGGGCTCTAGGGATGCAAAGCCAGGAGTTTGTAGGTAGGATTTTGCAGCTTTGGTTTCAATTGACCTGCATTTTGCTTTATCTTTCTAAAATCTCCAAGTCACAATACAGAAAATTGACAACTCAGGCCGAATGAAATATCCACATGGTAAGCTTCCTGGCTTTCTCAACACTGCTCTGCAACTGACTAGCACTGTTCTTGTCTGTTTAGGTTTTATCCATTTCTAAAAGGAGAAGTTGGGGTACAGAGAAATGAGGGCAGAGCTCTGGGTCCTATTTCTCTACTCATATTCCAATTACAGAAGAATGGAAGCTTTCATTTATATTTTCATCTGCCTTGATGGATTTTCACAAGCCTTGGTATGTCAACATGGTTAAGAAAGAAGGCGTGAACCACAAGAAACATCATTAGGTTACAGCAATTACACACTAATAGTAGGAAACTGAATTGAAACTGATACTTCAGTAGGAATCAAATTTTTCTTCTTGGTGGGAAAAATGGCCCTGGTCAAGTGGGACAAAAAGTCTTATGGCTTGTTCGGTCTTCATGTTTTTTACTTCAGTAAGGCTCAGTCATATGACACTGTCCTAGCCTCTCTGAGTTGCCTTAACGATCATTCCAAGAAGCTCCTTCATTACTGGAGGCTCTTTAATTAGGCTCTTAGAAATCACCGTTTGGGGTCTTGCAAGATGTACAATATCGTAGACTCATCTTATGTGCTGATATCAAGTTATGAGAGTTAAAAATGAGGAGAGGAAAGAGTATAGGTGTCTATATCAGGTTGAATTTTTCAACACGATATCACTAAAGCCCAAAGACCTCCATCTCGACTAAAACAAGCGACAAGAGAATTTTAGTGCTAGTGTAGAATGACGCGCCAACTAGCTATGGAACTACCGCTACGATTAGTGGGTGAGGAGGGCAGGATACTGACCGTGCACTGTGGTCAAGCTGATTTACACACAGCTTTATGAGGGAATGCTCTTCAGCCACAGGGCTGGCTGGACCTATTCCCTCAGGTAACCTGAGGGATGCAAACAATGACACCTCATTAAAACCTCCATGGACAGAGCAAGGCCCACTCAGAGAGGAAAGGCATTCAGTGTACACAGCTTTATTGAACAACACCCTTAAAACAGAATCCGGAGTCCCGTCTCCAGAGCAAGAGGAAGAACTGCAAGCTTTAAACAACATGTACGTGATTCACAGGGAACATGCCAAGAAGACTGAAAAATGCGAAGGAGGGAAATGATCGCATTTTGGGTTAGTGGGTGCTATGCATCCTGGAGGAAGCAGAACAACTCAAGGCATTAGGGGAATATTTTAGGGTAGAGGAAGTCATGTTATCCATCTAGACGTATCCACCACAAGCACCGCCCGAGCTGAAATGATATAAAATGACTTTCAGTAAGGATGGGCACACCTCCGCCTGACATTTGTAGAATGCAGAGCCTGTAATACAAAGTACATCTCTCTAAATATCACATCAGGTCTTCTCTAGAAGATGCATGGGCCTGTGTCTTACAGACTTTATGATTTTTTTTCAGGAAAAATGGCTAGATTTGCTGGTGGTTCTGAAATAGAAGGCTAACAGGATACTACGGGGGTACTATTTCACTCTGGGTGTCCTCCAGTTCGACTGCCTTCTTATTTCTGCTTGCTAAAGACTTTGTTTATTCATCAGAAACACCATGAACTGCCACACTCCATTCATTATGTTCATTGCAATTACGAAGAGCATCTTCATCTCAGGTGCCTATTGATGGGCAAATACAGGAATGCAGATGGAAAAGTAGCAGTTTGATGAGGTTCATTGTCTTCAAATCGTCACCGGAACGTACCAGGCTATTCCAGTGAAGTGGGCACCTTATAGACTTTTCCAGGGAGAAGGTGAATTATGTGCATTTTCTAAAACATGAGGCCACATTTTTCTTTCTGCTAAAAGTCATTTGAGAGTTTATGCTCAATTACTGACTCTAATTTTGCTTACCTTTGTTCCTACTTTCCTGGGAGACTTCTCCATGGATTTATAAAATAATTCTTTAGTTCTTGATTTACAATATTTGATCAAATCACTCAGAAATTCCTTCAAGCCCTGTGTGTTTCTAATCTGCTAGAGAAACATAAATTTTTTCCTGTCTTTACTCACGTGCGAGATCTTGTGCTTAAAGATGAGCTATATATCCAAGCTTTTTAAAGGTCTTAGTTTTTGTTCTTTTTGTTTGCTTTTGCTTTTTATATTTAATTTACACATTAAAGCTCTTATTCTTAGCCATGAAACTTTTTAATATATAGTGACTGCATTTCTAAGTTTGGTCTTCAGCCTCTAGTCTCAGGAACTCTAGTGTTTACCAAGAAGAGTATTATGGAGACCTAAACAATTAAGTACTTAATAATCTATATAATAATATCCTATTGAACCTTTAAATTCCGGTTCCTTGAAATTCCAATTTAACAGGTCACTCCAATCACATGATTGTGACTTGCCCAGTGAGAGAAAGTGAAAATGTATCAGCAATAAACTTGAAAAATACACCACATTCTTTGCGGGTTTCTAGAAGTGACATTAACCCAAAAGTCACCCAAATTTCCTTAAATGCATCCAACTGAGTAAAACTTGTGGTGGACATTTACAATGTAGTAGTTTCCAATAATAATAATCTTCTATTCTTGGCTGACAGAAGAATATTTTTTTTGCTTTAAGATTGCTTCATTACTGAAGAGAGGGCTAAGTTTACGATAAGATTAGGACTTACCTTCTGGTAATAAAAGGACTTCCTGAGGAGGGAACAGAGTGGGAGAACAGGGTGTCGTTCATGCTGGTTACAGGTCTGGGAGGCCTGAAACAAAGCACAGTGTGTATGAAAAGTCAAAGCAAAGAAAAGCCACAGATTGAAAAATCAGGCCTTGAGGAAAGGGGATGGGAAAATCATCTATCTGTGTTTGGATATTTCAGCTGAAGTACTGAAGAGCTTTCAAATTATGTCTTTGACGATTTGGACTTGCAGGTTGTTTACCTGTGAGCTCTGAGCTTTGGTGACTCACTGAGTTGTGCTGTTGAGTGAATGAAGGATTTTGAGGAATGTTGGAATGTTATGTCTACTGCCTTCCAAAGGGTGAAACTCTGAAAACATGATTATCACAATATACGTCTTGGAAAAAGGAGGACTTGAAGACTTGGCTGCGTGCTGCTCGGGACAGTGGCTTTTTCCAGCCCAGCTGACCTGGGGCACCTGGCATGCATCGTCCGATCTGGCTTCTCTTGCTTTTTGCTCTTAATGAAGATGCAATGAGGCACTACGAGGACTTACTGTCCTGTCATGCAGCTGCTTCATCTGACAGGATACATGAAATAAGGCATTTCATAAGTCTTACTTTTCTTATATGGTGAGCAAAAGAAAAGAGAATTCAGTGTTTCTCAGAATTGTCTGTGACCCTGAACACGGATTGTTTTGGGTCAATCTTTTTTGATACTATCTTTGTTTTGTCCTGCAATTCTTCCCTCTGTCATCAATTAGTTCAGATAACACTGTTTAGCCATAATCCCTATCTCTCATCTCTAAGTAGTTTTCTGTCTTATCATTGGTTCAGTGTAAGGTATTCAACAGTGAGATGGGATTTAAAGTTCATAGATAACGGATGAGTCCAGGCAAAATGCTGAGTTAGGGAAAATTTTGTTTTCATTATAATTCTGTATTTGAGTCTAGTAGCATAGAGTTTAGTGAAGATAAGACATTGTCCACTGCAGCCTAAGGGATCGACTCATGTTGGATTGGCAAACTGCCAAATTTATAAATGGTTGCACTTAGGGAATTGGTGTTAGTTTTGGATTTTACAGTGAAGAAATTCCAGGAAAAGGGTAGACTTGTTTGTTCTGATGCATTTATTACAACGGATATGAACGTGTGTAAGACATGTTATTGGATGAGGTCAGACAGCAGACTCACTGTTTCTTCTATTCTAGGTGTGCTAACTGGAGTTCTGAGAAGAGTCTTAGTGGTTCGCATTACCTATTGACTGAGAGGTATCTTCGCTCAAGTGAGCAGCATAAGGCTAGATTAAAACCAATTCTGCCTTGATTAGAATACTTTAACTTTATAAGATAATAATCCTATACAAATAATCTATAATTATGGTTAGGTACATTCGATTTTAAAATAGTAAAAACAAGGAAACACTTTCGTGTAGCTTTGCAAATTGTTGAAAAGAAAACGGTGTTCTGATCTGCTCACATCATTTAAATATTTTTTTCCTATCCTACTTTATCTAGAGAAGATGAAAAAACAAGTGAAGTTGAAATTGTTTATAACTAGCTTGGAAAATTTACTCTATAGAACCTGGTCACCAGAAAGCTGAAGTTGAGACATATTAGCAAATGTTTTCGTGTTTGACGATTCGTGCTTAAGGTTCACCACCAAGATGTTGAACTTGGAACAAAGAACCAAGAGCTTGGCACCAACTGGTGGCTTTTAGTGCGAATGAAATTTCCTCCATAACAGGCCTTATCCAATAATAGGTCATAGTAGGAAAGTTAAAGATATTTACTCTGTGCATCACAAGATGGAATAAGCTATTTTTCTGGATAAGATCTTTGCACAGGACTTTTTAAAAAATAAAATTGTTATTCTTTTTACAAACTGGAAGAGTTCTGCTCAAGGCAGAATTAATTTTAAACTCGCCTCATGTTGCTCACTTGTTCTGTGTCTCACAGCCACATATATGTCTTTATTAGTACATGAAGGACTGCGGAACTACTTACCAAGTATCACTTTTGGCAGCAAAAAAATCAAAGAGAATAGAAACTATTAATTATGGCAACATTTGCAAGAGGTACAGTAGCTCAGAACCAAAGCCAGATACCAAAGTGTCACCACCTGCTCACTTCTATTTAAGGAAAAATTCATGACTGGTATCATCTTTTATTTTTTACTGTATGTGCACAAATTCCTTGGCCACAATGAAGAAGTGTTCATATTGGTATGCAAATATGTGTATTTGTATGAGAAAGAATTGCTACAACCCATCAAAAGTTCCATTGATTCAGTTTCCTTTACTGTATTAAAGTTTCTTGTGAGACGGTAACTTAGTGCAAGACTACCATATTTCTGCCATTTTTTGACTTAAAATCCGGAACTGAAGTCTTAAACAATGAAAATATTTTCTAATTGACTTACTTTGTATTGATCAAGCTTAAGACATGCGTTTTTGACTCTTTACCTGTATAAGCTGTAAAGACATTTTACTGGTAAATGTTGGGTTATACATATCAGGGATATAGTGTCAATTTTTAACACAATCACAAATACAGAAAGGTGTGTGCACTTAAGTACACTGTGTAATGTTCAGTATCCAATTCTATACATTTGGGACTCATAACACTAAACATATCTCAGCATTGCATAAGGACATGCACTCATCCTTTGCATAAATATTTACAACGTATGATTGTTTAATTATATTTTTGAAGAATTTGCACTCATTTACAAAAATCAATACACTTGTTTACAGTAATGACAAAATTCTTTGAATCTATGTTGTAGTTCTCAATAGCTCTACCCGAGTCACCCAAACGTAACAGAGTATGTCTATCCTTATGGCTGATGCTACTTTTCTTTGTGAGCTTATCTGTGTGCGTACAGGATACAGACTTGCGTATTTTAAGAGCCTACGTGAATTTGTGTCCAAAGAATGATAAAAACGACATTAGTACCACAGTTCAGATATTGATTACTAAACTGAAGAAGCACAGGCAACATACTTTGAGGGTGATCTTTGTTAGAGATTCGAACAGTGAAGTTTCATACTACACTTATTTTTGCACTATGGTAATATTGCTTGTACTTAAGATTGTGTGCTTTAAGTTATATTTAGGAGCAATCAATTAATAGCATTAAGCAGAGGTGGAAGAATTGGCGTGCTTTATTTCTTGAAGTAGTCATTGTTTTCTTATTTTTTAAAATACAGCATTCTATAAAAGTGATAGAGTGGATTATGATAAAAGGACATGCTGTGTAATGCCATATGTTTTTGTCAAATGTATCAAAATTGCATGTATATATGCAAAAGAACTGTGAATATTCATTAGTCCCAAATGCATGTTTATTGTAGCAGATTAAGAATGAATTCCTTGTAAAAACATAAAAGCATATGCTGCTCTTTTGTTATTTAAATACCTTTTATGTTCTCATGATAATTTAGAATAGTTAAATGAACAGCACAGTTTAAAATTGAAGTCTAGGATACTCCAAAAGACAAATATATCCATTCATTACAGCAGCATTTGACCAAAGACACAAATATGGGAAAATTTTTCTATAGGTAAAAATAGAAATAATTTTGTTCTAATATAGATTGGACATTCTGTAACCAGAATTTCTTGCATGCTATTTTAAAAATTACATATCTCATACAATTTTCCTTTTAAAGTTAAGACAGTCACTCTGGAAAAACATTTTATTAAAGTATTTGTGTAGACAAGTATTTTGATCCAAAAACTCTTTCAGGATGGCTGTGAACGCAGCTCAGCATTTAAAGAGCTTGCCTAGCAGTCACAAGACCCTAGGTTCAATTCCCTAGAGCCACTTATACTGGATGTGGTGACACATGCCTGTAATCCCAGCACTTGGGAGGCTGAGGCAGGAGGATGATCATGAGTTTGAGGCTACACAATGAGTTTAGGACCAGCCTGGACTACAGAGTGAGACCTTGTCTCAAAAAACCAAAAAAAAAAAAAAAAAAAAAAAGCCCAAAACTATTTTGGAAATTTGGTTAAATATACATACTTTTTCTTAGAAAAAGGCATATTTTCTATAGAATTTTAATGAAACCAAGGAATTTTTCCATTGACCCCAAATAAAGAGCATATTGTAGCCCAAGAGGGTTGTGGCTGGGCACTTGCTCAGAGTACATGAGGCCCTAAATTCAATCCTCTACACACATACACACAAAAACCCAAATCAGAGAAACAACAACAACAACAAAAAACCCCAAGAAAGTAACAAATAAAAACTTTAAAGAGCCCCCCCTCTCCAACCTATTGGGTAGATGTTAACTTTGATGATCTCAGTGAATAACACATTAGATCACATCACTATAAATTAAAATTTAAAAAATTTTACACACACTCACTCTTGGGTGTCAGCTGTGAAAAAGGCCTGGGCCTGGGCCTGTGCGTTGTGACTGACTGTGAAACTGCCTTTTGCTTCACAGGGCCTCACGTCCTAGCTCCTTCTAGGGTGGGGATAGCAGGATCGCTCTTTCCTACTGCAAAGCTCTGGGCTCCAGGCTGCTCACAGTCACGCCCTCCCACTGTCCTCTTCATGCCTAGTGGGCCGGATGGAAGGCTGAACCTGTTAGTGGGCTGCTCGGAAGTGACCCAGGCGAAGCTCGCAGAGAACGAACTTACTCCCACTTGGCTGGGTTCCTCCCCTAGCAGCTTGGTCAAGGTCTCTAGTTGACCAGGAGCTGGAAAGCTAACACTACGATAGGAACAACTGTGAAAAAGATCTCCGAAGTGGTTAGCCCTTTGGGGCCATTCCCAAACTTATTTATGCCTGCTTTATTTTAAGGAGCATAATTTCCAAAAATAAGTAAGCCACATTCTACCGAGCTAGCTTACACCAGCTTTCTGGACAGTCCAGCCCACGTGCCGCCTGAGAAATGGGAGCCTCCACTGCTGGGGTCAGTGATCCCCCAAAACATTCTCAGGAGCAAACAACAAAAAACCATGTAATATTTACACAAAGCTCGTAGATGTGACGGATCACAAATGATTTGATGGTATTTGCCTAGCTGTGTTTGGGAAAAGAGTTACCGCTTTCATAAGGGGCTCATATGTCCCGCAGTGCCTCTTTTAGGTCACATTCTGGCCTGGCCAAAGCATGAACTTCGAGACCTAATATGGAAAGCTACACCAGCCCATCAATAAAGTCCTAATATTGGTTAAACACGTAGGCCCATTTGTTAATGTCAACATGTAAACACAGGCCTTGCGGTATGATTGGCCCCACTGAACTGTGGGAAACGAAAGGGGATTCATAGACAGGAGGAAGCCAGAGGCATCTGTGAGTATCAGATGCCTAAACTGCATTGAAACAAATAAGCTAATTTCTTCTTTTGAGACTGACTTCACACCAAAGGAGTGTTACTTTCTTCCATCTAAGTCCCCTGCTACCCCGGCTGCTCAGGTCTGGGCAAAATTTCCAGGCACGAGGCTTTTAGGAAGAGGTTAGGCTAGCCATTGCACTATTCATTGGTGCAATCTTTCCAAATGCACATATTCTGGAGATTTTTTTCCCCTAGATTTTTAAACGAATTTTCCCACCAGTTCCCATCTTCAACCTTCTCCTGTACAGGCCATGATTTTTCTAATGTTATGTATCTAGCTTGAAAATAAAAAGCAAAGCAATTTTAAGGTTTGCCAACATCTTTAAGATGTCCAGCTCTACAGAGAGATCAGACTTTGGGACTCAAAACACCTGCACGGGGGATACACAGACTTTAATTTTAAAACCATGGTAATTCCATAGATTGTTAACATCTAATTGTACAAACTCTACTAAGATTCATATTTGATAACTAAGCTTCTTGACTGTTTTCCACCTCTTGGTTAATTATGTTAGTGTTGTGCACTGAACAGCCAAGAAGTTCCATATAGTTTAACAAAATATCTAATGACATTACTTTGATTCTTCTTTTAAAATAAAGTTGAAGACTTGGTCCCCGCCAATGAATCCAAAATTTTCTCTGCCTGTCAGTGAATAAAGATGTATGTGAGTGGGAAGGGGCAGAGACACTCACACGATGTGGGCCAGATTGAGCGGCTTCTCAGGCTGATCCGGGAACATGGGGTGCAAGGGCTCCCGGCTGGACGCACAGCTCAGGGACTTGCTTAATGCATTGGTTAGCTTCTTAGCAGGTGACTTCTGGCAAGAGGAAGAGAGGTGTAAGTATTAACAATCAGCCTTGATGTAAAAATGTATCAGATGGGTTGCTTTCCGTAAGAGCCATTGTTTCACTCATTCATTCACTCACGCAAGAGACCCCTTTGGAACACCTCCTCTTTTAGTTGGGACATTTGTTTGAGGCTGGGACCACAGTGCTGGAACAAGCCACCAGGGTACCTACCTCTTGCTGCGTAGGGCCAGCAGATGCTGTGATAAATGAAACAGTCATTGTGCCATGGGACACCTGAGTGGTGACTTAATGGGCAAGAGCTCTTTTGAAAAAAGATTCAGGGGACAGTAAAGTAATTTTAGACAGGAAACAGCAACGGCGGTGCAAAGGGGGGAAGAAGAAGGCTGTATTCTGGAGAGGAAAGCAGGAAGTAGGTCTCCAGGACCTTCCATGGCGCATCTTAATCTTATAGGCAAAGGGAGATAAGGAAGACTTTCAATCACAAGGATAACAGGGTGAGACCCGATTATAGAAGCTTTACTCTCACAAAAGACATCATGGGGTGGGGGTAGGGGGATAGGATTAAAAGATGAACAGAAGGTGTTGTGTGAACTCCGGTGCAAGACATTTCTGACATGGCTGAATAGTCCAATTGGAAGGAAAACTTAACTTCAATCTGCGTCTTTCGCGTTTAAAACTGTCATGTTCTTTCCAGAACATCATGATTTTTTTTTTCATTCGGACTGATGAGGGTATTTATCTTAATATAATACCATAAAATCTAAAAATCTCTATGATGTAGAATATATCTGTATAATAAATCTCTAAGAAATTTTCCCTTTCCATGAGAGGCTGTTTATAATTTTGTCACTTTTATACCCAAATTCATAACTGATAATATAATGGAACCACTGTTGTCTTTATTGTTTAAAAGCTGTGTAATAGGAGCATTGCTTCAAGGTTTCCTTTGTGCTTCTGTTAGGAGATGCAATTCTTAGGACGTTTAAATCAGTTGCAGCACCAGCAACTCATCCAGATGCCATCAGGTTCTTTGATCTTCTGTAGGCTAGGCTCTAATCTAACTTCGTGAAACAGTGTCCTGTCAGACAAGTTAAGAGTTCACAATCCCCAAGAAAGAGAGTTCTTATTCTGGCTTTAGTATTCACACTGAACAACTGAAAAGGATGAGTCTTCAAATATTAACCTTGCAGGGCGTGGGGTAGAAGTCTGAAAATTGGTAATATGAGAGCGTTATTCCTCTCCTGTGCTCTGAATTGTAGTCCTGTTTTATACTCACGTATCTCTCCTCCCTATATGATAAGAACACTATCAACAGGCAGCATTTGAGTCGGCACAAAGCTCTCAGTGTGCCCCCCCTAGTAAACAACGGTTACTTGAAGTCAAAAATAAGTGATAAAATATTAATAGAGTTGCACAGCATATCACCTCCCTGTCATGATTCCTAGAAAGAACATTTTGATTTAAGGTGCATAGCCTGAAGGCCTTTTTTAAAAAGAACAATGAGTGATTCTTTAAGTAGAGATTAGGGTGAAATTGAATTATAAGTACAGAATTTTATAAAAATTAATAAATATTGAATTTAAATATAGAAAAACTCATAAAACTGCATTTTTCATGATAGAACTATTTCTGGAAAGGCAGTTCACATATAGAACAATGTTAAAACAAGTTCATGAGAGCAACATTGCAGAAATGATCTTTGAGTTTGTCTGAGATAGAGGATAGAAAAGTGGGTATCATTCAAACAGGAAATATTATGGTAGAGAGTCACCTTCCTCCTAAAGGCCCACTGCCATAGGTTCCTGAGAACACACCTATCACATGGACATGGATGTGCCACCTTTCCCGTGTCAGTCATTTATGCTATTTACGCAGAGGACTTGCTAACATAACCATAATCTCTCCTCCCCACCTTCTGCAAAAACATAAATTGAGCGGTATTATCAAGCCGATACTCTCACACTTCTTTTCTTAGTATTGGACCAAGCACATAAAAAAAGCCTCAAGGATCTGAGAAAAAGGAAAAATAGAAACATTTTTCGTCAACTTGTACAAAAACAAACAAACCCAAAACTTGGAAAGACCCTTAACTTACTGTGAAAATCAGACTTATGTCCCAGAAGATGCTTGCTGTTTGGTTGTTTTAAAATCAGTACTAAATCGTCAGCATTCCAAGAAGGAACAACGTTTGAGGCTTCCTGTATCTGAAGCCTCAGGCAGGCACATCGGGTTCAGATAGATCCGGGTGAGATGAGGGATAGCAGGGAAGCAGGTGGGGGAAGGAATGTTAGTCTGGGAGCAGAAGGTAAATTTGCTCCTCTATTCTGTCACTGTCCTTGGCAGTTGCTTTCATTCTGGGCACATTCACATCCAACCGCCAGGATGGCCTGGACCTCGCCTTACCCATGATGTGTACTCTTTCATTTGGTGCTGGTTGCTATGGGAACCACCGGCATGCCCCCTCCAAAAGCAGTCCTGACAGAGCTGGTAATTGTGACACTGCTGGCATCGGTAGCGAAATCCCATCATACTCTCGCTGTGGCAGTAGGAGCACTCGACTGGATGGAAGACTAAGGAGAAAGTAAATGAGGGGAAAAAAGAGAGAAGAAAACACAAAAGTATGAACCAGAAAATGGAAAAACATAGCCTCAAAGAAATTGCATGTTTCTGCTGTGGGCCGTGATTTCAGATGAGAGTTGACGTTGGCCCAGGAAAGTGCTAGTTTATTCCTTGAATCTCACTGCCCTTTTCAAGCATGTGCATGTGGGGTGGAGGAAGCACATCTCGGGACGGAGACCAGATACTCTATTAAGGACACAGATTTCCGTAACGCCAGTTGCTCCTTCTACTCCTTCTCTTACACTGCAAGAATATAAATCACCCAAACTGAATGTAAATTACCCCCACTGGCTTGCCCCCCAATCTGCTCTTTGTTTTCTGGAGACCAGCGTGGCTCACTGAAGAGTCAGAGCATAACGGACAAATGCAGTGGTCTGTTCGGGGGTGAGAGGGAACTTACTGAGAAGATGAAAATGAAAGAAGAAAGAGAAAGAAAATAGGGCAAGTAGAAAAGTTGGTTGACACACCAGGAAGCTTTTTTTTTTTAAATGGAAAAGCTAATGGGATGACTTAACAAGCGATATCATCTTTATTAATATCTATCTCTATCTATCTCTCTATCTATCGATCGATCGATCTATATTTTTTCTCTTCTGGGGCAGGTAGATAAGACCCAGAAACATATAAAGTATCTGAACATGTAAAATATTCAGTAAACTCTAAATGTTCTTGGATGGGAAAGTAGAATTACAAAGCAGGCAAGGTAAAATATGTGAGATTTGAAACTAGTAGTCAAATCTAAGTAATTGTTTACATGCTACGATATAAAGACATTAACGCAACGACAATTCTTGCCTTTGGTGAAGTTCCTCTTTGACTAACTAGCCTGAAAAAATAACTCAAATAAGAACAAACGATTGTAAGAAAAAACAAAGTGTGCACACAAAGACGTAACTAGACAACCAGTTCTGGGTGCGGGGTCTTTCCCTTTCTGGCTTTGTGAGGCCAAAGCTCTGACTAGAATTTAGGGTAACCGCTCTTGGACAAATGCCCAGGACACTGATCTCTTGCAACAGGAAATCCTGAAAGGACCGGAAGGAAATTATAGCTTTATGCCTGGAAAATGACTAGTTCTGCAATGGCAGCCACTAATTCAAACTCAACCTGCAACATAACGTGACCCTCAACTGCTCTTTACTTCTGTGTAGATACAAGGAGGGTCAAAAGAAATTGTATACATGGGATGAATTGCAAAGAAACTTTTGAGCTCATTCTTTTAATTTTGTCCATGAACAAAACAGGATAAATTAGTAACGTTTAGCTAAGAGAGAAAGAAGGCCAGATGAGGGAACTTAAAATGAAGCCAATTTGCATCCAATGAATATCTTAAAGTAATGTGTACACATTAAGACTAGATCAAGACGTTATATTTTATTCCCACGTGAAGAAATGCCAGAGTTCAATTTGGGAATAAATGAAAGTATCTAAAGATCAGACACAAATTATTCTGTGTCGTAAAACAGATTTTTAAAATTCTTTCCCTAAGTTATATTTTATATTTAAATCTGAGTATGTTAACGGTAAATACCTTTATCTTAGAAATACGTTGTTCATGTATGCTATAAAAGTCTCATATTTAACAAAAATATAGCTCTTGAAAGTTTATAATTTGAAGCATATGGCTAAAGACTAGCAAGCTATCATTAGGTTTTTTTTTCCATCTGTCCTACTGATTTCTGACTGATTTTTTTCCCTGAAAAAACATAGTCACTACAAGTGTACCAATATTAAAAATTCGGATCTAAACAAACGCTAACGGGTGTCCCATTCCTTACTGAGGTTCTTCTATTGTACCTGCCTGCCTTGCAACTGAGAGATACACAATGAGATTTAGGAAGTTCTATAATAACAGTCTTCCTTTTGCAGGGGTCCACAAGGCTTTGTTAGTCAGAGAGATGAGTTAAACAGAACTAAAGACAACTAAGTAGCCTTCCCTAAAGCTCTGCATGGCCCAAATGACTGTAAACTTGATGGTTCAATTCCAATCATTTAAAACACTGGCTCTTCACGGCAGGACCTACTCACCATTTTCTACATTTGCTAGCCGATGCAGGAGAGGCAGCCAGACCAGACACTGCGGGGGCGGGTCGGACATGAGGGTGTCCAAGAAACCATTTAACGTGACTTTTTTCTGTACGTATATTAAAGAAAAATCACAAAAATTTAGGACAGAGAATAATCTCAATTTTTCTGCTGTTCACACTATTGGAAGACTGAAACCCAAAGCATTCAATCAACCTCTAGCCTGTGAAGAAACAGTTCTTGCCGAACTTGGTTCTAATTCAGAACTGAAGGCAGGGATTGTTTTTTATGCCTGATCATCCACGAGGCTGGATTATCTCCGCTAAGACTATGCCGAAAGCGTCACCAGCAGCAGAACATCGCGCCCGTAGGCGAGGGGCAGTATGGGAACGACAAGGAGAGAGGAATTGAAAGGCTCCCCAGAACTTGTGAGCACCTCCCCTTCCAGATTTTTCGACTTGCAGTGCTTGGTTAACACGAATGACTCCGCTACGCAAGTTCGGGAAGCTGGGCCTAACAGCACAGGCCTGTAATCCCAGCATTCTGAGGTAGGGGCATGGCAAGTTCTTTCTTTGCATGAACATTTTAGCGATTTAGTGAGACTCCGTATCAGAATTAAAAAATAAAAATTAAAGTGCTTGGGATGTAGCTCAGTGTGAAGGCCCTTGGCTTGATCCCCAGTAATACTGCCCCCGCCCAACACGTATATTGGGGTGGGGAGGGAGAGAACACACACTCTGGAACATTCTGTTAGGAGAGAATGTTCTAAATATCATCTTTATTTATCTTTCCTCTGCATTCAGACGACTCTTATCTTCCCAACCTGGCCCTTTGTTATACGAGGAAAGAATGTATTAAATCTGTACTTTTCTTTAAAGAAATGACAAAATGTTATATGAATACATGTATTACTACAAAAACTGAAAATTACATGTTGATATGCAGAAATAACTACTTTATGACATTTTGATCTACCATATACAAGTAGATAGAACTTGATATTTTTAAATAATGAAATAGTCCCAAAGAGGTACGGTACCTAAGTCTTATAGCTTACACTCATCCTCGTAATCCTTAAACAAGTGTTTTGAGACCCCTGCATTGATATTTTATTATCAGCAGAAATTTACCATTTCTATCTTTGTTAATAGTACCAAATAGCTTATGCTTTCTATAGAGCTGTCATCAACGTTACTATTAAAATATGTATTATGTAAAATATAAGCAATGAGACAGTATTTTTAAAAAGCTACCAGAATTTATGTCCAAAAACAATGTTATTTTTCAAAGCGATTACTTGACATGGCTTGGACTTTTTCCAACAAAGTATTTCAAACAGTTTTGGAATTTCATGTTTTGAACTGCTGTTATAAAAATAGTAAGACAAAAATAAGTTGGTTTTATTTTTATTTGTGTTCTTTTCATACTTCAAATTATCCATTTTGATCATTTGCTGACTCTATTGGCTAAAATTACTCCTGGGTGTTTCCAAAAATAATACGGTAAATGTATCTATACATAAATTTTTATTGTTAAGGGTATATACATTATAGTATGATGAAACAATATATAGAGCATCTTAAAAGAACATTTTTATTATGATAATATTAGATATGATTCTTTAAAAAAAACGGGTCTTTTTAAGTTAATCAAAACCAGACATACAATGACAAATAGTGCATATTCTCATTCATGTAAAAGATAAAATTCTTGATTTTAGAAAGAAAGAGAAAGGACAGTAGTCATCAGAGGATGAGAAGGCCAGGGATGAGGGTGCAGAAGGAGGTTGGATGATGGGTTCCAAAGTACAGGTAGACAGGTGGAATAAATACCCACTCCAAACGGAGACTGTTGAAAAAGAAGAAAGCTTTTTTTTTTTTTTTGATGGCAGATGTCAGGAGGAACTCAGAAGAGTATCTAAACCACCAGAGTGCAGCAGAGCAAGGGGTTCAGGGATGGTTGGAAAAGCATTGTGGGTAGGACGATAGAGTAGCAGAGCTAGCTTTTGGTGCAGGGCATTGTGTGGCCTTCACTAATGGTATAAACACACTACAGAGTCCAAGTAAAGTTCATGATCATGGACACCTAATGCAGTTTTGAGATCCTGGTCTAAACAGACTAATGAAGTTTCTAAGTGAGACAATCAATGCAATTTTTTAGGAGTTGCTATGCACTGATTTTTGTTGAAATACTTTTTAATTTTAATTTCATGACTTCTTATTTAAAAGATCCTTTTAAGGAGCCTGTCTGCTTAGTTTAGGTTTTCAAAAGATTGCAAACAAATCTTCAATTCACGGATGTATAAACTACCACTCCTCTGTGTTGGAGAACTGTATGGAATCTTTCTCTGAGACCAGACAGGTATAAACATAGTTGTGAAAAACCTCAACATTAAGCAGCTTCCTTTGTCTCACATGCAATTAAAACACATGATCTGAAACTCTAAATGTATCATATTGTAGTTGGTTAGGTAGCCGAGTCTGCCATACTTCGGGCCCCCGACGGCCATGTGAGGTGACTCCTTTCTTCTACATGTTCGTATTGCATATTCACTCAGCTGAAAGCTAAGATACTTCATCTCACAAAGAAAGGCAACAGCGGTCATCAGCAGTTAAGGAGGAAGATTTTGCAGATCATTGGTAAAGGTTGATGTTGGGTTAGACCTGTGTCTCTTGTGGGGCTGAGTTTGGCCCTTTGACAGTGTGGTGATAAGAATGATAAGGCTTAAATTAGGTGGTAAAAGTTTAGCCTGGTGCCTGCCTCATGGTCAGTAAACACTAGCTATCACCATCCAGGTGTGTTAGACTAGTTATTGCCTCCAGGGTCATTTGTCATTTGACTAGAGATACACTCCAGGATGTTGTCATGCAGAGGAATGTGTCTGTGCATCTGTGACTGGAATGACATGTGAAAGGAAAGCAGCACCTGCTTCAGATATATTTCTCTTAAATGCTAAAGGAGAAATATTTGAAATGTTACCTGCTGGGAGAAACAGGATCTAGCTGACTGTTCCGTGTAACCAAATGAAGGACCTTCAAAAACTGCTGTGGGTAGTTTGAGAACTTCGCGAAGGAATTGGTCGTATCGTCCATAAACCATCACTCCGCTGGAGTCAGAAATCATTGAGAAAATATCTGATGAAAGGGAAGGATGAAAGAACATTTATTCACCACATGAATATTCTCTATTGTTATGGTTCAACATGTCTCGTGTAAATAACAAAAATGGTAGACTACACATAAAAATCTTAAACTACTTACCATAAAAGGTAATTTTTATGTTCAAATATTCCTGGTATGGCATTTTCTCTAGTATATATTAACAGAAGCTTCTGATATAAAGCGTTAACTGCTAATTTGGGTAAAATTAACATATTTTAATACAAACATCGTGTTTTTATTTTGAGGTCAATTATAAACCCATATATAATTCAGTAGGGATAATTTTTTGTACATGTAAGATATATGCTGACCTCACTGGAAACACACAATGGAAGTTTTACTACAAAGTTGGAGGGTATATCTATTTATCTGGTTTGCAATTATCCACCTATATCAACACCAAAACCTTTGAGGCTTTCATTGAAGGTGTTTGAAAAATGGAAGTTGCAACAACAATAAAGATGCAACAAAAACAGTTGATTAACCTCCCACAGAAGCAGAAAACTTTCTCTAAACCACAGTGTCCTGGGAGGAAGGCATTTGATTTATGGGGTGAATCTTTTGACTCATAGGAGGGGAGGAGGAAACCTGGCCTTGCAGATGATCAGTGAGGTGAAGGCAGTGTCTTGGATTGTCCTCGAAAGTGCCCCTGGCTTCATTGAACCTCTGATCATTAGTTTCTGCTTCCGTGTGCATTTAATGAATATTAACTGCGTTATTTCTCTAGGCATTTTTAATTCATTTTTGGAAATTACTATCAGTGTAATAGGATATTATTAGTTTATTACCATATTAGCAAGATTGTCACTAGGGTTTAGTTTTGAGTTTTTAAAGGTCAAAATCTAATATGAGGACATTGCTTTGATACTGTAATCAGGTATAAGCATATTATAGACTTTTATTGGATTATGTTTTGAGGATATGAGTTCACTCATTTTCTTAAAAATTCCAATTATAAAAGATTTCTGCTGTCTCTCAAATTGATGAGGTTATAGAAAGCCTATCTGGAGTTAATATTCAGTAAGAAACTCAAAAAACTCAATGGCAAGAAAACAAATAACCTGATTAAAAACTGGGAAAAGACACAAAAAGATATTTTCCAAAGGAAGTGATATAAATGAATGACAGATATATGAAAAACGTCCAGTATCACCATTTTCAGATAAATGCAAATCAAAACCAAAATTAGATACTATGCTGCTTCAGTAAGAATGATTCTTATCAAAAAGACAAAAAATAGTAAGTGTGGGAGAGAATTTGGAGACATTGAACCCCATGTACTGTTTGTGGAAATATAAAATGACAGTCATCTTGGAAGACAGTATGGAGGTGACTCTTAAAAACAGAGCTATCACATGACCACAATCCCCCTACTGGATGTGTATCTAAAGTAAATGAAATCAACCTAAATGTTCACCAACTGATAAATGGATAAAAAATATGGTATAGATACACAGTGGAATGCTATTCATCTGCAAAAAGGTAAATTCTGTCATCTACAACAACATGGATGAAATTGGAGGCTGTCATGTTAAGGAAGTAGGCCAGGTCCAGGAAGTCAAAGATTGTATAATCTCACTTTATGTGGAATCTGAAAAAATTGATTTCATAGGAGTAAAGAAGAGGACGGTGGTTCCCAGAGGCTATGGATGTTAGAAGGAAGGTGGGATGAAGTAGATATTGGTTAGAATATGTATAAGTGTAGCCAGAGGAGAGGGGTGTATTCAGAGATTTATTGTACAGATGGCGGTTGTAGTTAATGACAATGTATTGCGTTTTTGAAAACTGCAAAGAGAATTGATCTTAAGCATTCTCACCACAAAAGTAACTGTACGAATTAATGCAGTTCTTTAACTATATTTGACCATTTCACAATGTATTTATGCATCGACCCATCTATTGTATTTATATGATAAATACAATTTTATCTGCCAATTTAAAAAAGAAATTATCTGAAAAATAATATTCCCATCCACTTTTATGTTGTTATTTACTTAGTGAAATTCATATCATGTTCCATTATGACTAGGCAAAAAACAAGAAAAGCTGCCAATTGCAAAAGCTGTTATGTAGTTCCAAATGCAGAAGCCGAAGAATTCCAAGTGAAAGGGAGAAAAAGTGATCTAGGAAAATTAAATTGACTGTCTGATGAGAGAGAACATCTTGTTTCTTCCGGGGCAGGTCATGACCGGGTCATCTTGATTGTCTTCTCGTTTTTTCAGACCAGGGCACATTTTGTAAAGCAGCCTAGGCTTTTCAAGTCCCCCGCTGAAAGATTCAGGCAACATTTCTAACTACAGCAAAAGAGAAGGAGCGCCACCAGCGGTCTGCTCTACACTTGAGACTAACATTAACCTAACGTGCGTTGATGAAGGTCTCCTGAGCAGTCGCCAAACTAGAGTTAATGAGAGGGCGCTCTTAATGGCCCCTTCAGTTTTGAAAAGGAAACAAGGGGGCTCTAAATACAACAAAACAAAATATTTGTACCTTAGTTTTAAGCCCTAGCTAATAGCCTTAATATAGGTAGGCTTGAACTAACCCACATTACACATATGGATTATTTCGAGGATTACAATAGATTTTTTTCCATTGAAATTCTGCTTCATTATTTGAAAGTCATAGTCTGAGCAGTATTGAGCATGGAGAAGGCAGCAATGACTTAAAAACATACAAATCAAAAATTATACAATAATCAACAAAAATTCAAATGAATCTTAGATTGAGGGGTACATTATTCAGGAATTTAAAAATTTTATTATGTATGCAATTTTAGCTATCTTATTGACTAATTTATTATATATATACATATGTATATATATAATAAATTATCTATATCTATATCTATCTATCTATCTATCTATCTATCTATATCTATATCTATCTACCTATCTATCTATCTATCATCTATCTATCTATCTATATATTGTTCATGCATGAATTCCAAATTCTGTAACACATTAGAGACATGGGGTTTGGGGAACCAATGAGCATCTATTCACACCCCCTTTCCAGGGGTTCACCCCTTTCCTAGCCCACCATTGTCCTTCTTTCTACCGTGTCACTCATGTTGGGGTCTTTTTATGCCTTTTTTGTGTAGATTTCGTAAGAAGGACTTCCGCATATAGTCAGTCTTTTGTATTTGGTCCATCTCACTAAACATTACTGATTCAAGGTGGCCCTATTTTCATTCAAAAGCTTCACATTTGTCTTTCTTAGTAAAACACTCAGAACGATGCTTGGCATATAAGTCACAGTATAGACAACTTAGGCATTTTCATTATTAATTTCACATCGTATCACTTTGTCCTTGACTTCACATGCTTAGGCTTTGCTCCCCAGTGATATTTTCTGTAAGGTTCCAACTCACAATGTAGCCCGTCTTCGTATTTCTCGCAGCACAGTGCAAGAATAGCTATTTTAGAAGAATTTATATTCGTTGATTCGTTCAACTAAAACGAACTAGCAGATACTAAGTGTGTGAAACTCTGCTAAGAAGTGAACATACAGAGAAATTGGTTATAGTTCTCGGTCTCCGGTTGGCTGCAAAACAGTGAAAGTGGCAGAGAAAGCACCTGCAGGTGCATCATACTGCGAATTCTGGAACGGTAGGGTGATTGGAACAGCAGGTTTCCAGAGAGAAATGAGTCGGGACCAAGTGCAAAGGCCACTCTGGGGGCTGGCCAGGGACAGGCAAGGGGGATGGGCTCTAGGAAACAGAACAGGACTGCAGCACAGGCGTCTCTGGAGGGAAGGGCAAGCACAATGCACTCCAGGATCTGTGAGCATCCCCCGGGGCAGGGCCTCATGCCCACAGGCCCGGAGGGAGGCAGGGTTGAAACGAGAAAAGCTTTGAAAAGTTGGCTAACAGTGTTTAGACTGTATGTGGGGTAGCCTGAAGTAGATCCTGGGGAATCTAACAGCAGGCCAGTGAGTGAGAAGCACTTCTCTGTACGTCGCTGTAGAGGCAGCCGCAGCGATTCAGTGATACAGAATCTGTAAATGTAGGTGTTGGCCGTAAAGCCAGTGCTTCGAGCAAATGAAAACAAATTTTTTTCTTAGCGGCAGTAGTGGACCTAGAATTCATTAGAATTCATTATCTTTCCTAGGACTGCCCAGGAGCTCCAGACAGAAGTATAAACAGGTGTTTCAACCCATGAAAACAGTAGCAGAACAGCCGAACAGGGGAACATTGGTCAGCTTCCTGAGTTTTCCATAAACTACAACTGCAAGGGTGCCCCTCTTAGCCTGAGTGAGTGATGTCCCCCAGAATCACACAGCTAATGTTCTCTGTATTGGTTAATGGCGGGTCTCAGTATTAGAAACTATGACACAACATTAAGCTGTTGTCCCTCTTAAAGTACTTTAAATTGCTTTTAAAAATTGCCGTGTTATTTTCTCATAGTTTTGCTCTTTAAAATTTCTAATTTACTTTTAGCCAATTATTCTTGCTCTGTGCTCTCCAACAAACAGGGGCTATTTGGAACAAACTAAATATCCTTCATCCTGGTGCACAAAAAAACAATTGCCAAACAAACACAGCTGGTGTACTGGCTTAAAGTGAATTAGAAAAGTTTATGGAAAAAAATAAAACCTCCAAGCCCTAAAAACTCCATATCCTTTCATGTGTTTATTACAAAAGTGATGTGAAAAATCAGGACTTTGTCTGCTTTATTGCTGAAATTAAATCTGGCAGAAGATGACGATAGAAGATATCCAAATCCTGCCTAACCAGGAGTTGGCCATTGCTGGCGGCGGGTAGGTTTGCCCACATTCGCTCATGCAGTCAACAAGCAAGATGGGAACCAGAAATATGGGAAACCAAGGATATTCTTTGGTGATTCTTCTACCCAAACTGCTTCAAGCTAAATTGTTTTTAGCCAGATTGCTACTGTTCAAGCTCCTTGGGACACATTGAGCCCATTTTCGTGGGATTGCCTATAGAAAGGGTGACTCCTTGGGAAGAGAACAGGGGACACAGAAGACTGCGTTAGGTCTGTTGCTCTCAGGAGGGGAAATGTGGTAAACTGTGGTCAGGCTACCTTATTTTCTACAGAATTTGTGAGGTGAAGCGGCTGGTTTCCACAGACTGGAGAGCTGCGTCTCTAGTGGGACTCATGCGTGGTTGCTTCTTCCTATGCTCTGAGGTAAACAGACGTGGCAGATAGATGGTAGGCCTGCTTTGCTCAGACCAATTGCCTCCTCAGGTCAGTGCCAGGATGGGGTCGGAGAAAGCATGACAACACGTAACCTGCTTTCTCTGAACTCCAGCACTCGCCAGGTAAAGGCAAGTGTTCACACAAGTGTGAACCATCTAGTGACTTGCTTAGCCTAAGCTTGGTAACTTTAACTTGGTAACCGCTAACTTTATTATCCCCAAATTTGTCCCCGGGTTAAGAGAAAGGAGTGGCCCTTTCCTGCCCAGGAGATGAAGGTGGATTACTCATGACCACTGGCAGCCAGGCCTTTCCTCTAGCCAGTCACTGGTTTAGTCAGTGGCTCAGTGATTTTCTCTGGGGTGCCACCCTGAGCAATGGGACTAACAGGCCGGAGTGAGGATCCTGAAACTTCAGTCTTCTTTTCTTCCAGGGAGGGGGATGGCATCTGGTGCAGGGCACAGCCGAGGGAAAAAGGGAGACCCGCATCTTCGGGGGCACGGGATTAGCAGGGTACTTCAAGGCTTGGAGGAGTTGTTGGCCATTTGTTTCTTT
This sequence comes from Ctenodactylus gundi, assembly GCA_004027205.1. Classification (NCBI taxonomy): domain Eukaryota; kingdom Metazoa; phylum Chordata; class Mammalia; order Rodentia; family Ctenodactylidae; genus Ctenodactylus; species Ctenodactylus gundi. Next base: position 421,797 of record PVKB01000501.1, on the reverse strand, counting down.
GCTTCTTATTCACTTGTTGTGAGCACGAACGGTCCATGGTGACAAGAGGTAGCAGGCACGGCTTCCTCCTCTGCCTTGGAAGAAGCTGAGGACTAGAGAACTGAAACAACCTCCACAGGGTGACTCAACAAATTAGTCACACACCCGGGCCTCCCACTCCCAGCGCCCTCTGACGCAGCAATATCACCGGAGCTCAGAATTATTTGGAGCAAAGGGTAGGGTTAAATAACTTCTCTTTAAATAACAGCATTTTACTCTAATTCAAAATTAAGGTGTTGCTCCTCACCCCTAATCTCAGCCTACTGAATCAGAAATTTGGGGAGGGGAAAATGGAAGCCAAAAGTTGGTTTTAGAAAGCATAGTAAAGTCTGAGAACCACTGTAGAAAAAAAGCCAATCAGGATTCAAATGCTGGTATCATCTCAGCTATGTGGTTTGAGGTTCAAATTCGTCATCGACAACATATCAGTGAAAAAAAACCTCCTGTGTTGCTGGCTAAAAAATTGTGCCACAGTTAGTGACACAATGTATAGAAAGACCCATAGTCACTCAGTGTCGTTTAGCTACCATGTCTTTGTTGACCCCAGTTAATTCTGTCTCTAGTGTCCCTATATCATGATAATGCTTGTCCTCTGGCAATGGCTGCTTTGGAACTTGCGGAGTTCCCAGTGATGGGGCCAGCTTGGGCCAAGGAGAATGCAGAAATGTACCCGAAGCTTTGTTTTGGGGGCACCTGAAGGGGAAGGCTGCACAATGTGGCCTTTCTGTCCTCATACTGACCAACCGTCTGTAAGGAACTACAACCCAAGGAACTTGAAAAGATGCTTACCTTACTTTGATATCAGGAAGGATCTAGCTGGTGATACAGAACAAGTTCTAACTGCCAATAATCCATAAGCAGAGGAAAGTATCCATTTCGGTAATAATATATAATATGAAAATATTTTTGTGACAGAATTTAAAGATCAGCGAAGACTGCACTTCAAATTGTCTCTCATAGGATGAAGAAACACATGCATGATGGGGGATGTGGCAGGAATCAGGGAGAGGAACAGGGGTACTGAGGACAGGTAAGCAAACAAGAGACAAAGACTAGTAACTTACATCTTAACTTGTCCATGATCTTCCCACCACACAAAGTGGCTAAAGCCATTTTGACGGCAAATACTGAGATTTTACCATGGCCTTCCCTGTTTAATAAGAGGAAAACACATGATGTCATTTGGGGTATTTCCAATAATGAAGTTTGACATTTTCTATTTTGTAGAAATCACAGGCTCCACGGCAGCCTGTATTATGCGAACACATCCATTTTAGAAAAGGTTATGAATACAATTCAACACACATTTCTGAAAAACTGTCTATTTAAAATTTCCTTTTTTTAAAAGAAACATCAGAATCTTCTGGTTTATTCTTTGTGTACTTCATTCTCTAAACACGGGGTGACAGCCAGAGGAATACACACTAGCTATAATGATAGATTTAAGTACCAGCACATGCATTTCATGTTGGGCATCATAAAATAATTCCATGCAGGATGAGTCCAGTCTCTGTAATTTATGTAAAGAAATTCAGAAATGTATTTTTTTTTTTGTCAGAGAATTCTTCAATTTGAACTTAGGTTAACTCTAGAGGTTTTTCGGTCACACTTTTTTTTTTCAACTGTCATTTTCTACCCACAAGCCAACTGTGATTATATATTTACTTTTCAAAGAGAGCTAGCAGTTCGAAGGGGCAAAAGTAAGGACTCCGACTGAGTAGTTCCACTTCTACCTAAATTGACACAAAGTGTTCATTGATTTAGAATGTATAAAAAAAACTTGTCCTACACAAAATGTGATATAAAGGACATACTCTAAGAGGTATAAGGTTTCAGCTACATTATTTTCTATCTGGACTAAACTGTGTATTCTTATAACCTTGGAGTCAGAAAAATTGTCCGTAGTAATTCATTGCTTACTCTTAAGAAAGAGCAAAAGGTCGTTTATTTATTATTACGATAATGATGTGGCCAAGAGGTAAACAAGTTCTGTACTGACAAGGCTTTATTATCTGGAGTAAATTATTTGTATGAATAAGATTCACATACTTGATATTGTAGAATAGGATGTAGTACACAATTATGCCTCTGATCTTCACCAGGGTCAAGTGTTTGCAGGATGTACTGGTAGGATACAAAGCAGACTGAATCCTAAGCTAGTGACCATCACAGTGGTTCCTAAGTATAAGCACTAGATTCATGTGTTTTTGGAAATCTCCACTGGTATACTTCACGTTAAACTAAGTATGTTCAAGATGGAACTTGTCATTTCTATAGAGCCTTCCATAATACTTAGCCAAACCTAGTCCTTTTTTTTTTTCTTTCGCATTCCTCCATTTCCACTGCCATTGCTTCCGTGGGGTCTTGCTTAACCAGGGTATCAACTTCCGGATGATCTCTGCTTACACATTCATACCCCAAGTTGGCCCACACAACTTCAATGCTTTAAACTCTCATTGCTGATTTTCGCCCCTGGATGAAGTTCGAATGTTTTCTCATGGCACCCAGCCATCTCTTTCAGTCTCAGCTGCTACACTTTTTTGTTGCAGTACCGTCATAAGGCTGCTGTTCAATGTCACCTGGCTCTGCCCTCCCACACGTGCTCTGCATCTGCTCCCTCCCCTTCCGCAGGGCACTGGTCAATATCATTATTTACCTTGCTTTGAAAATATTCACCCTGTCCTTGGCTTGGGAGATAATCATTTCCGCCTCCACTTTTACGTGATGCCTGTCACCTGATGATCACGACTGTGACCTTGACTTGTTTGATTATATGTCTGGAAGCAGAGATGAGTCTTCTGAATTAGTTAAATTCTCAGCGCCCAGCGTGCTTGTCTCACAAAGGATTAGTGATTAATATATTTGTTATATTAATTATTTTAATAGGTGCCCCTAGAATTTTGAATGTCTATCCATCAGATAGTCTGCTAACCTTACAGCAGGTAGTTGTAATAAAAATGCAACAGCTTTGTAGAAATCACCTTAATAAAATTATTTCATGTTCCCAGAATTCTCAGTTGCACGAATAACTGAATGTATCAAATGTTGTACAGGAGGAAATAATCGGTTTCTTTCTTAAATTGGAACATGCCTCAGATAAGGACAGGAAACCCTACAGAGCTTTGGAAGATGAGGAATGACATAGCAAGAAAATAGTCTTCAAAGCTCAAAGAAGCTCAGGAGCAATACAAGTTTCTTTCAAGGAATCAGAGGGAGAGGGCTCAGAGGGGAGGACAGAGCACGGACAATGCCCAAATGAAGAGTTCTCCAAAGGATGAAACGGTGGCACTCAGCAGCAAGTCCTTAGACCTAAGTTTTAATGAAGATCATAGGGAGATCACCAGTCCTGCGTTTTTCCTAGAAATGGAAGATGGATATGAAATCCTATATTGGTTGTATCCAGGCTATTCTGCCAAATTGACATAATAAATCTAGATAAATCACCAAGTGGAGGGCAGCTGAATGAGAGTTTTGCGGGAACTCAAGGATGAAATTAGGCCACTGGAAATTATTGTTATGCAAGCTACTGTGCCAGATTGCAAATGTGACCCCTGTCAGGAAGAAAGACTTAGGGAGATGTGCAGGGATTTAGGTCCTGGTATGCACAGATCTGGCTTATTCCAGACACTGGATAAATCCTTATGAATTTAAGAAGTAAGCAATATAACTGATTCTGTAATGGACAATTGCTGCATCAAAGACATAAAAATTGATCTTTGTATATTGTTTTAAATTTTTATTTATTTTTCTATTTACTTACTGACACAGGGTCTTGTTCTGTAGCATAGGCTGGTCTGGAACACACTATGTGTGTAGCCCAAGCTGGCCTCGAACTTACGGCAATGTGAGTGGAGTGCTGGGATGATAGGTACACACTGCTATGCCTGGCTCAATTTTATGCTGTGCTGGGGACTCAAACCCAGGGCCTCACACTCATTAGGCAAGTGCTTCAACCACTGAGCTACGCCTGCAGCCCTTGATCTTTATTTTAAAAGTGTGTTTTCAGTAGATACAATGGGACAGAGAGACGGAGAACAAAGTAAATGTATTTTAAAGGCCTTTGCTCAGGTTCCATACCAATGACCACTGCTTAAATGCAGTCACCAGGGCACCGGGCTCTTTATGTTTTTGTGAAAAAAGAATTGGTATCGACACAGGAAGCAAGATGCAGAGAGAAGCTGGTCCATTCCGAATGGAGACATTAAGAGCCATCTATAGCCATCAAAAACTGTCTTTAGCTGGAACCAAGCTTGATTTACACTCATTAAAACTGATTCAGTTTCTGAGAACTGGAAAGATGAACTCATGAGGATGAATGACAAGGAGCTCTCAGAGGCCGTGTGCACAGGACCAAGAAGGTGACACACTGTTCCTACCTGACCACAAACATATGCACGCAGCCCTGCCTCTAGCAGGACAGTGGGACAATTCCCCACGGAGTTCTGGTGGCCAGCTGCAACTCAGAAAGCAATGTGCTGAGGAAGAAACACACGGATGGTCCCTGAAGCTGCAGGCTGGGCACACTGGGGCAGGGTGGCCCCAGAAAGAGCATAGATGGTCAATATGCTTTTTGCTTTTATGAAAGGCTACAGCAGTAGATCTTCAATTTTATGAAAAGTTCTGATTGCCAACCCCCAAAGAAAGGAGGCAAATATGTTTGAGAGTATGGTATGCGTCGCAGTGTACATGTTATAATCACAGACGTAAAAGTCAGTAACTATGATGTGACTACATAAGCTTTCCTTGTGAATGAAGCTGGTAGTTCAGGAGATTCTTTGATAATGTAAAATACACTGTAAAAAACTTTCAAAAGAAATTGTGATTAGAATATCATTTTTAATGAAATAGCAATTTTATATAGAAATAAACCAGTACAATTTTGCAGAGAATAATTTTTTTCTTTCAATGTAAAAGCCTTAATTTTCTGTACTGGCTTGACATCCCAAAATGTTTCATTAAATTGTTCTGATGGTATTTAATTAAGACTCAAAAAGATAATTCAGAGAGAAAGGTTAATCTAAACAAATAACCCAAGATACAGACTGAAATTGGTTCATAAATCAATGTTTCTTTAAATCTTTTATTTCTCTTTATGTTTCGTTGTCACATCTGGAAACTGGCCAGTTTTCCTATGGGACAGTTTATTGAAAATGGGAAGGTGAAAGCATGCACTCTGGCTAAGATACAGATAGCAACTGTCGAGTGTCTGTGAGAAGGAAAAAAATCCCAACATGAATTGCATTAAAGTTTGACTCATCATGACAAAAATATGAGTAACTGCTCTAGACCGACCTCTCAGATACAAGCCGATGTGTTTTTCAACCAAGCTACTCTTTTGGAGTGAAAAGTTGCCTGGAACGGAAAATCTGCTTTGGACAACAAGAAGAAACAACACGTAGCTGTAGATAGCACAGGATGCTGGGCTAACCTCAGAACAGACTGTTCATTTTTTTCCTAATTTCCAAGAGAGGTTCCTAGTTGAGGTGGCACAGTCCCATGATGATTTCAGGTGAGATCTGAGTTCTGACTAATGCTTCCTTGGATCAGCTGAAGAAATTATTTCTCTATTTAAGAGTTTTAAAATCAGAACCTCTTCTTTTACCAACACATTTCCCAAAAACATTTGGTACGCATTCTGCATACGCAGAGCAATAGCACTCAACTTGCTCTTTCTCACACATGTTGGTGGCTTAATTAACTGGGAATTGCTCCCACCCCTGTGCTTCTGCAACCAGCCTCTCTCATGACATTTCTTCATCTGGAAATTGTTTTGCTTATAGAGATCACTCACTTAGTTACTCTCTGAACATTTATTGGCATTGATGAATCTATAGATGAATAAGAAATGATTTCTACCCTCTATTTTCTCATAATATGTTGGAGAAAATGGGTCAGAAACAGTTCTTTTATTTATTTATTTATTTATTTATTTACTTATTTATTTATTTTGAGGCGGGGTCTTGTTCTGTAGTCAAGAATGGTCCTGAAATCACTCTGTAGCCCAGACTGGCCTCAAATTCATGGTACTCCTCCTATCTCAGCCTCCCAAGTGCTGGGATTAACAGGTATGATCCATTTGTCCCTGGCATCTTTTTGAGTTTCTTCCAGTGTTAGGAAACAACTTGGAAAAGAATTCCTCATAGCCATGGGTCAAGTAAGTTTGCCAGAGGGTCGTCCCAAATGGGAAGGACCAATTATTCCTGGGATGTACCCCTCAGCCTCTTGAAATATTATCTGTAATTCATCCAAAGCATAAGTCTGATAAAAAAGTGACGATTATTTGAAGTTGTAAAAATCTTTTGGAAAAGGAATCAATTTTCACATCATGTGGAAATCCTGAGCAAAGATTTTTCCATCAGAACAAAATTTTAGTTACTGGAGGAGAAGAGTCTGTGGACATCTTGCATTTAAGATGTACCAAGAAAAAAAAAATTACCAAACTAAGGAAACAGTTTTAGCTACCTAGTTTCAGCCACATATACAACAGAAGAGAAGACAAGAACATGTGACTTTATGTAAATCTTCCCTCTTTCTTTTCCGGTCAAACATCCACAAAATGCCCAACAAGAACAACACATTTTGGTGTTGCACAGAGAAATGGCCGTGGACTTTAGAGTACTTCTTGCATTAAATATCAGAATCATTTTTAAAATTCAAAAGGCAGAAAGATTTTGGCAAAGTTCCAGGATGTTTTAATATCTTTGCATTTAAATAGTGTGATGGTTGCTTTCATAGTACTGGGGACTCAGTGATAGGAATGACTGTTCAGATGGCTTGGCAAGGTATGACATGTCACACAAAGAGGAAGATACCAGGATAAACTCAGGATAGATACCAGGATGATGGCTTTTTAGCTGTTATAAAACTGACTTTAATGCTACAACATAAAACTTATTAAGTCCAAATATTTCACATAGATTCCATCAAATATGCCTAATACCAAAAACTAAAAAATGATTATGAATGTGAGCCTAATATTCTATAATAAGCAAGATGAGTCTATGAAGAATATTATCCTCATACTAAAAAAATGAAACAGAAAGCCTGAATAAAGCTGAATTTGAACCAATTCTTGAAACAAAATAATTTTTTTCTCCATTCACTGCACAGTGTGAGGTTGTATGATCTAGAAATTGCTTAAACTCTGTGTCTTGGCTTCCTCTGTTCAGTTTGGAGAGTTACAGTGATATACTATTAAATTAGTAAGCTTGTTGGTACATAGTAAATATTTGGTCCTTCTTAGCTATTTTCACAACTCGTACTATTGTTATCATTAAAGAATTTATGTTAAAATGAAACTTGACCACTGAAAATAGAAAAAAAATTACTCTTCCCTGTAGAACATTGCTCTTTCCTATAATATTTTTCACTGTTCACCTATGATCTTTGAGTGACTGAATATGTATGAAAATATATTTGCTCAAAACTAAGCAACTGTCATGTAGTTGCCTTATGAAAAATTGACCTAAGAGAAGAGATTCTACAGAATTGAAATACGGTGAAGTCAACATTGAAGTTGCTGCTAGTGTTTCCAGGGAAAGAGGAAGGTGAGAGAGACACACTGAAGGTTGTGACAATGGAAGCCCATATTGGTATCCACGAGTACCTGGTGTACTGGGTAAGAATACAAGTGTGTAGGACTTCCTGGTCTTGGTATATGCTGGAAATTTTGGAGAATTTAAGCTCAGGAAAAGGATAAAATTAGCTAAGAAAGGTCAACTTTGATTTTCACTCCTTGGTTTATTCTTGTGTGAGGCATGGTCTCAGGAGCTGGTATAGAATGAGAATCAGCCATGGCCAACTCTGAAGTGGCCTGTGGGAGCCAGTCACATAGACAAGTCAGACATGCACTATAGGAGAATCTTGCATGAGGAACAGTGAAGCCTGGGCAAGGTTGATCAACTTAACCACGAGAGACAACAGGTTCTATAGGGCATCAGTTTGTGAGTACACCTTGCAAAAAAGTTACGGACTTTTAAGGATTATCTTCATCCAGTACTTTCTGTCCTGATGCTTTTCTTTTGAGTGACTATTTCATAAAAGTAATAATGACAGCAAAGATCTTTAGAACATTTCAAAAAAGTTCCCCACCGTGGCCCTCCAACCTGCCTCCACAGGCATGTGGACAGGAGGCAACAGCAGAAGCTGCTGTCAGTTTGTTAGGCTCTGAGGGAGTGCTGTGAACGGAGTGGCGGGGGTGGCATCTCCTGGGCCACAGCTTGTTCCCTCTCAGTCCCTGTTGTCTTCTCCCACTTTTCACCCGTCTTTCCCAGAAACATCCATCATTTCCCTAGGATCCTTGCTTGTGGCTCTCCAAAGAGATCTGCTTGGAGGTTAGTCCTAACTGGTCCTGGGCTGAGTCTCTCCCACGGGAACAGTCCCCTTTAAAAGGAATGTCAGGAAGAGCAAAATGTTTCCAGGCTTTGAGATTATTATCGCTTCATCGACAGGATGGCAACTCTGAGCATCAGCTGTCCCCTAACACTGACTTAACCTACATATGAACCTGGGTACCACATCTTCCAAGAGGCTGACTTTTCAACTAGCACAGAAACCTTGTAGCGAGGAAGCTCACTACAGTCTGCAGGAAGCATTCTTGTATGAGAACTGAGAGCCAGATTTTGGGGGGGTGGGGAAGCTCTATTCGTGGAGAACTATGTTTGTGGGAAAGTGAATCTGGTTTCCAGGGATACACCCACACAAAGTGGGCTTTGATCATTACTTCAGAGTCCAACTGTCTGGGTTTGGTGAATTTTAAGTCACTATCAAAAGAATGAACAAGCCTTCTTTGAATTCAAGTTTTGATTCTTCATGAGTTTAAATTACCATGCTATCTTTCCTTTTCCTTCCTTTCCTTTCTTCTTCTTTTCAAAATATCACCTCTTTTGGACCTTGTGTTCCTAAAGCATCTCTCTCTCTCTTTTTTGGAATTTTCTTGTACTTAAAATATGCTTAATTAAAATACAGCAAATGGGAGATAATTCCATAAATGTTGTGTGACTCTGTAATAGCAACAACACAGCTTTGTCTTACTAGTATCAGGCTCATTCATTTCTGCCAACATATAGACAGTGTCTTAAACACGTGAGTTTCATGGCAGAATGGGGCAGAGATGTCATCTTTCCATCCTGGAGCTCATTTGAGTAAACAGAGCTTATTATTCTGAGAAATACAGTTGAGCATTCATTTTATTCTTAAATATCCCTTCTTATATTCATTTCAAAGTTGCATGTCCAGGTAGTTGTACTTTTTGATGGCTTACATTCACAATAAAATTCAAAAAGATATCAGACGGAAAAGTAAGTTCCAAGAAAATCGCACATATACATTTGCAATGGCAAGGAAAAGAAATCAAAGTTATCTCCATACCAGGGAGTTCAGAAGGCTATGTTTATAAATCCCTGCGGTGAGATTTCTCTATGCGGATGTGTTCATAAATCTACTGCAACTGAGATTATTAAAACATACATTAGGAGCCTTCCTGTTTGCAGGAGTAGGTAAGAAATGAACATTTCTTCTGAACATCTGTGAATTTCTCCTTATGAAGGGATATTCCTTAAACTTAGCGTTCACTAGTCTTGAGACGCTTCAGCTATATTAAATCAGTAGCTATTATGGACTATTTATGGCTTCATTTAAGGAGTAGGCACAAACTAACTTTGATTCCTTATGAATTTTCCATCTATATTCCAGAAATTGGCAGCAAATTATGTTTTTTCTATTTATATTTTTCTTCTGTTATATTTTATAATTTGGACCTTAAATATCCTCCAAAGATATAGGAGGTGAGATTAAAAATAAAGCATGTGTTTAAATTATAAAAAAATTTATTACAGTAAAAGACATCGCCATTAATTCCCCTCAAGGTATTTTCTCTTGGTTTGAACACTTGTATCTCATCACTTTTGCTACTTTCTGAAGCGGTCCTAGAAGTCCTTTTTTTGTGGTGTTAGTTACATTGTCAAGATCGCCCTAATGTCCTGAGTAAATTAAAAATGTTTATCTTTTATTGTTGTTATAACTTTCGTGAAGAGCCGGAAGCCACACAGTGCCAGATTGAGGAGATAAGGTGGATGAAGACACATTATCATGTTTTTATGAGTCTACTTTTCTATTGGCTGGCAGCATTCACCATATTTTTGATGGCACCTCATCTAGACACTCACAGAAGAGGACCTGTAGAACCGCTTTAGAAAGTGCAAGAATGATGAGACCAGTGTGGCTGAGGAAGAGGATGTTGATGAAGATTAACAGCAAAGTGTCCTTTACTGTAATAAATTGTAAAAAGCTGAAATGCTCATTGTATTTTTAATTATTCTCATGTGAAAAGTTTAATCTCCAGCCTGTGGCACTACTGAGATGTTGTTGGAACTTTTAGGAGGTAAGGGTTAGTGGAAGAAAGCTAGGTCACTGGGGGCTTTATAGGGGATACTGGGGCCCTGGTACCTTCCTCTTTCTCTTTGGTTCATGGCCACCACTGGGTGGACAAATATTCTGGGCTACACATGCCCACCATGACATGCTACGTCACCACAGGCCCAAAACAATGGGGCCAATAGGCCCTGGAGTCTCTGTAATCAGGAGTCAAAGTAAATATTTTCTTTTCATGAATTAGTTCAGATATTATGTTATAGTGATAGAAAGTTGACTGATACACATCTGTAACAAGTAAGTTCCTCACAATTTGCAGTGGCAATTCATACTCTTGTGAAGAGGCCAAAACACAGATGTCAGGGATTCCAGGGGTGGTTCCATTCTGCTGCTTGTCCTGTGGACCTGTAGCCCTCACTACCTGCCTCATCACCTGGTTACCATAGTGATTAGACGGAGAAAATCTGGTTCTGAAGTCTGCATAGGCAAAGCTAGGAATGTATCAACCTGGACAGTTCCCTTGAAAAATTACTCATTTCAACTTGAGAGTTTCTCATCATACAAACATTATGAAGACAACAAACGTATATTGGCCAAACCAAACAGGGACAATTCTGCTACCACTCTGCAAGTGACAGCTGGTGGCTTTGGGGAGCAGCATGATGACTTTAGTCTAGTTGGAACATCTCACTGCTGGAGTGAATACTCTTCAAAAATTAGCAAGACAAGGAGACTAAGCAAAATCTTCAGAGTCTTAAAATGTGATTGTTGAAAGCTCAAGTTAGTAATTATCCTTTTGAATATTCAAAACAAGGTAGAGGTTTGAGGCTACATCCAGACTATCTGCTTTGGGCTTTGGAAAATTCAGGAGAATTTTCACATTTCATGAGGCTGTCACATATACCTTGGAAAAGAAGCCTTAGCTGAAACTCCCAAGTCCCCACTCTGCCACTACCATGCCGTGAGGCACTGGGTAAGTGACAGTCTCTTTGTGCTGCAGTCCCTTCATCTGTAAAACGAAAGATTTGGACGAACAACCTTTAAGATGTCAGCCAACTCTGAAATTCTCTGCTTGTATGAGGGGAAATTATATGATAATGAGGCCGAATTTCACCTTGGTCTTTGGATGGCACTGCATGGTTTGACAATGGTACAGAATTCACTAGTCCACTCAACATAAAGCATGTTTACTTTGACCAGGCCAGTCAGGGAATCTTTTCCAGTTTTCCTCCTGTCTGTGCTAGTGCCTTGTTATGACACATCAGAAACACTGTCTTAGACGATGTGCAGAGGAGAGAGTTAAAAACCTCTTTCCCTCCTCATGCTTCGCTGAGTCGCTTCAGGGGCACACCATCACTCCATATTCTCAAGTGACCAGAGCTGCTAAGAAGTGGGGGACCAGTTAAATAAAGGTCACCTCATAAAATACAATTGTCCTCCCATTCTTATAGCACTATTTCACTCTCTGGTCTTTTCCACAGCCTTTAAATTTTATATCAGTCACATGGAAACTTTATTGACCTTAATCTGATGAAGAAAAAAAAAGAGAGATTACTCTAGAAACTATTTGGAAAGTTCAAGGAAAGTGCAAAAGATAATAGAAGCCGAACGCACGGGTGGGGAGGCACCGACTGAGGGAGCTTACGGATCAAAGGCTGCGAGCAGGAAGTTAAGCAGGAGGCTGATGGACTGCTCCACGTGGATTTGGTGAGTGGTTGGCATCCGTTTGTTGAGCTGGTAAAAAATGGTGGAGAGCACAGCCTCCAAGCGGGCCACGTTGAGTTCTGTGTTTGGGTCCAGGTTGTTCAGAGCATTTTCCCGCAACGCTTCTATGACGTTCCAAATGTCCACCAGGTGCACTAAAATTAGAGCAGAGTTAACACATCAGCTGGGGTGGCACGTGCTATGGTTTGGATGCGGAGTGTCCCCCTGGAGCCTCAGACATTTGGGTGCAGTGGGATAACTGTAGAACCACTGGTGACTCCTTGTTTGTTGTTGCTCCTGGAAGCAGCCTATCGCCCCGTTCTCCTTTGGCCATTCGTGTGGAACAGGCACATGAGGAGGGTAGCAAGGGTGTGAACACGAGTGGGGAAGGGAGTGCTGTGAGCCAAGAGGACCTGGCTGGTGCTGGAGAGAGGGAATCTGGTGAGCCCATGTCCATACAGGAATCTTCTTAGCATTCCCAGTGGTGGAGAGACCAGTGCGTGGGAATGACTGTCATTTGCACACATCCATGAGAAAGCCACCGGGCCACCAGGCGGTGCCTTAGGCCACCTTCAGTTTGCAGAGCTTACACTCTTCTCTCCCCTGCCAAACCTGGTAGCTGTCCGCTTCCCTGGTGAAGGGCTCGTCCCCCTTTCCCCACCCCAGCTGGAATCTGGGTTTCATCCCTGAGTCTACCACCAATGACCACATCCTGTTGGTTCTCTTAGTATGACTTTAGGCCCTATGACCACCACTCAATTCTGTCATTTAAGACTTCCACAATCTCTCACTGGTTGACCAAGTCAGTTTTTCCCGACTCATTCTTTCTTTATTCTCCTTCTGTACGTTGAAGCCAGAGTGGTATTTCTGAGCCGCAAGTCTGACATGTTACCTGTATGTTGCTTAAGGTCCTTTAAAAACTTCGCAATTAATTTGAAATTGAAAGACAGCTTGAAAAGCTTTCTTTTTTTTGTTCCTTCTCTCTCTTTTTAAAATCTAGCTTCTGCTTATTTTTTCATCCATGTGTTACCACCAATACTGCTTGCTCCAGGATGTCTTTCTGGACCTCTTATCTCCAGGTCTTGCCCCTCCCTTTGAGCCTGCTCTTTCGCATAACAGCACTCAGTGGAGGAATCTCTCTGTGGACCAGCTTGATACCTGTTTCTGCACTGTACATACCGCAGGAAGAGACTGTGTGTCGTGACGGTGGTTTACACCTCCAGCACCGCTGATGGTGCCTTCCACCTCATAGAAACCTTAACATCCACTGACTAAGCGAGAGACTGACAAGAAAACGGCTCAACGCTGAAGCGGGTTTTTCTAAGAATCTGTTTCCTAAGGCCGCATCAAGTTAGAGCTGTGACGAATCACACAAGTATTGGCTTCGATCCTAGATCCATTTTCAGTGAAGTTCCTTAACTTCTCTGATCCTTCGTCTTAGACTGAGACTGGACTGGTGGCTGAGCTCAGAGATTTGAGTGCTTTTCTAGAAAATGCGAGGCCCTGGGTCCGATCTCCCTGTACCACAAAATAGCCAGATGTGGGGAAGCTGAGGCAAAAGAATTGCTGCGTGTTCAAGGCCAGCTTGGGCTACGTGGTGAGTTTAGGACCAGCCTGGGCTACAGAAAGAGAGCCTGTCTCAATAAATAAATAAAAAGAGAAAAGAAAAAGGAAAAGCAAGCCGAGGCTGATCATGGCAACTGCTTCCAGATCGTTACAACGAGGGTTAATGAGATGATGCCTGGAAAGTACCTGGAGTAGAATACGTCACATAGAAAATAGTAGCTTATTGTCATAAAAATAAAATACCTGGAAATTAAATTATATGAACATTTTTGAAAATCAATATGCGGATTTTTTTTTTGTGTTCACACGTATTTCTGTTCTCAATATAAGGAAAAATGAAGCGTTAGCTCTAAAGTTGGCTGTGGTGGCACATGACTGCAATCCTAGCTGTTTGGGAGGCTGAGGCAGGAGGATTGTAGGTTTACGGTCAGCTTGGGCAAATAAGTGAAACCTGTCTTAAAATTTCAAGAAACAGAAAGAGCTGTGGCTGTAGCTTAGTGTAGAGTGCTTGACATGTGTGGCTTTGAGCTTAATCACTAGTTACTCACGTGTACACACACACACACACTAGCACACACACACGTATGCAAATGCTAGGTATGTATAAACAATTATAAAGGATTTAAATAAAATCAATTTTCATAATTATGTACCAGACATTGTAACAGGACCTAGTGGTTCCCGGGTAAGCAAACAGATGTGGTTCCTGCCTCAGAAAGCTAACAGTCTGTGGGGTCACAGACATGATTCACATCTGACACAACACCAACGGATAATCAGACATTATGGCACACTGCAACACCCAGGACACCAGGTACAAGATAGGGTTATGATGTGGTTGGAATTGGGCCAGAGACAAGGCAAGGCTGGAGAAGTTCTGAAGCTGGGAAGAGAATGTGAACCTTTATGCTGAGCACAAAGAGGGGTTTTAAGACAGGGCCACACACATGTCCCCATACTTAGCTTCGGGGCGAGTACTTAACTTTTTCTTATGTTGAGAGTGTGAACATTTGAATTGCAACTTAAAATGTCACTTCTGACTTTCAAGGAAGAAAGAAATAGGGATGAAGAGGCAGGCAGAGGAAATTAGTCCAAGAAAGACATTGAACTACTTTCACATCGGTGGCTGATCATGCACAGAACATCCAGAACTGTGCACCATAGTTTTATTGCTAATTGCAGGATGGGCAGGGTAGACAGGAAACAGATTTTGCAATCACACGCACTGAGGTTCTACTCTGCTAAGAAATGTAAAGCTGGATGCATCATTTCACTTCTATGATTTTTTTTTAGAAATGAGGTAATTCATGCCATCCAGAGGGATCTTTAGTGATATTAAAAGAGAAAATATATGTACAAGTGCCAGCCACAGGACCTTGCACATAACAGATCCCCAGCAATTGATAATTGTTAGTTTAAAATAATTAAACATTCTCTGATCTAAATTCATACTCTGCTACTCATAATTTGTAAAAATCTATGAGTCCAAAGCTAAATTTTGGCACAGTGTTCCAAATCCAATAAACTAATTAGCACACAATTTTGATCATAAATTATGTGGTTGATAAAAAGAAGCACAAATCACATGCCAGCCCCACAGCAGATGCATATTCATTTAATTGACTTAATTGTCAAATTCTAACTTAATAGAATTTGAATTGATATTGTCACCTTGGATAACTAGATATCTCAAGAGGAAGAACCTCCTTCCTTCCCCCCACTTTATTAATATGTATAGATGCTATACATAATATTTACATTAAACTTGAGTGTTTTGTGTATATATGTATCACATAAGACCCCTTAATAGAGATTTCTTGGAAGCTTCACTGATCACGCTGCAGCAGGGTGCAGAGTCTGGGGGGCGGCTGGTTTCAGACAAGGGTCCCTTACTGCTTGTCCACAGGACCTTGGATAAGTCACTTGACACTCTGAAGCTTCAGTCTCCTCACTTGTGCAATGGGGACGATGGTAATTCCTCATTTCAGTGTTATTGTGGAGAACGAAAGAGAAAACCCACACAAAGCACTTTGCACGGTGCTTAGAGCACAACTGACTTTCAGCGTAGAGTACTGTAACTGAGAAACAGGTATTGTAAGTCTTTTGTTTATTTAAATAGAAGAACCGAGAATGCCAAATCAAAATGATTAGGAAGTTACTAAGAGAACTGTTTTAAAAATCTGACAGTTGTGTATATAACGTCGCTTACTGTTGTGCTAGCAAATCATTTCAAAAAATGAGATTTAGATTTATGCAACAATAACTGTTACCACTAGATGGCACTGCGCATATTTTGCTTAATAGCTACAGAGGCTTAATTGTCCATCCTAGAGCACCTGCTAGGAGGCAGAGAAAACAGGAAATGGGGCTCCCTCACCTCCTAAACTACAGCATACATTTCATATTAATATACTTCACATTATGCATAGTATAGGTCCTTAGCTAACATTAACTGTATCAAGAATAAACAAAATGCATTCTTAAATATTTAAGATCATCTTAAAGTAATGATAGTAGTATTGATTTCAGCCACTGATTATTAGTACCCGAGAGCCTGTCTTTATGAATAAATGTAAATAGGCAAATGTTCAACCGAATGTTATAAACCTAGGCAGTATCAGGGAGACGGCCACCTAAGTCTGAGGGGGAAGGGACAGCCGCGGGTAGGTAGAAGAGGGCTGAGGTGATGTTCGATATCCGTTTGTCAACATCTCACATGAGTTAAATAGGTGTGGACTCCCTAATCCCTAGTCAGGGATGAATTGAATCCATGTATCTCCGGAGAAAGTGCTAAACAAATAATAGCTATTCATGTCAAAACAATTAAATATCCTCTGATCTTAAGCTACACCTTGTTTTTAATAATTTATAAGATCTACTAATTCAGTTATGCCTACACAGAAGTGAGCTATATCAAAAAGTTTAGCAGAAGTAGAATCACAAAAATAGGGCAAACGGGAAGGTGGGGTGCACAAGGGGTGGGAATATTGAAAGAGCACATCAAGCTGTAGCATGTTCTGTGATTTAGTTCAAAGCCAGTCTTTCCTAGACCATATCCCAGCGGCTGTGAACAGGCCCTTGTACCTCTGCATGGCGTTCCTTTTCTAAAGAACTTGCAGATCCCCTCAAAATCCTCAAGTCCAAACTCTATTTCCTCTTGACTTCAATACTCAAGAGAGAGAGAAAGGATGCTGACAAAAATTTTTGGGTGATTCTAGCAACCATTAATGTCCAACATTGATAAGCATGACCAACATGTAGCCTGCCTTTTTTTTTTTTTAAAGCTCCCTGCCTTTTTTTTTTTTTTTTTTTTTTTGAGTGGAGAGGCATAGTTTGGGCTACATATATCATATAATTTATAGTTCATATACATTAGCAACCAACTTTCTTTAAAAACTCTTTTGTTTTTATTGTAATACTTTTAAAAAGAAGGAAAAATTGAAAAAAACCCACAGATGGGACATACCTGCAAGATTTTCTATGGGCATGTAGCTAGGGAAGAAGGTCAGAATAGTAACTTCATTTCTAGCACTCCTGAATAATGATTCTTGACCTCGGCTGCACATGGGCTTCACCTCCAAGGCTGGGAAACAGCCCCTGATGATGGGGAAACATCCAAGCCGAGGCTTGTTAGAAATGCAGCATGGCAAGCCCCCACCCAAGATCAGGAGCTGCCTGTTAACATCTTCAAGCAGTTTGTCTCTGCATGTGAGGGTAAGAAATACTAGTCGAAGGTAGCTGTCCTTGGTCTTTTGTCATCAAAACAGCCTAGAACGCCCTCATAGGTTGAGATGTGTTGCAAGAAGTTGACTATTATTAATCTATGCAGTTTTGAAATGACTTCTACAGTTCTATACACATTTATTATTTTAGAGGGCCTTTGTGGTTCCCATCCATAAGAAGGCCACTCATTGCATTCCGATTGCTTTCTTAATTAGGAGTAAAGGACCCTGCAGATATGCTGGTGACCATAGTCTGTCGATATGCCACTGAGAATATGTATATTTTTCAGACACATAGATTCTGTGTGTGTGCATGCTCACTTACACACACACACTCAGCCATCGCTATTGCTGTGCTGAATGGGATGAGACGATGGCTCATGTCTAAGCTGGCTTGCTTTCTCCTCTCTGAGGCATGCACATAAATATGCAGAAAGTGCTGCCAGTAACTCACCAACTTGATCTTATCCGGACAGAGAAAACTCATCCAGTCCTCCCACTCTCAATACAATTTTTCTGATCTTCCATTTGGATTTTGCACAGTAACCACACACTTCTGAGGGTGAGAACCAAGTTCAGGTACTTGAAGTGCCCAGTTGCATTCTTTCATATGGCAGATGCTTAAGGTTTTGAGCTTGTAGAAAAGGTAACTGCGAAGACTTATTCTTTTAGTTAACTAACTACTTTTTGGTGACCTTAAAACTAAAAGATGAAAATCCAAATTACACATGAGGGTTTCTTCTTCTTATAATTCTCTAAGGGAATGGTTTGTGCAATATTCTAGGTGACACGTAGGCAGTAAGTAAAACACTACTAGGGGCTTCACATGTGGTCTAGGCTTTAAGGAAGTGAGGCATCGGAGGGGGGGGGGGTGGGAAGAGAAGCTTAGCCCCTTGTCACAACAAGTGACTTCAAGTTTTTTCTCAAAATCCTCAGCCTATGTCACCACAGGCCACCTTTCTTAGCCAACTATCTCCGAGACTTAACACCGACTTCATACAGTACTTACTTAGCCCTTACTGTATGGCAGTGCTATTCTGGGCTCTAGAATTTCAGTGTAAAAGATAAGCAGGTAGGTCCCTGACCCCCTAGAACTCACATGTGGTAGGAAATAGAGATGTTAAGCCGACTAATGTATTGCATATCTCACAATGACTATTCTTTCCGTTTAAAAATTATTAAGATACACAATAGAATACTGCGCATCTATAAAGTCCAACAGCGTGGAGGTTTTTGCAGACAAATGGAAGAAACTTGAGAACATCATGCTTAGTGAAGTGAGTCAGAAGCAGAAGGTGAAACACTGAATGGTCTCTCTGATATGAGAGACCCAGATCACAACTCTTATGGAACTTAAAACGAAAAACAAAGTGAACCATGGGGCCAGGGTGGGGAGGGAGGAAGGGGTGGGTAGGGGGAGGAACAAAAAGAGAGTGGGAAAGTCCTTGTCACCTTGACAAGATACGTCTGCGCACAAAATGCTCAACTTCATTTTAAACCTTAAATTTTGCGCTTATACATATCAATAAAATGGGGAAAACTATTAAGATAAAAATCTTATATAATCAAGGTATACCTGATACTTTGATATTCACACAATGTATAAATTTGTTTTTTCTTAGAGAAAAATGGGCTTCGTAATAAGTTGAGATTTATGTGTATATTTACGCAACAGAAAAAATAATTAAACCTTTTTGATTTTGCAGGTGTTCTAAGAAAAATTGAAAATTTATGTGGGAAAATACTAAGTAAACTGTGAAGCGTTACGTGAATGTTCAGTGTTATGCTTGGTTTGGAGGAAAATAGAGAGGGATTAAAGTAACTGCCCCCAATTTTTTCCAATTCCTCTTCAATTTCTGTCAGTTAGAAAGATATTTGCCATACATGCTTCTAGAATTTCAGGTTTGTTTTCCTCTTAATGGATGAAATGGTGTTATAAATCAATGGGAGATTGTTACCACAGTGATCAGGAGATTAGTTCAATTTCAGGTCAAACGCCAATCTTGCAATTCAGAGAGCTTTGCCTCCTAAGAGAAAGCCCGCAGTATTGCTGGGTAGCTCTGCTTACTTTCATCTATTGCACACATATGGAGAAAGACTGACACACGCTTATAGATGAAGTTCGAAAGGATGCAAAGAATGAGACTCCTTAACAGCTTCAAAAGAAATGAAGTCCAACTAGTGTTTTTAAGTGCCTAGAATGTATTATGGCGGATGTTATAGGTGATTGAACAAACTATAAGAGCCTGACCATAAAGGAGATTGTAGTTCCCATGGGGAGAAAAACACGCAGAGGACGTAACTGAAGGTCAGTACAAGATGCTGAGTTATGGAAAGTTCACATCCGTTGTGGTTTTTTAAAAAAAAGTGCTATAGGGATAGCTGTTAATACAGGAATGCTGTGACTGGAAACTCTCACAAGGTTCGGAGGAGGAGATAAGACTCAGGTTGATGCCTAAAACTCAGTGGGGAGGGCACAGATGGAGATTGGGAGGGAAGGAGGAGACTTCCAGTGAGCCCACAGGCCGATGGCACCAAGCAGGGAAGGACAGGCAGTGTGTTTGGATTTTGCGTCCACCTGACTGGGCCAGAGGGGCTCTATGGAGTTTACAAGTAGGGTCTGTACTAAGTGCTCTGATTAGCTCAGGAAGTCCTAAGAACCGAAAGTATTCCTCTGCTGAAGGAAAGAAGGAAATAGGATATCAGTCCTCCAACTACCACGACATGGATCCTGCAAACAACTAGTGCACTTGGGAGAGGGTTAGAAATCTACATGAGAACCATGGACCGAACCAACACTCTGATGTCATCCCGGGGTCACGACTCAGCTGGGACCCCGCTGTGCTGGGCTGGACTTGCCGATGAGGTAATAAATGCTAGGGCTGCTATGAGGTAATAAATGCTATGCTAAGTTAAGATAGGAAAGCTGGTGGCAATTGGCTATGCTACAACAAGAGGCTGATGCAGGTGACGGGATGATACAGATAGCCAAAAATCCACATATTTAGCAGTGCGACAGGAAGGTGGAGCAGACTGATATACCAGCTTGAAGAAAAATGAGTGGAATATTAGCATTTACTACAAAAAAACACATTTTTTGGGCTTCTGTTCAATAGTCAAGTGGCTGTTTAAGTAAATTGAGCTAAGCACATTCTTTCGCTCACATAAAAATTTATTCAAAGTTCTACTAAATAAATGACACTTCTTTGGAGTAACCTTTGCAGTCATAGAGAAACTCTTAAATAAACAAATAACTGCAATTTTTTCTTAGTTCAAAAGAAATCCTAGGAGAAGTTTGGAGATCTCAACATAGACAAAAACATATGTTCTAACTTAAATTATTTCTGGATGAAGGATACTTTTTAACAAGCTTTCATTCATTAGAGAAAAAGCTATTTTGAGATACTGTGAAATCTCAGATTATAGGTCTTTTCACTTTTTTTAAAAAAGGAAAAAGTTAATTGATATGACTGACAACCAACATTTAAACTCTTCTTATAAAAGAAGCACAATGTTAATGGGGGATTTGGGATAGAGTATTCCTTTAGTGTGTCCCCACCGAAACTGGAGGGGGAAGGTAGTTTTGGGTCATGTTGCTTATCTCTTTTGTTGCTCGTGAACTTAAGGCTACATTTCATTGACTCCAAAGTCACTTCTGGAAAAAAAAATCTGCTGATATTGTAGAGTACCTGGGTCATTAGGTATGTCATTGCTGACCAAAGACGTAATGCTCTATCCAGAAACAGTTATTTGTTTAAAATAAAGGCTGAGTTGTTATTATTTCATACATGCTTGTGAATGGGCTATGGAGCTTATTTTTGTAAAAATTAACCAAAAATCTGGAAGATAAAATTGTAGATTAAAAAGGAGTGTTAGGAATATATTTGTAGTCTCCAGTTTGTCACTTTCTTTTTAGAATATAATTAGCTTGCTTGGTGTC
This sequence comes from Ctenodactylus gundi, assembly GCA_004027205.1. Classification (NCBI taxonomy): domain Eukaryota; kingdom Metazoa; phylum Chordata; class Mammalia; order Rodentia; family Ctenodactylidae; genus Ctenodactylus; species Ctenodactylus gundi. The sequence goes on along the minus strand of PVKB01000501.1, from coordinate 400,455 downwards.
TTCTCAATTTTAAAGGTATTCATTCTATTCTTTTGTTACAAAATGTGCTAGTTGTGATACAGAAAGGAGGGATATATAGCAGACATCAAGAACAATAATTATGGAAGAAGAGAGTTAGAACATAGCTCTTATGAGAAAAAAAAAACTGAATCTTTTGCCTGAAAAAAAAGATAGATTATAATTCTTTTTCTTATTCTTCTTTTTTTTTTTTTTGGTGACACTGGGGATTGAACCTATCAGTGATCATCTACCTGTAAGCTATATTCCCAGCCCTTTTAATTTAAAAAAAAATTCAGATAGTGTTTTTCTAAGTTGCCCAAGCAGGCCTTGAACCTGCTATCCTCCTGTAAAAGTTCATGATTGGGATTAGGTTCCTTATGAAAGAGGCCCCAGTACCTCCCAAGTACCATTCTTTTTTCATAGCAGGGGTTTATAAGCTTTTCGATGGACAGATATACAATAAAGTAAGGTATATTACATAGCCACATACATTGAGAAAAAACCCTTCCAAAGTGTTTTCATTGATGAACTTAAATACATAATCACCGAGTACCTTTTCTTTTTAAGTGCTAGCCTATCACTGTAAAGGATGAAATCCTTTTTTTTTCTTCTTTGGTGTGTGGGGGAAGTGAACACCAATTTGCTTCTTTGAGGTTACACGTAGGATTCCTTATTATCAGACCAGTTGCAAATAGCCATCTCTAAAAGCTGTTTTTAGCTGTGATACGTACAAGATGTTGGGCTGCATTTAATCCATGGGCCACATTTCTTTGGCTTCTTACTTAAAAGTTATTTTACAACATGGGTACTGGTTATTCTCAGTATCCATCAGGAATTATATCAAAGGAAATGAACATGGAATCAGTGTTCTGTATGCAAAGCCGTAGATACAGCAGGCAGGAGCTGAGGGGAAGAAAGTAAGAGGAACTGACTAACATTTATGGTTTTTGATTTTGAATTTAGATAAAAAGAAATATTACAAAATCCTAAGTATTCTAGACATATTTTTCTAGGTAATGACTTTTTCAGTGCTGCCCTTTTACATTTTTTCCTTATTATGTGTATTTTAAATTTAGTTTGCAATATACAAAATAAACTTCATTTGCAAAGGAGGTCTTCCTCTAAAAATGAACGACACTTTTTTAGTTAAGATCCATTGATTTCTACAAAACAAATATCATAATGAGTTTTTATTATGGGCTATTTGTGTTTCCTTCCCATTTTCCCGTCTCCCACCAAAATTCATGCTGAAATTTAATCTCCAACGTGACAGTAGGACGAGGTAGGGACTTAGGGAAGTGACTGGGTCATAAGAATGAATGCCCACACTTGAGGTTAGTGCCCCTACGAAAGAGACTCAAGAGAGCTCCACCATGTGAGGACACTGAGAAAAGGTGCCATGTATGGATCAGAAAATGGTACGCAGCAGACACCACGTGGGCTGGTGCCTTGTAGCCTTCTCAGCATCTGGAATTTGGGAAGTAGATTTCTGCTGTTTGTAAATCATCCGGTTTATGGTATTTCCTTATGACAAAGACTAGTTCCAAGAAAGCCATGTGTTAGCCACTGGGCAAATGCCTTTGGGGACAATAATCTGTGCTTGTAGGAAAGAGCTCCTGCCTATTATGACTGTTAGCTATAGTTACTGAAGACCAGAGAAATTCACGAGGAACCAACCAAACTGTCCAGTCATCCTGCTTCACCTTTTTTTTTTTTTAGGTGGACTAGAATAACTTTTGCTCATTATGACACTAAATTCTCCACCCAGAGGAGTTCTTGTCCACCTATCTTCAAGGAAAGAAGGAATGCAAGGAATGAAGAAATATGGAGTCAAACTGAACACATTTGAGACATGTTCCCAGCCTTCACATCCATAATGAGCCTTTCTGGACTCAATGTGTATGAATTCTTTTTGCTTTGTTTCTTTCAGCAGACAAGCTTTGGGGATAGCCGCAGTGCACTCCAAGCACTAAGCCTCTTTTTCCCTCTGGAATTTCTTATTTTCTTTTGTCTTTATGGCTTTGTACTCAGCAAAAGGCAAACTCATTGCCTTTGGTTACAAATGCAATTACAAACACACTACCTAACTTTTTTTTATTTCTTTTGTTGTAGAGTAAAACTCTATTATAAGGTACTATAATTTATTGCAAGTTAGGTTTTTATTGCAGACTAAAATTACCTTCCTCTAATACAGGGATGTATATTCAATATTGATCAATATTACATTGCCAAAAATCATTGCTCTGGCTACCTTTCTAGAAGAGAGTCTTCAATTTTGATTAAGACAAGATAAGATCAATTGTGTTAGCATTTTACTGGAAACTCTACACAGCACAACCGTTGTATTTATTTTCAAGAAAAATACTCAGCAAATTTAACACTTTAATTTGCCAATTCTGATGAAAGTAAAAATAATTTTTAATATAAGCCTAAAAGCAGAGCATTTAAGATATGCTGGCTTGTCTTCCCTATATTACTTTCAAACAGAAAGTAATATATGTTCCTAAAATACATTAAGTATATAATATATACAGTAAAGGAAGGAAGACGTTTTTCCCTAAATATCTGCCATTGCTTTAGGTTCTGGGCCAGATCTGTACAGGAAACATCTCCCACCAGTTCTCATCCCTCATGTCAAGATAGTGCTTACCTAAGGCTCCATATTCCAGTCATTACACTTCCCTATGAGCTAAAATTCTGATGAAAATTCCATTTTACCCTGACCAACATTAGGGTAGGGGTCGTGCACCACTCATTATCTATTTTGTGCCTGTCCCTAACGCTGGGTGGGGGATAGGGCGAGAGTCATTATGGCTTCCTCATTAAGAAGGAAGTGAATAGTGAGGAGCCACTGGACAGATACAAAAATTCTAATTTCACCTGCAGTCGACTAGTACCTCATATTCATACCTAGAGTTTTAAATAAAAAGCCAGTGTGACTGAGATAGAATTATAAATGCATGATAACGAGGAGGGCAGAAAGTAACAGAAAGGGGAAAACAGAGAAGTGAAAAGTGGGGACAGGCCTTCCACAGATAGTGGGAGGAACAGGATGTGACCGGCGGGGTTTAGAGCGTCCCTGAGCGGAAGGACACGGTGTGTGTACTTCTCAGTGTCATCTGTAGGGTTGCCGAGTCACTTCGTTTCCGTCTTGCTCCTCCCCACCTCTTCCCTTTTCAGTCCCCCTTTTTCCTTCCTTCATTCCTTCCTTATTTCCTTTTCACCATTTTGCAGACTTTTTGAAAGTTCCTGGCTAGCCCGAAGGAAGCCTAAGAAAGGCTGTGCCTGGCAAAGTCTTAAGGTGGACTCTTACCCACTCCTGTCTGCAGTCCTCCGCAGCGCAGACCACCGCTAAGCAGTGAGGGCGGATCTCATCAGCTTTTGTCGTTGAAAGCACAGAGATTCTCTCTCTCTCTCTTTTTTTTTTAAAGAAAAATACATGAGGGATGGGCTTGAGGATTTAAAACCAATTTATATAAAATTGTGTGTGTGTGTGTGTGTGTGTGTGTGTGTGTGTGTGTGAGCATGTGTACGGGTGCCTGTCTGTGCGTCTGTGTATGCCCCTAGCACCGGCACTGAGAAGGGATCTTGTGCTCATCAATGTCCAGGACAACACCAACACCTCTGATGCTGTTCTCACTGGTCTTTTTGAATCCGTCTGGCTTCTTATGAAGAACCGAAATGCATATTTAATATTTGGCCACTCTATGTTTTTTTCTCCCTTCGCTTTCTGCCCTAAAGTCGAATTCCCTTGCTTCAAGAACTTCAAGAACTAGGTGTCCATGCTCAGAAAAACACTGGGGCTTTTATTTAAAAAAAATCCATCCAATGCTCATTAGATAATAGGGACAGCTGTTAAGTCTTAAGAAGTCAGTTTTCAAAAAAAAAAAAAAAAAAAAAAGATTAAGTTATACACATGAACTACAGTGCAGGTTTTTTTTCCCCCCAGAAGAAAATGGATGTGGCAGTGGGACGGGAGTGCTGACCCAGCCCGGCCTGTGAAACTGCTCCCAGGCTTTGTGCCCTGGTTTGCTAGGACTTTTAAACATGTTTCTTTAAGCTGTGTCTCTCTCACTCTTGTCTGACGCTGGTAAATGCTGTTAATACCTTGGCACAATGGGCTCATTTTGTAGTTTCAGGAAGAAGCTTAAACATTTTCCAGGAGCTTGTAAACATCCTTATAAAAGAAATACACATGTGAGGAGGATTTAATGGTTGGTCTTTTGTAAAGTTCTTAGAAATCATTCTGACGGTGCTGCATTTACGGTACCAGAGGTACAGAAAAGAGAAAAAGCACTGATGCAGACTGAAACCGGCCCAAGGTCAGGTGTATGTGCATCCAGTGGCTCATGCATTTCAATATGTTAGCAGCGAAGAGTCATTCTGGTTGCATAAACAACAGGAAAATCTTGTTTTAATAAGCTTACTAACAAATGCAAACTATAGGATTCGTGAGGGTTATTGGCCCAAACAACTGGCATACTCACAATTGCATTTCTTCTGAACGAATCTCAGCTTGCAGGCTGTTCTGTAGGTGGAAAGTCGGATGCGATCCAGGTCTTGAGCCCCTGGTGGGGGAACAAGAGCACATATATGCGATGCCATGTGTGTGGAAAGAAGTTTACAGTGTTTATAAACAAAACAGTCACAGATACCATCAATATAATTATTTCGACTTTTGTTAAAATGTAAATATTATTTTAAGGCTTGCAAAGCTCTGTCCTGTATTTCTCACACTTAAGGAAGAAAAAACAGACGTGTCCAACACAAAAATCAGGTTGTCCACCCTGCTCACAGAAAAAGAAACACAACTTCGTCCCTTCGCATCCATGGCTTCTACGAGCAAACTGCTAAAGCTGCGACCTGGACAGCTCCTGCCAGCAAATAAAGGTCCCTGTAAACACACTATTATTCATCATTAGAACGTGAGTGAGTACTAAGTGACCACACGCTGAATATTGGGCAAAGTGTGAACTTCAGCCAATGGCTTGGAGAATCCTTAGTTTTATCATCTGCGAGAAAGGCATAATGATAGTAGTAGTACTTGTTTCTTGAGATTATTAAAGAGAAATGAGTCACTCTACCTAATGCACTTAGAACACCACCTGGCGCACATTAAGAGTTCTGTACACGGCCACTATTACCACTACTGTCTTTCTTGCAACCCCTGAGGAGGAGATTCATCTAGATCTCTTCCTTATTCTGGGCTTCCAGCTCTTTCATGGCAGAGAAGGATCATGGTCTCCGTATTCTTGGATTTCTTTCCTTACTCCAATTTTCTACTAAAGAACTCAGCATGGCTCCTATGCCCAGAACACTGGGGCCGAGAGCCTCACTCAGAATCAAAGGCTCTCGATAGCCTCGCTCTGGCTTACCTGCCTCGCAGTATTTCCTACCACCATCTTGTGGGATCTCTGCAAGATGTGGGCGACTCTCTTCCAAGCCTCCTCACACTAACATTGAGCTCCTGGTGTCCCTTGTGTCCTCCTCTCACTATCTACAACAGTAGTTGCCAGCCCTTTTTTCTTTTTTTTCAGACAGGGTCTCCTCAGTAGCCCAGACTGATCTTGAACTGTGCCCAGCCTGGCCTCAAACTCACAGGAATTCTCCCGCCTCATCTCCAGAGTGCTGGGATGATAGGTTTGTGCCGTCAAACCTGGCTTTCTTAATCTTTTCAACTCCATAGACCAGTTTAGTTGAAGATCACTCTCGTAGGTCCTAGGCACTGGTCGGCATGGGCAGATATGTAGGACGGGTTACGCAGTAGGTGTTAGGGGGGAAGCAGCAGGGAGCAAAGCTTCGCCTCCCATCAGACCAGCTCATCTGTCCCTGTGCTGTGTCTTTCCAAAGCCAGGATCCAGCACTGATCCACAGCCCGGGGGTAAGGGACCCTTGATTTAGAATGTAATAGAATTTCAACACATGTCTCTGCTTTTAAACATTCGTCTTCAAGTCTGCCTCAGAACACACACAAAAGCATGGAACTATATTTTGACAGGTATTGAACTCTGTCTACACCAGTAAAATATGCTGAATAAATGCCTCAGAATATAATAGATGAATGAGTATATGACCTGCTTTAGAAGCAATTATGTAAGGAAATCAATAAAGTGCTTTCTCAGTGAAACTCAAGACGGATTAGTGAGTGTCTTTCCCTGAGATCATTCAGCATTCTCTCAACTCAGAAAGAGTTCTCCGCAATGTTGGATCACCGGAGAAAGAGGAACTACCAGAAACACTCAACACTCAATCTGCTTATTGGATGGCATGAAGACATACTTTTATGGATTCTGAGTTTTGTTCCACAGTCAGAAGAGTATCAGAAGAGTAAAAAATTCTTTAAATAAAAACACTGCGAGGCTCAAGTATTTGTATAAATTCTTCATGAATGAGGATTTAAGTCCCAGGTAGCATAACAAGACGATGGTGTACTGCACAGTTCTGTTTCTTAGCTCCTGCAAGACCCCATCCTGTGAGGATAGCACCCCTAGTGCCTGTGCACCTCCCTCTGAGAGGGGACCTGGGGCAATGTGCCAGGGGCATCTCTATAGGGTATGGCGAAGAGACAGTGACGATGTGTATGGACAGGAGTGTGCTAGCTGCCTTCTCTTGTCCCATCACTATCTGGACCAAACCTGCTCTGCATTTTGTTCAAAAATCCAGAAGAGGCTTAATGGTGGGAAAGGTGGGTCCTATTTGTGAGGGTCCTTTCCAGTTGATGATGTCAGAGGAACGCAACGAGCCACCAAGCCCTGCTTTGCAGGCAGCAGCACACTGCCTTACCCAGTCAGTGCAAGTGACATTATTACAGGATCATATTGGATTCTGGGACTGAAAAAAGTGGAGACTTCTGGGTGGGCTCATGCTCTGCTTATGCATGTTGGGTAAAATTCTACAATAAAATTAAGATTAAAACCAGGGATTTGAATAGGCTGCAAATGGAGCCTTCAAGAATAATACCAGAGGCCTGCCTTCTCCAAGTTGACTAATGCATTTATTATTCCCCCAGACATTGTCTCAAATCGTCCCCTGACATTGACCTAAAATTTACCTAATTGTATTTTTCCCAAAATATGCACAGCCCAAGTGCCATTATCAATATGCTATTGAAATTAATTATTATTCAATGATTTTCCTGAACTAGCAGTCTGGTGACCTTATTAAAAAGGGAACTTTGCCGAGTTAATTTATTTATTAAAAAGATGGAACTTAAATAAACTATAAAAAGGTGAAATCAATACAGGGATCCTTATTCTTAGCATGTTGAAACGTTTAGGATAACATACACCAAGTCTGTACTCTGTTAGATTCTTAAAAAAAATCCATATTCTTTCTTTCTTTTTTGAGAAAGGGTCTTGCTTGGTAGTCCAGGTGCGTCCTGAATTTACTATGTAGCCCAGGCTAGCCTAGAACTCATGGCAATCCTCCTGCCTCAGCCTTGAGAGTGCTGGGATTATAGGTCTGCCCCACCACGCCCTGCTAGCATGTGATGCTGGGGGATCGAACCCAGGAACTGATGCTTTCTAGGTAAGTGCTCAAATAACTGAGCTATGCCCTAATCCTCATATTCATGTTCCTCTTTTTTTAAATAAAAAGTGAGTAGAGCATTTCTCTGTCACTTTCTATTTGCAAGTATGTCTTCATTGTATTTCAAAATAGTAGATAGAGGTTATTTTTATACAATTGCATCACTGGGATATAATTATTTAAAATTTAGACATTCAACTCATTTAAACAACTTCTTAGGGTTGTTTTCTACCCATCTACAGTGGGATACAGGGATAGACAATTAAGGGTAGAGATAAATACTTTTTTCTGTATATCTGTGTATATTTGCATCATTATAATAAAAAATTAAAGTATATTTACTTAAGGAAACTTGCATTTTTAAAGTACCATCTCCTACAATCTGTCTTTGTTTTGTCACGATTGGAAAAAAGTAACAAAGACAAAAGCAAAGATTCCGGTAAGGAATTACGTTCACTCACAGTGACCATCTATAAATTCTGTCCTTGTTCTTTTGTTTTTTTCAGAGATTCATCCCAGCCAATTTTTCCTTAGATTTTGAGACAAGGTCTTGCTAAATTGTTAAGGTGTCCAGGCTGATCTCTAACTTGCAAGTCTCCTGTCTTAGCCTCCTAGAGTGTTAGTATCACCTCCAGGCCTGGGGGCTAGTTTTCCTTTTTTTTAGCTCATCTTTTCATGTTTCTTTGTCTCTCTTTCCTTTCACATACACTTCTGTTTCTAACTTCCTTCCTTCCTTTCGGTTTTTCTCCATCCCTTCATAAAATCAACCCAATAACAAACGAATCCAGCAGCCTTACCTAGTTTTGATTGTAGATTCATTATTCTCAATATTTTCAAACAATGTATGTTTGACTTTCCATGATTTGACAGCTCATTATAAAATCTTCTAGACAGTCTCTTAGATTCTTAATATCTCCTTAATTTAAAAGTTCACTCAATAAATATTTACAAAATGAAGATGAAGCCTATAAACATAATGGCTGAACTCTGCCATGTTTGATGATTGAATTTGTGTATGAGAGAGAGAGAGAGAGAGAGAGAGAAACTCAGAAGATTTCTACTTTAGGCAAGTAAATAGGAAGGAACGTCTTTTGTCATGCTAATGTACAGAGAGGAGTAGCCTGTAGCCATTTGAAGATGAAAAGCTGTGGGATGTTTAAGGAAAGATATTTAATGTACAGCAAGATGTATCAATATGGAGTTCTTGACTACTCCTGAAATACGGTTCAGGAATTATCAACAAACATATGAGATGTAGCAATGTGTCTTACTGGGCCATGCTTGGGAGTATATTCCCAAGAGAAGGTATATAAGTACATATTCCAAGTGAGAAAACGAGGCATAAACTAGAAAGAACAACTTCCTCCTGCTTTGTACAATGTTAAGTTATCTGATAGTTGTTCAAAGCCTGCAGCTTTGGAAATATTAGAAAGCAGCAGCCTCGTTAAGGAAACAGTGAACTTCCTGGAGGACAAAATAGGTAAAAATGTTGTCGATATAGGCAAGGAGAAGACTTCCTCAGTAGGTGACCTGACACAAAAGAAACAACCCCCAGAATCAGCAAATGGCCAGCAAAGGAAACAATTATCAGAATGAAGAGTGAACTGATACAAGGCAAAATATTTTTACCACCTGAGACAGGGAGTTAATAATTAGAATGAATATACAAAGAACTGAAGAAAAATAGACCCCTGAAAATCAAAGACCGAATTTAGAGAGAAACAACTGAAACGAATATACAATTCTCAGAAGTCCAAAAGGCCAGCAAATACATGAAAAAATGTTCAGCATCCTTAGGAACTAAAGAAATGCAAATCAAAACAATATTAAGATACTGTCTTATCCTAGTAAGGATGGTTCATATCAAGAACACAAAAAGCAATAGAAAGCGGCGAGCATGCGGGGGCGGGGTGGGGGGGGTAGGAATCCTTTTACATTCTGTTGGGACTGTAAACTGGCACAACTACCATGGAAAGCAGGATGGAGATTTCTCAAAAGACTGAAAATAGAAAAATAGATATTCCATTTTATCCAGTGATATCTCTTCTGGCTATCTTTCCAAAAGAGTTAGAGCACCATGTAACAGCAAAGATGCATTTATAACCATGTTTATAGCCCACAGCTAATAGCTAAATCATGGAAGATGCCAAAATATTTATCAAAAGACCAGTGGATTAAAAAATGTTTTACATAATGGAGTTCTTTTATGCCATAAGGACAGATAGACATGAGTCACCTGTAGGTAAATGGATACAACTTGAGACCATCGTACTTAGTGAAGTGAATCAGACTCAGAAGAGTAAATATTGGATGGTTTCTCTAATATGAGAAACTCAGAGTGTAAATAAATAACAGAGGCAAATAAGTGAGGTGTTGGGAGTTGGTGGGGGAGCGAAGATGAGGGAAGGATTGGGAGGGCAGAAAAGGGCCAGGGAATGAAATATGAAGTTGTTATGATATATACATGAGCAAAATTCTCAAGTTTAATGTAACCATTGTATATTGCATATGAATACTAATAAATAATGAGGAAAACAGTTTATAGGAGAGTGCTAATGTCAGCCCTAAACAGTGCTTCTCGAGTGTGTATGTGTGTGTTTGTGTGTGTGTAACAGGATATAGGCCCGTAAAATTTTTGACATAAATTCTAGAGTCTAGTAACAAATTATGATGCACCACTGACGAATGTAGTTCTTACCTAATACAATGCCAGAATGGACAATCATACGGTTTATGTAAGGAATTCAGAGTCTGAAATGTCATTGCTGTAAGAATGAAGTGGCTGTTTTTAGCCTTTCCATGAATATTCAATGAAAACCGTACAGAGTTCCTTTAAAGTTCCATACTTACTCATCTCTGCAAACAGCTGTCTTCTTTCTGCCATGGTATTTCCTCTTTTCCCACTATCTTCAATCATTCTATGGGACAAAATTGTTACAATGTGTATTATCCTCATGCGAATGAGGCAAACAGTCATTTTTATGTAAACACCATTGTTGCACTTGCATCACAAATATCAAGAAAACTATTTTTAAAAATGTGTATTTAAAAAGTGCAGATTTGCTTTCACTAACCTAAACTGCTGCACTTTTTCCCCCCTATGTGTTCTATTGCTGTTGTTGGAAAAGGTATAACATTTTTATTTTCTATCGTAAGGATTACTGTAATAGCAGATGACCTTGTGCTATAACTAAATACAACCATCTACCGTCTGTTGGGTGACTCGTTTCATAGGCATTAGTGTCTCTTTCAGTTTTGGGAATACCTACATTGGGCAGGTCTTATGAATCCCATGCCACTGACGATGAAGCAGACACATGGACGTCATAAATGGCAGACGAAGACTTCTGCACTCCAGGGTCAGTGTGCCCTCCACTCTTCCTGTTACTAATTGTGTTTTTCGTACAATTCCCACTTAGAAACGTGACTTTCCAACATTTCTTTTTAAATGAAGTCTTTGCAACTTGCCACAGTTTTCTGCATGTAATAATCTCATGGAAGATGTTTGGGCTCACATTTCTACCTTTAACTGTACCATTATTTGCTTTGAACTATTAAAATGCCAAAAGTTAAAACAGAGAATTTCAAGGAGGATCACGAGTAAGTTGATGATAATGTTGTTTTTCATGTAAAAGGTTTTGAGCTATAAATACCAAGGTTCTTTTGGATTGATCAACATGATTTTTATTATGCTTTATTATATTATATATATAATATATTAGAACATTATATAACAATATAGAATATTACATTATATATTATATTATAACATAATTTATTATACTTAATATGTTTATAAATATTGAATTTGTAAATATTAATTTTTCTCTCTCATACACACATTTGCTCACATGTGCATGCCCCTATGACATCTGTTTGATTATAAGGCATGGTTGACATTAGGTGCAGCCGAACAAATTCTTCTTGTCTATTTTTTGAGGGCTCTGGTCTTTCTCAAATCTAAGTCACTTTCATTGCTGTATTGTGACTGGACTGTTCATGCCTATAAGCCTTGGGTATACCACAGGTATCGTGTCACAGTCCCTGCCCTCCTGTTGCTCATGCTGTAACAGGAGACACGTGAGAATAAAACGTGAAGAAAACACAGAGGGAATTACGGCCATAGAAACAGAAAGAAAGATGTGTGCACAAGACAGGTTGATTCTCTCGGGTAAGCTTAACAGAAGGATGAGTTGAGGTCTGCTCAAAAGAATGGGCTGTACATAAAATAACTTACCCAAAGGAAAACAGTGAGTAATGAGAATGATCATATTAGGTAAATGGCCTCATTGGTTGGGTCTACGTGTGAAGGATATTCACCCACTGCCAAGATGGGATGGAAGGTCCTGGAATAGCTTTGGTTTATGCAGCCAAGGGAAGAGTATGCACGTTCACAATGGCTTAGGTAACAGACAGACTAGGGTCTCAATAACGGTCAGACCTTTCTTTTTCCGTGTGTGTGTGTGTGTGTGTGTGTGTGTGTGTGTGTATGCATGTGTATGTGTGAAGATGTTGAAGATTCTAGCCTCACTAATTTTAAATTCTTCACAGTACTTAGCACAATCCAGTTAACAGGTGAGGTCACCAGTTACTATTTATTGAATAAAGAAATGAGGAAGACCAGAGCTAATTATTCTGCCCACAAAATGGACTTTCAATTATATTTCCAGAATCTGATTCACAAAAAGTGAAATTTAAATTGCACCGGTTTTGGAGAGTTACTTTTAAAATGCAAGAAACTAATTTCTGTTTATTATAATAGGGTTATACAATTTAAAGCAAAGTCATGTCTCATGAGATAGAATTTGAAAAAGATACAAACTGTAAGGATGTCAACTTTTGGTCCATTCATTACCATTTTTTGGTTAATTAACTCCTAAAGGAGACATCATTAGCTACACAATAGGTACTAAGTCTCTATTCTAAGTAAAACTTGTACCTTAAGAAGAAATGAGGGAAGAGCTCAGTGGTGTGAAATAATAGGAAGCATAGAATATAATTATAAATATGAAAGGAAAAAATAATAACATATTTCTCATTTTTCCTGCTGGAAATTCCTGGAAAATTGCATTGTAAGATAAAACTGAGAATATCTACCTATTATCCATGATCATACTCATCATGGTATAAGATGGAAGGGGAATATTAGCTTATGGCTTAAACTAATTCCAAAGGGGGGAATCTTTACACAAAGTGACCTCAAGAATCAAACAGGCAGAAAGAAATATGGAATCATTTTTGAAATCTCACTCTGATCTATAGGATGAAGACATAATCCCTGATTGCATTTTCACAATCTTGGAAGAACAGAAGAGCATAATCTTCAGCATAGTGAGGACTGAGTTGTCTTACAGAGGGCAACATTGCTTCCGAAATAATGAAAATTGTCAAGGTTTTCTCTTTTTCATGAATTTCATGAATAAGAACTGCCCCAAGTCATATGCAGGAGGTGAAGGGGAAGCAACCCATCTGTACCGGTACTGAATTCTGTCACAGGCACACACGGCTCACCTACAGATTTAATTTGGTCAGTTTCTGTCTCTTCTTCACATAGACAAGATGCTTACTACCCTAGAGATTAGAAAAATATCATTTAAATATCAAGAAGAGTCAAAGGAACCGATAAATGAGCGATGAGACAGTTTTGATGTTTTCCTTACTGGAGCCACTCTGCAAATTATACAGGATATGTGTTGCTTCCATTTAAAAGAAACCAATTCATTTACTTAAGAAATATTTATAAAGTAGCTGTAAATTGTCAGACACTTTGTTAGTTTCCCATGACCCAAAGACTATCAAGACAGGATCCTTGCTCTTAAGAAGGTCCCAACCTAAAATGGAAAAAAAAGTTTCCTAATATTTATAATTTGGTGTACTATGGGCTATAATGAAAGCGTGAACTGCTTCACAGAGTAGGTTTTTATTTTTTATATTATTATTATTATTATTATTGGAGATCAGAGACATCAAAGAAGGGGTGATTCTGGAAAAGACGAGTAGGAAGTTTTTAGATAGAAAGGAATGGAGGAAAGGAAAACACAGTGAGAAAAAAGCATAGAGCTTTAAAACGTAACTCCTCCCCCAAACTCCGGTAAGTCACACCAACAAGCTCATTGGCTTACCAAATTGGATGTTGGTGTGATTCTAACTTTGGCCCATTCGCTGTGCCTTATCTGGGGTGAACAGATGTGCTCATAAGTGCCTCAGGGAAAATATTCCCATGACACTTGGTTGGAACAGGAAGTCACTGAGTATCGGTGGGTACACGTGTGACTGGAGAGGCGATGAAGTATTAGATAAAAAAATCTCACTTGTGATGCACAGACAATAGAAAGTTTTCCTATAGGAATGAGCCTGGGTACCATTCAAGATTTAAGTAGAGAGTGGAAATGTAAAGACTTAGCTTTTGGCAAGATTGCTCTCAAGCACACAGACTGATAGTTGGCAGGAGGGTATGGGTGGGTGCACATAATAGTGTTCGGTTAGTTGGATACACCTGTTGTTCAGATTATGCCCTAGGCCAAATGGGTCAAGATGAGAGAGATTTAGGAGACACACTCAGTAGGAGTTGGCGATTACCACAGAATGCTAGAATGGCAAAGGGGAGGACTTGAGCTCACTTTCTTCCACATTAGAAAAATAATCTTCCGCCCCTTTGGCATAGCGAGTTTGTAAGAGTCGAGGCCATAGTGATGCCTTCCAGAAAACTCATCAAAAGAGGGCAACACAACTTGCCAAGAGGGATTTCAACTGTGCCTCTATACAAGGGAACCAACGAGATGGAGTTGAGTAGTTTGGACACCAGTAAGAATTAATAAATAAATTCAAAATGTAGGTTACAGATTTCCAGGAGAAATATGAATTGTATTTGGGCGGAAAACAAGTTCCTGATAATGTATCACACCTTCAAATTAAATCCTGAGTGACACATCTTGAACTCAACACCATTCGTAGTAAACACACATTTCTATTGCCCACAATACCCAAGAATATTAAACTAATGGTGCCTTATATTTGCATAACTTTCTGAAAATTATGAAGTGTTTCATCTTGTAAACTTCAGGTAAACACGGAGAAATTATTATTTGTAAGTTATAGCTGAATATTCTAATATTCAGGGAGGTAAGGAGGTCATTCAAAACATAAAGTGTATTCCACCAGGGAAGGATAATAAATTTATTTTTTTAATTTTTAGATCCCAAGAATAACGTACCCTTATTGCAGAGTCCTTAGCTTAACACCAATTCAAATTTTCTGAAATCGGCAGACTGAAAAAACATTGATGGGACATGGTGATTAACTGACCAAAAGGAGAATAGAGAAAAGATAACACTCTCTCAAAATTCAGGGAGAAATTGCTTTGTGAGCGACGTCTCAATGGATGTATCCTGTTTTCAAAATGGTGTGATCCTGGAAATAATCGAGGAGATTAAAGTACGGCCCAGATTTACATAAACCCAGACACCGATAAACACACCAGCTTACACCCTGCTTCACACTGTCATCATTTAGATCCACAAAGGCCGGACCATGTTTTTAGAAGCGTCTGGCTCTGCTGTGTTTGTGTTCCACTTTAACATGCGGATGAAGACTTGCAGACTACGTGTTTCACACAGTGAGGCTGTTCTCACATTTTATTTTCTACCCTTTTGCTCCAGGTGGATGGTAGGAAAATACTAGATCCAGCAGCTGCCAACTGCTGCAATCCCCGAAGCTAATAACCGCACTGAAGGCCATTTTGAGCTCCTTTCCTCCTTCACTGGATTTATTGGTGACGTATAAATGCCTGCTTTCTGGTCTGTTGATGAGGAAGGCCTCTCCTATTACCTTCTCAGATTTACATTTAGTCCTAATCTTTGGCAATATAATAAAAAGGCATTTGGAACTCTTTCAGGAAGCTAAGAATATTTTGTTTTTTATTCTTTTATCTACATGAGCCTGTGACTACCAGTAAGAAGACGGTGCTAAAAAAATAAATGGCTGTGATACATTCTGACTTTGTATTTACTTTGAACATCAGTTTCTGTTCTTGTAACTTACATTTTATTTGTTTATTTATTTATTTAAGAGGGGCATCAACATGCTACTTTAGTGTCACAATCAGCTAGATGGGTTGCTGGGGATTTGGTCTTCCTGAGCATCCAGTCCTCCGCTGTGGCCGCACATCTTACGAATCTGCAGACCATATAAAAACGCAAATACCTGGTTTTACCAAATCCGAACTTGGAGCTGAGCATTTGTACTTCTCAAATGCATCCTAAGAGCTCACGTGGCACAGCTTGGTTGAGCTGGAAATAGGACGCGCTTTGAGTGTGGCCAGGAACTTTATTTGTAAGATATTGTCTTGAAATTCTCACGTTGCTTTTCAATGTGTTTCAACGGCTTTTAAAAATGACGTACTTTGAATGGATGGAGAAGATAATGAATTCTTTTGGAGAATGTAAACATATACATATAAACATGTAATTATAATGGTATGGGACCCCTACTGAGACAAGCTTTTAAAAAATAGGAATTGCCATTTAAAAGGGAGAAACCCTTTCTACTGAAACCATTTTACTATGCTCTTCTAAGACAGGAAGGAATTTCTTGATTTTAGTAGCAGCTTCTATTACCCATACCTGGACTCTCCCTGCTTAATCCCAATACAGGCTGAAGAGTGAGGCAGGGATAAAAATGACTTGGCCCCCAAGATACCTTTTGGAAGGATGAGAATTAAAACTTTGTGTCTGACATGTGAAGTTCAGAGTTACTGGTATGTCTCTGAAAGACTAGTGAACCTTGCCTAAGTTTGATCAAGAGGGCTCACGATTTCCTGAGAGGAGATTACTGCAAGGTGGTGGTGGTGGTGGGGGGGGTTCCCTCTGATTGCCTGGACCATTGCTCTTGTGACCTTAGTTTTTTCTTTTTTCAGATAGCTACCTTTTTTATACAACAACAATTTAAACATTGTTTTTGGACAACAGTTGCGTGATGGTTGTGTGCATGTGTGTATCTGTATTTCTCATGAGTGATAAGGTTTACATGACAGAGCCATGGTTGAACCTAAAGTGAAGACAGAAATTCCTCTCGCTCAGAGAACAGAATCCTTAACTTCTAGGGTGTGAGGATGAAGACATGATGGCCTTTTGGTCTCTTGGGACTTCCTTCATTCAGTGTCACATAGTACTATTTGTAAGAATAGGACTGTCTTTTTTCTTACATATCTAATAAAAACAAGTAAGTGAAAAATTTCCCTTCATAATTATAAGACTAAATTTCATTAATCTTGCAAGACAAGTCAATCCTAATTTTGTAACCAAACTCTTCAACTCCACTTATCCAAATGTAATGAAAATATACTGTTTGTATATAAACTTCTTTGAATTACAATATTTTGGAAAACCTTGAGGTCCTGAAAGTAAAAAAAAAAAAAAAATCTCCAGTTCTTAGGCTAAATTTGGGTTTCTAATAAAGTGGCTGTTAAAAGAACAAGGCATGTTTAATTGGTTACATGGTACAAACTTTTGTATAACTGCTTCTAAGATTCTTAGACCCTTGGACTGAAGAAATAGCATAGAGTGCCTGCCTAGCAAATAAAAGGCCCCAAGTTTTATTCCCAAGCACCACATAAGCTGGGAATGGTGGTGCACACCTGTAATTTTAGCACTCAGGAGGCTGAGGCAGGAGGATTGCCATGAGTTCAAGGCCAGTGTGGACTACATAGTGAGCTCAGGAACAGCTCCGGACTGCAGAGCTAGACCTTGCAAAAGAAAAAAAAAAGTTCTTAGACTCTTTAGTCATCTGACGAAAGGTATGGACTTTTACCTGACTGAAATGATCATGTCTATACACACACAAACAAAAAAATTGCAGTTCTTTGCATGGGTTGAAAGGGAAGAAAGTCAGAACTGGATGAGAATTGCAGGTAAATTTATTACATGAGCTAGTGAAATGGGAGCAGTCAGTCATAGTAGGCACACCGAGAGAGCACCTGTCAGGGCCAAGGTGGAGCAGTGCTGGCAGGGAAGCAAATGATGGGCTCCTCAACTGGTGGAACCAGAGTCCCTGGATACATGAACACAATATTCATGTGTCAGGCAGAAAACCATATTTGGAAAATCCAAAGTGCTATAAAAAGTTATGAGTATCACTCCTGGCACTCAAAGTTTCCTAGCCTGCGTATGGTAGAAAATCTTAGAAGGAGAAGTACAAAACATATGGACCAACACTTGTCTCATTCTGACATGCTCACAGGAAAAACTAAAACAGAGGCTGCTAGTGACCATGGATAAACTAATTGGTACCTGGACTTCTGAGACTAGCAGAGATTGGGGACACGTGTGAGAAGAGTGTAGGCCAGAGAATTGAGCAAGTAGATGTAGGTCTGGCAGGCTAATACACGTTCAGATTTCTATTCTTTTTTGAGTAGAGGGATACTCAGTTTGGTAAGATGAGAAAGGCTGAGGCAGGAAAGTAAATTATTTCTTCAGTTAAAAAAAAGAGAAAATTGGAAGAAATAATAAGAATAGACACAACATTATTTAAAACAACGATCACTTTACTCAAAAAAGTGTACGTAGCAAGCACTGTGTAGTACTTTTCTCACCAAGTTTCTATAACAAGACCACGATGTTGGTTTTAATGATCTGGTTTTGTTAATGTTAAAACCAAGGTTCAGAGAGATGAAGCAACTGCTCCAGTAGACGAGTTAAGGTTTAAAACTGTCTGTGTATTAGTACACACTGTATTTGGGTATCAAGGGCCAAAACAGGGCTGAATAAAATAAGACTGAAGGGAACCACTATGTTTTTTTTTGTTGTTGTTTTGTTTTGTTTTGAAGGCAGTGGTGGAGGGGCAGTGTTTACACATCAGCATTGAAATAGACTAGAGCAAAGCTTAAGCTGTGTGTTTGTGTTACTTGGGGCGGGTATGATAGTGACGATAGTGTTGGGTCATTTATTTTGGGGTTGGGGGTATCTTAATGCAATTAGAAAATTCTTCTTACCATGAAACTTGGCCTGAATTTCCTGTGGGTCATTGGACTGTATCTTAGAATTTCAAGATAAGAAGCTTATGAGTTAGAAATGCAAACTTCCTTGGGAAAGTGTGACAGTTTATCTTAGTGTAACAGGTTTAGCCGCGTTGATTCTTTTTGGCTGAGATACACGCAAAGAAGAGACGTCAGTTTTGATTCACTCCAAAAAGGAAACAGTAAAGACTCTTGAATGCTTTCTGTGGAGGCCAGATGTGGATGACACGACACTCTCTAGGGGCCACATGAGGAAGCCAGCTGTCTTGTGAGGTAGAGATGAGAGAGCAAACCAGAGATAAGACAGGTAGTCAGTGGATGTCAAAGTATCCATTGCTGTGTATTTACAGATTCAGCACCATTAACAAAACGCAAGACGAGCACATTGTACAAGAAGGTAGGGGAAGCTGACAGGATGGGCCTATTAATAATTAAAATGCTTTTTCCTCTCTACTGATCTGTTACAGGTCTCCGAAAATTTATTTGGGACAGAAAAAAATATTTTAAAGGGGTAATGTTCAGATATTACGCAGTACAGAGGTGCTATTTTTAAAAAATAAAATTGCATGTCAAATTAAGAAAGAAAGGGACGTGGGTTAACAACTTTTCAATGTACTTTAACATGTCAGAAACATGTATAATGAAAAGGTCAATCCATCTATTTATTAAATCAATTAATAAGCTATGTTTCTGTCATTTACATTCTATGGTAAACATCCAGGGTCGATACAACATAAAACAATTTAGGAAACAGAAATGACTTTAGAGGGCTACTGATAATTGTCTCCAATAAAAGACAGCCAAGTATGTGGGGTTAATGAATGTAGCTGCCAAAATTAAATAGGCCACATAGAAAAGGAACTGGCAGAGGGCAAGTTCAGCCAAAAGTTACGGCGTCAAGATCTGCAGCAGTACACAATGGCATCTTGCAGTCTCTGGTCCTCTTCCCTAGACAGGGTGGACGGGCATGACAGGAGAACAGCACGCCAACAGAAGGAACAGAGGCAGCCCTTCTTTCTTATTCCTGGATCTGTTCCTCTAAATTGTAAGGGCCTCACTTATGTCCCTTCCACTGAAGAGAATCTGGTCTGAAATTAAGGGGAGCCTGGGAGAAATCTGTTTGTTGAGCGAGCCATGGCTCCAAGTTGGCAGCTGCCAAGAATTTGAGCGGGAAGAATAGCTGGTGGAACAGGTCTTCCTTTTTAATCTTGGATCAGTCAGTCCCCCTGAGTCCCCCTTGTGAGGAAGAGACACGAAAGGCTCAGTTAGAGATCAGGAAGGGACTCTGAGGTGGCAATCGCTGACCGTGGACACAACGATAATCAACATTTCTTAAGTGTGTCCTGTGCGTGAGGAGGTTGGGAGCCAATCATTTTACATGAATTATTTATTGCTTATCTTAAGTCCTAGACAGGCCTGGTTTGTAGGTGAGAAAGTAAGAGTTTATAAGGTAGACAGAACAGAGCCACGAATCCTAGAGATGGCCAAGTCCCAATCCCCAGGATTTGTAGACACTGTCGTCCATGTCAGGAAAGATTTTGCACAATGTGATTAAGATAAGAATTTTGAGATGGGGAAAGTATCTCGTAATTACAGGTCAGGGTCCATGGGAGTCCTTATGAGGTTAAAGACAAAGTGTTTAAAGACAGAGGAAAGGCCCATTAAGCGAGGAACACAGAAGGCTTTCTAGAAGACAGGAAAAATGAGAAAGTGGATTGTCCTTTAGAATGCCCAGGAAGAAAATAGCCTTGTCAACACCTCGAGTTTAGCATCGTGAAACCCATTATGGAGTTCTGGAACTGCAGAACTAAAATGTATTTATGTTACTTACGTCACTTAATCTGTGATAATCTGTCATAGCAACCATAAGACAGTAAGACAGCTGTGTGAAGCTGGGAAACAAAAAGAAACTGGCAGAGGGTTAGACTGCCAGGTAAGTTCACAAAGGCCTAGTGCCACAGCTACAGGACCAGGATATGGACTTAAGAAGTCTCTCCAGAAACCCCTTGCCTAGCCATCCTGTGGTAACACCTTTTCAGTCCTCCTTAGACCCCCATTAGCCTCTCAAGGCTATTTTTTCTTGAAATCTGTGTATTTCTTCTGCAGTGATCTTAGGTGATCCATAGGGAAGGTAGTGTCATTATCCCCACATTACAGATGAGGTAAGGGAAGCTTACAGATGTTAAAGAGCTAAAATTTGAAGCTAAGCGAGTGTGACTGATTTGTGTATCTTATTTAATTGGCTCTGATCACTTAATTAAATTGGCCAAATGTAATAGAGGTAAATATAGTAAAAACATTTTAAGAATATCAGACTACATCTGGATTTTTTTGCAGATGAATCATTGAAACCTCAAACTGCCACATGTCAAAGACTATCTGAATAGGAAGGTATACCACATCTAATAGCTAAAATATTCTGAATATAAAAAAAACAGTAGCTAGCTAACTGGTGAGAAAATGAAGATCATGCTACTTCTTTTTATGATCCCCCCCAAAGCAAGTACCACAGTGAATTGCATAAAGGTAACTCAAATATCACTTTTTAAAAATTTTGTTATTTTGTCCTGTTATTCTCACCATAATATAAAAAGCGCTATACAATAAAATTATGTAAAATATGGACCTGTCTAGAGGACCGGAAGACACAGCTAAGGTTTGAATTATAATCTCTCAAGTTAGAGCTTGTACATGAAATATGCCCCCCCCCCATACATTGGGCTTCTCTGATTCCATGGTGCCTCAACTTCGAATCACTCTACAGATGCACATTAAAAATCATTACAGAGATTAGAAATAAGAACTGTGGCCCTTGAGCAAAACATTTGTAGTGAAATAGCACGAACACCACTGTGGACACCTTTGAGAAATTTTCAAAGTCACTCTGTGATGAATGGAATATGTGCCTTCCATGGTCTCAAAGCTGCAGTGTGTTAGATTTCGGCTTCACTGTGCACATTCACAGGAACAAGTGTCCCTGGACCCGGTGAGCACACACACTGGCTAATAAGCAGAACTCTAAGCATCCCAGAGGGAACAAGCAGTTCTTTTTTTTTTTTTTTTTTAACAAAGCCTTTTGCCTTAAGGGTACTCAAGCCATTTCCTGATGGCACTGGGCACAAGACAAGTGGCCACCGTTTCTCAGTCATTCAATGCATGGAGGCAGTGACACATTTAATAGTGCCTTCATTACTTCAAAGACTTAATGAATCTAAGCTTCTACCTGGAAATTATTAGGCACGGAGAGAAAGAACAACCACAAACTGTTCTTTAAAAGCCTCAGAATGCTGTTGAGAGAGATGCTGGCATCTGGGAAGTTTCCTATACATGACAAATGGTGTCCTTTGGGCTCACACAGTATAGAAATCAATCTCAGAGAAATTCTCTTCCAGCTGTGAGCTGCTACATTATTAGGCCTACAAACACGAATGGGTTCAGTCTCTTATATTGTTACATAAGTCAGGTCATTTCCAATAAAAGCCAGAACCTTGATGACATTTTCAGAGAAAACGAAAATAAAAACAGGAATGGTGTACAAATGAAAGGGTCGCATGGAGAAAGTCTTCATCATTCCTTTCTCACTGGTAATAGGCGTCTGGACTACTGCTTCCCACCTTCCCACTGTCGCTGGGTGACAATGACGAAACCACAGAGTCAAGGTACTGGTCCAAGGTGGCCTAGAGAAGCAGCAAAGCCAACATGAAAATCCAAATTCTTTGGCTCCTGGTTAAAAATGTTTTTGCTTCTTTGACTTAGAGATCTACTCCTTTAAGCTGTTCCTTCTAGTGAAAATTGTCCTAGAAAGCCAAAAATAAACAAATAGGTAGCGTCAGAAATGACAGTGTGAAGAAAGAGAATCTTGATATTTGCCAGTTATTTCCACAAGGGTCTACAGAGGGTCTTCCACACGAGCAAGACTTCACCTTGTAGAACGACCTGCCTGAAAATGTTTTAAAGTTGAGTTATTGCTCTTCAAGGTCTAATAATAGTTGACAATGGAGCCACGCTAAGGAGACTATTGAATGACAGAGCTATCTTCATCAAGCAGTTAATAGTATGCCAACGTTTTGTGGAGATGGGAGGCGGGGAGAGACTATTTGTAGTAGCAAAGAATAGAAAGGAAAGTGAACCTTTCACCTCCCAAACAACTAAAAAAAAAAAAGAGAGAGAGAGAGAAAGAAAGAAAAAGAATAAAAGATTGTCACTTCGAGTTTCAAATATGTCCTGAAAATATGACAAATGAATAAACGAGTAATATAAAGTCAATTAATATCCTAACCACCCAGAATCAAATTCGGGTGAGTTTTAATTTTTAAAAATTCATGCTAATTATTCAGTCTTTCTCCCCAAAACTCATCAAGAATTGTTTGTGACACAATATTGGAAACTTTCTGTAGGCATAGGATTCGGCGTTAATCCTGCAGTCATATATGGTTTCTGGTCCTGGGCTCTAAGAAACAGGAGGGTGAGGACTATTAATCACGCACAAAACTAGGCATACGGGAGTGAGGACAGGCATGATGGACACACCGGCATTTCTCATGCATTCTTCTCCATCAGACATACTAAACTTTTTACACATCAGTGGGGACAGATTTTCACATCAGGACATCAGACAGGAGAGAAGAAAGAGGTTCTAGTGCAGGAAAGGAAAAGAGAACAGGTTGAAGAGAAAGAGGAGCTCAAAAGACAGTGACCTACAAGTCAGTTTCCAAAAGGTGTCCGTAATCAGCCTGGTGTACTTGGTAATCTAGATTTTTAGTAACCCACTTAGTCTGAATTGCAAAACTAAACAAAACCAAAACCAAAACCAAAACCAAAACCCCACAGTCCTAACAAAGCAGCCATACTGTGGCGGTGTGGACTCTCTGATGCTTCCCCAACTACCTGGATGCACTGCGTGTGCCCTTCTTAGTTTACATGTTGTACTTCCATTGCTGCAGCTTGGATTACAGGTGCTAATTTAGTAGCCACGCTGGTTCTTTCTGATGGCCTCCGTGGCCAATTAAGATGCCTTTGGGAGAACAGCAAGTAAAAACAGGATGATCTCCCCACTGCCTTTAATTTAAAGCCCCAACTCCTTAAAATAGCTTTCAATCATGAGCCCCGTGGCTCTTTGGGTTCTGTTCATGCCCTGCCCGGCCGTCACACTTGTCCCCGGGCTGCTCTAGCTGTGGACTCCTTTGCCTGGAACCCTCTCTGTTCCTTTCCCAGAGCATATTTCAACTGATCTCAGCCCTGCATTTGGCCAGTTCCAATTAGGATCGCTACCTCAGGGCAGCTTTTCCTAATTAATACAACCTAGTTAATACCGCCATAATTTGCTTTGCAACAGTTGTCACATTTGTAGTCATGTAATACCTCACGGAGTAGATTTTTAGGGCCTGGATCACGCAGAGGACATTCGTTTCGGGCGGGCATATGCTGTCTTGGTGATGTCCTTTAGCACCGTGAATGCCTGGAATGATGACAGTAAAGAGCACTGCACCTCCTTCAGGCTGGTCCGGCAGCTCACATGTCACCGAGGAGGCAAGAAGAAGCTATGGGAAGTTGTCCACACATGGGAATTAAACACATAAGCAGGAATTAAGGGATATTAATTTGCTTGTAAATATGTAAGGTGAACTAGACATCAGGAGGGACTGAAACGTTGGAAGATTTGATCTAGATGGGTTGGTTGGTAGTGAGGATTCTCAGGCAGAGGGCTATTTCCAGGAACTCGGACGAACCTCGGCTCTAAGAAGCCAGCCCTTGTCTGTCTGCCCTGTGAACCGGAAGAACACAACTTGGCTGACTCAGCAGATGCCAAGAGGAACTACTTAAAGGAAGATGAAAGGATTCATCCACTTTCCTTCTCACAGCTTCACATATATATTTTAATACACAAGAGGACTTGATAAAGACCATCTTAGAATAAATAATTGGGTTTTCCCTCAGCTAAATGAGATTTAGGTATCATTTCACAAAATCATTTTGCACACACATATTATTTGAAATTGTAAATTGTATGTTATTTGTGGATATGAATTTAGATAATAGCCTTCATAGGTATGACTTCATAGCTGCAATTTCTTTAATAAATGTTGGTCAACTCTGACAATCAAAACAGCTTTTTAGGTACTTCAAAAACCACAGTCCTGCCAGGCCTGGGGATGAAGGCCTATAATCTTCGTACTCTTGGAGGTTCAGGCCAAAGGTTAAAAGCCTAAGCCTAGGCTGCGAAGCTAGTGACCTAGCAAGAAACTGTCTCCCCCCCCCCAAAAAAAAAAAAATTCTGGGGATATAGTATAATGTGAAGGCCCTGAGCTCCACCCTCAGTACTGAAAAAAATAAAAAAGAGAAAGAAAAGAAATTCACAGCTCTCACAGCTCTATCTCAGGTAAACCTCAAGTGGCATAGTAAGTTGCCAGTTTTGGGATAACTCTATTTAAAAAAAGAAGCCAAACAACCTTAAAATATTAAAACGTTTACTACACAGGTGCTAAAAATAAAAGCCAATTAATTTTGCTACCTCCCAGTTTTGGATGCAGCTGTTTTCTTTGTAAGCGAAGCACAGGAAGGTAAGAAGGGCTTCCTTCCAGCGCCTTTTGCCCTGCTTGGTCAAGCGAGGAAGGACAGAGGAGAAAGACTAAATTATAGGAGGAAAAAGTGCAGAGCTATTCCCCAGATTCTGTCATTTCTAGAGCTAGACAGATACATTTATATATATTTTGAGTTTTCTATCAGTATTTTCAAACCTATACTCAGATGACTTGATGAATTCACATTGTTTTTGCCCAAAATACACTATGAATATTTTTCAAAAGCTCCTAGAATCATTCTCATCGTAAGGGCAACATTTTCCATACCCGAAAGGATGTGGGCCAAAGTCTTCAAATCCTAATAAGCTGAAGGCATTTAATGCAGCTTTAACTGTCAGGACAATGAGATTTTCTTTATAATGCTGGCTCCTTCTCAGCCCACTTAATGGTTTTAGGACTTGGAATTGGATTCTGTCTGTCAATTAATTGTCCATGTGTTCCACTTTATTTGTGACTTCATTTTAAGATCCACGACACACAGGCTACAGAAAACCATTAAGTTTCTCATTTGGTGACAATTGCTTACTGTAACATCCACGTAGTGCATCCTTGTCTATGTACAGTGTGCCAAGATTCATTAAGAATTTCATGAGTTACTGCTCTTACATAATTGTAACCCTTATCAGGGACAGTCAGCCAGAAGTCACAACTACAAGCAACATGCAGGGCATTGACACAGAATTTCCAACTCCAGGGCACATATATCTGCCTTGGTGTGTTCTGCGTCTTGAGCACTATTTTTTCATTGACTTTAATTTTACTACCCAAAGGTAGTAAAGCCATAAGAAATAGTGTTTTAAGGGCTGGGAAGAAGTAGGGAACCTGCATGGGACCAAAGGAAGACTCAAAGTGAGGGCATTACTTCTTAGCCTCTTGGCTAAGATCAAGTGCAAAGGCGAGGGCATAGCTACTAGCTTCTATTATGCTGTTTTCATGAGTCTGTGTGAATGAACACTCTAAAAATTTGGGCTCAGGGACAGCCTTCTCTTCTGGTTAGCCAGTAAAATAAGCGTGATGACAGGGGATGGGGTAATGAACTGCTATGACGAATTTCCAAGAGCTCCACTAAATTGTAACACAATAATAATAATAATGAAGTAAAATCAGCAGCAACAATTCAACTTCATAAAAGTCATATACTTTTTTTGGCATGCAATGCCTATTATCTCACCTATATCTTTGCCTGTCTTTGCCAGAAAATAAAAATATATTTTAATATGGATCTGATCTAAAATGTCGAATTGATATAAGCATACTAAAATTATTCATTAATTTATCTGAAATTGAAATGTAACCGATGATCCTCTATTTTTCTGGTTTTCCTACTAGCGTAGGCCTTCAGACTCAGAAATATTTGTCAGGTGACTTAATTTTATTTGCTTGGAATAAGAGACAAATCCTTTCTCTGGCTTTCTAATTACTATATTTGCCATAAAAATGTTCAGGCAGATGAATTCTACCACCAGAATGAAAGGCAAGAGGCCCTGTTGAGGGAGCAATGGGAAAATCCACTCTGCACTGGCAGCCGTCTCTTTTGGCTGTTTGAAGCCCGTTTTGTACAATTCTCTTTTTGTGTGAGGAAGAGAAGATCATTAAGAAGAGCAGCTGTGAATCCGACATGTTTGTGGTGGATTGTGCCGTCTGGGCACTTGGGAGTGACTGCAGTACAGGAACGAGTTACATTCCTACAGTTCATAAACTTCATTACAGCATGGAACACACTTTCCTATTCAATGTCACAACTTCAAAATTAGATTATCAGTCACCCAACAAAACATATAAAATATCTGCCATCGAAAAATATTAGGGAGCAATTTGAACCTTTCAAATAAATTACGGGAAAGACAGGTTTTCCGGAATAGTCTGAAAGCCTAATATTGTGGTGTGTGTTAATGAAATCAGGTAGGGGTTGACAAACAAATACTGTATCCTCTCATGGGTACTGATAATCTACTGGTGGCAAAGTGCATAGAGACTCAGAATGACTAAAGAAGTTAAAGCTCTGTTAATCTTTCCCAAATTTTTAAGAGAACTGACAACACTACACAAACATCTAATGTGGCTTCACAATCTCTCATTTGTCCTTCCACATATTTTGATGAAGTTTTAATGAAAAAGAGAAATGCCTTCCACAACTAATATTTTCCTATTTTTCATCTGCTCATTAATACAATGAAGAGTTGCAAATAAGACAAACGTAGTTTCTGCTGCCAACGAACTTAGCAGTGTTAGTTGGGAGACAGACATTAAAGCATGATTATAAAAATAATTATAATTGAAATAAACGATACTTGAAATATAGTAACTGCAAACACTGACGACGCATTACAGAATGTACACTTATACACGTACGTTATGCAAAATTCTCTGCATTCTTTATAGCTAAAATTCACACAAATCTTGAAAAATAGCATGGTAGATATTATTATTAACATTTAAAAGAACAATGGAAGACTTCCTCTCTTCTATTTTTAACCTCAACTTTCTTCTGGGGAGCCCATCAGAAAATTCTTTGTTGTGCTAGTGTCTTGATGTATTTGAGAATAAAAGTTAGGAACAAAAATAGAAGAGAGAAAATATTATCTACAGTATAAAAAAGTTTTATCTCTGTAAGAGGCAAACTAGAAGTATATGTGAATACAATTAGAGAAAAATGAAGGTTGCTGGACCAATGAGGAAGACTGTGAGCCACTCCAGTCTCTTCATTCTTCCAAACCTTCAGTAATGTCACTGGACACATGAACATAAATGGATCCCTTAGGGGACACCGGCAAGGGGGTAGAGGTCTCTTGCAATTGGATAAAGCGGAAAAAAAAGAATACAATATGTACAGAGATTGGGTGTAGAGGGAAAGGAGGTTAATAGCCAGTAAACCTAAGAACTTCCCAGAGTTGAGAGAAAGGTTAAAATCAACTTTAGGTGAATCCTCGAGAGGGTACGAGGTCCCAGCTGCCAACCAGGTTATCTAAGTACAGAGATGTGGATTCAGAGAGGCCCTAGAGCCAGTTACTGCTTGGAAATCATGTTTGAACTCAATAGGTCTTCAAAGTCTATGCTCTTCCTACTTTGCAAGGCTTCCTCAACTTTTGTCAAGAGGGCACACAGGGACACACAGGAGCCCTTCTCATCTTTTCTGACTCTGGAAAGAATTTGCTCCTGGCTGACCAGTGTACAGGCTGACTATTCTCACATCGGAGCTGTCAGCAATTGTGTTCTACCTTAAAATTTAAAGTTCAAAACTCTTATACATGTGTTACTCAACATATGGAATTTTACTTCTGAATGAAGAACTAAATATATTGTGCTAAATAAATCCCAAGGCTTTGAAAATGCTTTTGACTACAAATTACTCATCTAGCTGTTCCTCCGTGGGCATTATCTACTCAGCGGAGCTTGCCGGGCACAACCACTCAACAGGGAGCAAGTGCAGAGTTTGCGTTCGGTGTGCTGGGGGCAGACTTCAACTTGTACCTCCTGCAAGCTCTGGAGAGAAAACTGGGGACATAATGGCCTGGTCAGAGCAAATGCCTGTGTTTATTTTTGGAATTATTCCTTGGAAGTATGGAGAGATGAGTCTTTTTTTTTTTCTTTCAAGCAGAGCCAAAGACAGGAAACAAGCAAGTGCAGAAGACACAAAACTTGACTTCTTAAAGCTGTACTAAACTTACCTAGCGTGGCCTGGCGCTTTAATCACTAGGTAGAGTAAATCCTCAGCAGGTATAAATAACCTGAGGTTCCTTTTGAATTGTCTGCTTTGGTTGGGGAACTGCCAGACCTACAAAGACTATTATTTCTGGGTTGCCACTTGTGTCTAGCTTGATTTTTCCATCTTCTGTCTTTTCTTTGTGTCCTAATTTAGACTGTGTTTACTTTTACTTCTCCGCAAGTGTCTCGCATGCTCTTGAAAACACTCTCTGAACGTCAGATATGGAATATGTCCACTGTGCTTCAAAAAACTTTAAACACTTAAGTGTGCAACTCCTTTAATGTACTTGAATACTACACTTGATTTTAACATGGGCGACGTCTAACAGTTCACCAAAGGCACTCACTGTCACACGTTTGCTTCAGTAGCTCTTCTCAAAGCTGTGTTCTCAATGTCGACGGAAGCAACCTGTCACCATAGTTACTCTTTGGCCAGTTCTCACTCGTGTAAAGAGACCACCTCTCTCAAACCCTCGATTGAGGCTAAAGCAGCCACAGGAGCTCAGAGGACGCTTTCAAGGGAAAGTTTGTCTAGGAATGAGAAACATCTTGCTCCAAATCTCCTTGCTGTCATGTAATAACTGCATTTCCTGAGCAAATAAGCTTTTCTGACCTTCACCTTTCTTATTTAAAACTGGACATAGACATTTACCTTGTATAATTATATCAGAATGGAAGGCGAGGGCTTCGTAAAATATTTGATATTGTGCCTGTTAGCTTTTGTCACTGACATCTGTCATATTCTCCTTCTACTATTTCCTTTCCTCCTGTCCTCCGTTCCTCTTCTGACAGGTCTTGTAGTCGATTTCACATGATGGCCCTGTAGGTGGACTTTGTTTCCTTCAGACAGAGAGGTGGACAACTGACCGAGGTGCACATCCCTGTGGTGACTGCTCAGGGCTGTGCACTCCACATGGGCCACACTTTGCTACTTACTTGATGAGATCTTGTTTGAGCTATTAAGAACAGTCCCCCGCCAGGGATGTGAAGGTGGTGGTACATAATCTGGGGGCTTCTGGGAGCCGTCCCACTTGCCGCCTGTAAATTTCCTGTCCCAGAGGTAAAGTGGGACATTAGATCTGGTTATGCAGTCTGAGTAGGAGTCACTAGGGGCAAGTCTAAGAAGAAACAAGTAGAGCCTTGAAACAAGAAAAGGGAGAGATTTCGGGACATCTTTGGAGCCTCTGGGTCTCAACAAATCTTAAGTCACCTATATGTGGTTCCTGCTATTTACATAAGTCATTTTCTTCTTTTTAATCTGATAATGATTAGTCCTTCCTTCCTTCCTTTCTTCCTTCCTTGTTTTGTTTTTGAGACAGGGTCTTGCTCTGTCGTCCAGGCTGGTCCTGAACGATGGAGCCCTAATTGGCCTCCCACTCAAGGCAACTCTCTTGACTGAACCTCCTGAGCGCTGGGATTAATAGGGCTTTGCCACCATGTCTGGTTCACGTGGAACCTAACCCAGGGCCTTGCACTTGCTAGGTGAGTGCTTTAATCACTGTTGAAATTCTTCAGGCCTTGGAATGGCATTTTTTGAATTTGTAGCAGAAGCAACCAATTATCACTCCTTCCTGTCCTCTGAGCAGCTTTTAGCAAGTTAACAAGAAAGACTTGCCTTGTCCTTTTGTTCCTCAAGACAAATTTTGCCCTGATTTCTAACTATTTAGAAAATTCCAGAAATTATACAAAAGAAGATTTTAACCCCACTATTAACGCTATAGTCAGCTGTCTTCTTTTCTAGCCATAGCTGCATTTATATTGACTATGCAACTTCAAATTCTAACTATTTAACCTAATTCACATCACACCATTACAGAAGTAGCACATATTTCCTGAGGAAAATTTAGAAAACACTGGAAAGTAAAGGTAGAAAATTAATTTATTACTTACAGAAAAATCATTACTCACATCTTGCTTAATATCCTTTTTTCTCTCCCTTTCTGCACCCCTCCGTCCCTAATGCCAGGACTGGATAATAGCTAATAGCTTATACCAAGCATGGTCTCTTCCAGGAAACATTTTGTAAGACTGTTAAATGGTTTTTATCATGTGAATGTGCTATAATTTGGTTTAGCTGTTATCTACTTTTGTACGGAAATCTTCATGTGATCAATATCCTGGGCAAAACCATTTGCATTTTAGATGCTCTTAAAAATAAAATTACTAGGTCAGTGGCTAACAGCATTTTTAACTCAATTAAAAATATGATTAATCTGGGTATAGTGGTACATGCCTATAACACCAGTTACTCAGGAGACCGAGGCAGGGACATTACAAATTCAAGCCTAGCCTGGGAAACTCAGAGACCTGGTCTCAAAATAAAAAACAAATAAAGGAATGAGGATGTATAAATATATAAATGGTAGAGCACTTCAAGATTTGATGCACAGCGTCACTTAAAGAAAGAAAAAACCAAAATCTATTCTAGAAAATTTGTGGCAATTTTCACTCTACCAATAGCTTCCAATTAATAGTTTGTAGTAAAGCCTCTTCTTGTAGCTGCAAAGGATTTCTTACACGTGCAATGATTTTTGGCCATTCATTTTCTTGCTAGAAGACATCTGGTTGGTTCAAATTCTTCAGATAATGCTATTAAGAGGCCTAACATACATAAGTCTTCATATTCGTATTACATTATTTTCTTAGATGATCCCCAAGAACAATTTTTTTTAAAAAAATCAAGAATGTAATTAATTTGAATCACAAAAGCCAGGCCTCCTGGTGCAGGCCTGTAATCTCAGCATCTGGGGAGGCTGAAGCAGGAGGATTGCATGCTTGAGCCCACCTGTGCAACTTAGTGAGGCCCCGTCTCAAATAAATGGGCTGGAGGCATAGCTGAACCTTTAGTGATTACTGATATTATAGCAAAAGGACCACCCCCACCAACATATTTAAGATATTCAAATATTCACTAGGTTGGTAGGTATCATAGTGTAGCTTCATTTTGAATTTATTTGACTTAAAATGAAGCTTAATATTTTTATATATATTTTAATCTGTGTTAGTTATTAGTTACTTATTTTTGCTTCCTTCTTCCCACTTTAATAGTGTCTTTTAATATTCCTTCATATTTTCCATATATTCCTTGTCAAGGTTATTGTCCTAACCTCCCCCCGCACCCCATGTATTCCATATAACGGGTATACACATTTTAAGAGTTATTCTTACTATGTTTCACATATACTTTTTGATACCAGGATAGTAATCTTCCTTATCTGGCAAGTATACCATTTAGATATACTATGCACACCTTTCCACATGGGAAGCAACACAAGGCAGCGATTAAGTACCTGACCTGTAGTACTAGGCCACCTTGAAGAGGACATGACAGTGTCCAGCGTTTAGGGCTGTCATGTGGATTATCTGCTACATATCATTTCATTGATGGTAGGTAGTTAGTTATTACCAGTGTCACTCACTACACACTTTCTTTGACGAGCATTTAAGCTGTAATGTTATGAGTGACATTTTATTGACTGGTAGGAATTAAAATTGTTATTGTTGTCAAGCGTGAGTTTTTCCCATCCTGAATTTTAATTTTTATACTCTAAAGCCACTTTCCTTTCACAGATCATTTAAAAATTTTCTAGATATTTACTCAAAAGGAAAAAAAAAATATATATCTACTTGAAGATTTTCGCTTGAATGCTCACAGTAGCTTTATTGGTAGTAATCAAAAACTGGAAAAAAATCCCTCAAAGTCTGTCTGCAGGTAAACGGAAAACAGTAAATAATTAAAGAAGTAGAAAGAAATCACAATGTTGGTATATGCAACAATGTTTTTCACAAAATAATTATATCCAGTGAAAGAAATCAGATAGAAAAGTAAATGCAGTATGGTTTTATTTATAGAAATTCAAGAAAATACAGGATAATCAGTAGTGACTGACGTCTCTGGGGAGATGGGGGAGAAGAGGATGGAAGGCACTACCTAAGGGCCCGAGGAGACTCTTGGGGTGGCAGTGCTGGCATCACTGTCTTGATTCTAGAGATTCTCTAAGTATAGGTGTTACACTGAAATGTATTGAGAGTTCACAGTCTATTATATCATAATAAAGGCTCTTTGTTAAATTCTTCTATACGTTGTTTCCTATAGTTTGATTTATTACGAATATTAACTCTAGAAGAAATTTAGTTTTTATTAAGAAGGATGGTTTTGTCCTCAAATCTATCCTTTGTACTATAGTAGTAATCTTCCCTGTTGATAGGCAAAGTCTTCCTCTACACGATTCAATACTTATGGCAGTGCTTGTTTATACTTCTGACTTGTGTTGGTATTTCTTTAATTATGATTCAACTTAATAATAGTCATCACTTTGCAAAATATTTAATAGCTGGTAAGATAAATTTCTCTTTATTTTAATATATTTTTCTTAAATAACCCTTGCCTTAAGCAAAATACTCCTAGACTTTTAACATTACTATCATAAAAAAAATTAAACCCCAATTTTACTTGAATACAATTTTTTAGTACCAAGAGTAAAAGGTGTTGAAATTCAGATATTTCTTTACATTTTTAAAGAAAGATATCAGCAAAAGGAAACCCAGCAACACTATCAGAAATTAGTAACCCCTCTTTAATAAAATTGGAAAGACTTGTTGCTGTCAATCACATGCTTTGACTTCTTCTGCCCAGAGTTTAATCACTAGTGCTTACTGAGAACTAGCCAGAGGCACGAGTGATTTTTATCTCTGATAGCAAAAAACTAAACTCAGGGCAATGTTGGGTAGGGAATGGCTGTGAAGAATACAAATGGCAAGCAATTAAAAGCTGAACAACACACAGAGGAATAGAGCAAGGCATCTCACAGACAATTTATATATTTGGTTGTTACATGGCTAAGGGAGGTAGAGTTCTTTGGGGGCTCTTAATGATAGCCTTTTACTGGTTTTGCGTAAGTAGACGATGTCTGCCTGGGTGTCTTCTAGTTTTGTCCATTTGAGTAAGGTCTACTCATTTAGGCCTTACAAGTTATTTTCTTGAATTAAAAAGGAGTACTTCACAACTTCCCCCTCAAATTACATTCCGATATTGTGAATTGTAATTGCTAGCATTTCCCTCCCAAATTAAAAACCTTTCCATCGGATGTGTCAGAGTCAGGCTAATTACTTTTGAAAAGTACAAGGAGACAATAATAATCAGCAGTTAGCATTTATTGAACGCCTGTGGTATACACAGACCATCTAGAAAGAACCCTTAACAAGAGGATTTAATGTGAATAAAATTCTGAATAAATTACGGGTAACAGTGATTTTCTAATGATAAATAGCTATCATTGAAAAGCAAAGGGAGTTGAGGGAAGTACCATGCATCAGTAAATCAGTGAATAAAATCTGTGCTTTCCTAGCTGACCCAAAACTCTTTGGAAATAGCAAATCACCATACAAATGTTAATTATTATAGTTAAGAAAAGCTTTCGACTTCTACAGATAATGAGCTATACAAAACACTTGCAGATAACTTCAGAGACCCCCGTGTCACTGGCATTGGGGACTGGGTCCCTAACAGTTGAAAGACAGACGGGCATCCGTTTGGAACGGCATGACAAGGCCGCAGAGGATGCGCTTTTAGACATGACCTCCATGTCCACATCCCCAAAGCCTCTTTCTTCAGTAGCGCCTGGTGAGATGCCAGCTGATCCCTCTCCTCTTCTTTATCCCCTTGTTGGCACAATATTGTTTTGGGATGTAACATGGCTGGGGCGGAGTCTTTATGCAAGCGTCAGCCTGGCACTCTTGTCCGGCGACATCATTAGCTAAAATCCTTAGAATTCTCAGCACTCAGATGAAAACAAAGGGGCCGTCAGAGACCCAGATGCACATGGCGAGGTAACTGCAGGTCACTCAGACTCTAAGGCATATTTGCCCTCTCTCTTTCCCGCTGTCTCCTGTACCCCTCCTGTATCACCGCAGTGCTGCTACCCAGAGCCATGTGTCCTCAAACCTCCTCTGCCTCCATCTGTTGCTTAGTCATCATGCGCGCCCTGCAGTAGCACCGTCCTCCCCGGGAAACCCAGCACAACAGAGGCGTTGTTCTCGCACTGCCTTGTGTCTATACTATTTCAATGTCTTTAATTCTACATCTGTTGGCATTCTTAGTTTAGCTAGATTTTGAGCCAACTGATTTTCCAGAGACTTCTTTGAGTACAGAGGATGACAACCCACTCGCCCCCAACAAACCCACATTGTAGGAAAAAAAGATTTGAAGACATTTTGTACTTGAGTCTGTTGTAGGGTCTGGGTGGATTGTGACTGCAACCCCTCATTTGACCTTGACTCTCTGTTACCCATCCACCCGCTTACAAATCGGCCGGCCTCTGGCCTGGTTCCCCCTTCTGGCTGCCAAGCTCTCCCTTTCTCCCTTAGGTTATAAAAATGTCAGAGCATTTAATTCAGAGCAAGACAGCAGTGAGCAAACTGACATATTATTCAAATACCAAGCTTGGAAGGGGATTTCACTTGCTCTCATTAGTACCATTAGCAGCGGTCTTTCTCTGTCAGAAGGTTGGGGCTATGCGGATCTGTAGATGAAGCACCTCAATGTGGCAAGTTGAAGAGAAAACTTCAACCAGGCCAGTCAGACTGATGGATGGTATTTGGGTAGGGAGGGTTCCTCCGCCCTGGAAGGGGCAGGCTCCTAAGTCAAGCTGTGCTCTAACTACATAAGAAACATCCAAAGCTGCCCTTGTTACTATTTCTGAGCAGTGTCATGTACACTGACACAAATGCTGAAAAGTCTTCTAAATCTTGTTGCGCAATAATAATTGCTAACATTTAAGAGTTTAGTACGTGCTATACACCGTGTAAGCATGCCTCTTCTCAGGTAATAAGCTTTGCATAAATTTAGAGTAGGAAGGATGACACAGTCATAGGGGATGAGCTCACTAACCACAGCGTCTCTCTCTCTCTCTCTCTCTCTCTCTCTCTCTCTGTCTACTTTCTACTCTCTGTCTCTTTCTCTTCTCTCTCTTGGGCTGAGGATTGAATTCAATGCCTTCGCACTGAGTTACATCTCCTCCTCCCCTGTTTTCTTTTGAGATAGAACCTCGCTAAGTTGTTAAGTTGCCCGGGCTGGGCTTGAACTTGCAATCGCTGGGATGACAGGCTTGCATCACCACACACAGCTCTCTTTGATCAGCTGTGTGTTTTCTGGAGATAACTTATCCTCTCTGACTCTAGTTTTTTCATGAGTGACAAATGTGGGGTACTTGTGAGGATTCACAGAGACCGCACCGACCTGTGTGAACTGAGTGATTTTACGTGCTGGGTGGGTACTGTTCCACTCATTTGAATGAGTTAAACAAAAAGCTCTTAGGACAGCCACCGGGCCTTTAAAAAAAGTCCTATTTTATTATATGAGAGTATTCATGAAACTCCTGCACAGTATTCTCCTGTGTGTTTGTCCCCCCAACCCCCCGCTTCACCCAACATATGGCCAGCATATCACCAAACCCAGTGCCTTCCCCTTCCGTTCAGTTCTTTATTATCAAGGTTGTGTTCCATTTCCTCCACTTTATTCTGCATTTTTTTCCTAACATTCTTCTCCTACCTCAATAATCCTAAGGCTGGAAGAAATCCAAAGTAACTTCTTGGAAAACAGCAAGGGCTTGATGCTGGAAGTAACAGTCTCTATTATCTTCCAAGCCATACATAAACCTAGACATAACGCCAAGAGGACAAAAAAAAATTGCAGCAAAAGCAGGAGAAAATAATGCCACCAAACCAGTGATTCAATTAGACAACTGCTGCTTCCACAATGATAGGGGAAACTGCATTGGACCTAAGTGATTTCTAACTGTATCCTTTCGAAATTATTGTACGCTGGAAAGAGAAAAATTCATTCTTTGTAAAAAATCAAAGCACATTAAGATGTTAATGAAAAAGAAAATTGCATAAAGACTCTGCCTCAGTCAAGTTACGTCCCAAAACAATATTGTGATAAGTCACTTGCTTCCCGAATGCAGTGACATAGTGGCACTTGGTTCCAATAAGCTGACTGATGCAGGTTAGCCTTGTTAGTGAAACTTGGGGAGTACAAGATATGCTGACTTTCCTTGGTCACGACAGTTTTGCCCTGGTGCTGCATTCTGTAATCCATTGTTGTGAAGACAGGCTGAAGACAGGCAGCTGGGAAAACACCTCTCGAGTCTACCTTTCAGTCTTCAGTCCTTTAGCCCCGAACCATTACACCCATTCTTGCATTAATTTCTACACTCATTTCTGCCCAACCAGTATGGCCTCTCTCTGGTGCATTTTCAGTGTGGCTGCCTCTATGAACTCCTCAAGTATGGATGGCTCCCCAGAGTAGTTTAAATTCCATAGAAGAAATAATAAAGTAGCTTAAATGCCATAGAAAATCAGGAAAACCAAAACTCAGTGTGGTTACAGGGCTGACTCTAGACTGACACAATCTCTGCACGTATTAGCAGTACAGTGTCTTATCTATAAGCTAGGAAAATACTTGCTCTATAGTTCGGAGCAAAAATTAAATTATGCATAAAGATGCCTCACATCAAATAATCAGTGCATGGTTATTATGTTGGCAATTATGATGTGATGGCGGCCGTGGTGGTGACAATGGTGATCCGGTCTACAAATACCTTTGTGAGTTCTGCAATTTTTTGTTTAATTTGTAGTTATTTAGCAAATAAACAGAGTTCCTTTTTCTTATTGATACATGAGACCTCATTATACATCATGCATATTCATATTTTCTCCTTCATATAAGTTGTGAACATTGTTTCTAGTTTACCATTTTTGACTGAGTTTTTTACATCACCAAGTTTTCATATCAACGTTACTTATGATTTCTCCCTTCAAGGGTATAATATTTTATCCCAAGTTTTATGTTTTCTTCTACTGATTTCATGGATCTTCATTTTATATTGCAATTGACAATTCATTTTGCATTTTCTTTCTTGTGTGTGAACAGTACAGGTGAGAGGTTTTTCTGAATATAGCCTTTCTCTAAAAAAACACAAATCAACACATTTCAGATATTATATACTGTTATTTTTCAGATGAATAATTTATAATTTATAGATAACTAAAATATTGAGACAACACAAATACTGAACATTTCATAGTATGCATACCAAAGTTGGGAAATATAATAACATCACTCCAAAATATACTCAGCTAGCGCTATTATGACCGTGTAAGCAATTGCTTGCTTTTCTACATACTAAAAATATAACAAGTGGTTCATTCCTAGAAACAAGCTTATTCTTTTCCTATCAGATAGTGGCTCACACATTGTATTATCACTTCTGATGAAAGCCTCTGCTACTTATTGAGCAATACCAACATATTATATTAGAAGTCCTGTTAAGAACATAACAAGTACATCTATTATTAGTGTTTTATAAATGCTATTATTGCAATTAACGAAATTTGGGAGTATATTTATGAGTATCATAGAAATTATTAGAAATTTCCACTTTGTTTTTCAAAACTTTGATCTTCTACTAGGTGTGGAGCCAAGAATTTTCTAAGTTCAACTTATATTAATACTTCAAATAAATCATTCTTGTCAATATCATGATCAGCAGCATAATCACCCTACTATTTTCTTAATTTTTTGTTTTGGTTTGGGAAGCTTGGAAATCCAAACAACAAAAACAAAACAAAACAGAAAAATAAAACAAAACCTCCAAAACCAAAAGAGTCCATTTTTTTTCGTACAATAACGTTACTTTAATGAAATAATAGGTTTGAAGATAATTCCTAAAAATGGCACATACTCAATCTTTATTCAGTGGCTAATTACCTATTTTAGAAATATTATCTTGGCGTTCAAAATCATCATTAATTTTGTGACAAGCCTGCACGAGTCAATACAACTCTCCTGACCATGGTCCACTGAGTACTTATCTCCTTGCCAGGGGTCAATTCCTGCAGGTGATTAGTCATTTGTCTGAGCACCGGGGAAGTCTTTGAAATTAAACTTAATGTTAAGAAACACTAGCAACCATTCAAAATTAAGAGTAAAGCATGACTTAAGCAGGATTGACAAATATATGTAATTGAAACATCGTGGCAAGATTTCTAATTTAAAGCCAGTATATAAAATGGCGAGTTAGCTTACTAAGATTATGAGTATCACAGCTATAAAAGGACTTCTAGCTTATGACCTCTTGGTAACAATGGCTTTAGAATTTTAAAGTGAGTGAAGACCACCAAAATTTGGATAAATATTGTTTTTTGATCGCTTCTAGATCTACTGTCTAGGCTTGCTGATATCTTAACCCACAAGAGAGACTGAAACAAATACAGCTAAACAGACTTCAGACAAAGGAAAAGTTCAATTAACAGAAAAACCTGTGTATACCTTATCATGTATTTGAAGCAAGGAATAGTAAAATGATAGTGCCTTCAGTAACTGTACCGAAGACAGGAAGACTGAAAATTCAAGTCTAATCTGGGTAACTTAGCAAAACATTGTTTCACAATTAAAAAAAGAAAAGACCTGAGAATATAGCTCAATGTGAAGACCTGGGGCCTGATTCTTAGTATACACACACACACACTCACACACAAATCCACCCCAAAACACCACCAGTCCATTTTTTACTTTATGTATTATCTGATTTGAGAATTTCATACTCAAGTATTTTTACCAGGTGCCACCTTCCACCAACTTGACGACTTCCTGTTCTCTAATAATAACAATGTATACTCATTGTTTTGCTTCAAAGGACATGCTCATACTTCATTCTATATTGAAAACAACCAAGGGAGAAAGGAAAAAATGAATTCAGATTGACGCATACCCATTTTACTAAAGCTAGCTGTTTGTATATAATGCTTCTTGATATTCGCTATCCTGGAAACAGCTCTTTCTGTTTGGAAACACGGCAAGCCATTGTTTCGAGTCCTGACTGCAACTTCTTGCTCAAACTTGGGAGACGACAGGGATACAGGAGAACTAGAGGCCAAGGACATAGCCATGAAGAGCAGAGTATAAGCAGATATTAAACAACCTCCACCTCCTTTTTTGAAGACAGTTTAGCACAGCATCATACTTGGGATAATCCACTGGTTTTAATCCTAACCATTACCAGATAGTAGCAAGTAATTGATTTTAACTCACCACAACGTTTCTCTAAATTGTTTTCCTACATGGGAACACCGCAGGTAAAGAGCACCTTGTCAAGAATAGCAGTGGGGTTGTGTTACTATTGAGTTAGATTTTACTTCTAAAAGCTATCAAGACAACTTTGTGCAAGGCAAGGTTGCATAGATTCACCAAGGGCTAAAGTTAATCTTCACGTCTACTGAGCAAATCAAACAAAGAACACCAGTAGACTCTGTGAGCAAGGACGCAACATACGTTATTAATAAGCAGGCATTCCTCTTCTTCATTAACGTGCTGCGCGCATCTCACAGCCTCCCCTGCCACACAAGCTGCCACGGTGACAAGTAAACAGGGCACCAGGAGGCTGCTCTGCTCTGGGAGTTGACGCTTCACCAAGCCACATTGAATTGTTTACATTTGGTTCATACCAGCCTCTGAGCAAAGAGTTCATTTTACGCTCAACCATATTGTATTTACTTCTGTTTTTAAATCCTCTACCACACATACAGCCACGATGTCTAAGAGAATAGAACGCTGATGGAAATAAAATATGTTGCAAAAAAATTACAGATAAACTTGAACTACTCGTCTTGGATGAGTCTGGTGGTAATACGATGCAAGAAAGGAAAAAAAAAAAAAAAGGCTACGTCCGACGCATTCTCTAAATCGCATGCTGGAGAACTTTGTCCTACTGCTTAATTTGTTATGAGACAAGTCGCTTTGGACCAATGCCACTAACAAGGTGTCCTCTAAGGAAAGCAGGCAGTTTTCAAAGAACAGAACAAGGAAACACTTCATCCCATCTCACACTGTTCTGAGGACACTAATTATTACACTTTATTACTTCCTTTCCAGTTTCCTTGCTTACACACACACACACACACACACACACACACACACACACACACGGGGGGGGGGAGAGAGAGAGAGAGAGAGAGAGAGAGAGAGAGAGAGAGAGAGAGAGAGAGAGAACTGTAAAAATTCACATTTCAGTCTTTCAAATTAAAATCAGATGAAATTGGAGGTGGAAGCACTGGGTAAAGGACAGGAGAAATTTGTCCCGTGCCCGTGCGGGGGTGGGGGTGGGGGCGGCGGTGAAATTCCACCCAGCAAGTTACGCTACTGCTGCAGAAGTAGAGAGCGTTCAGTTTCAGGGATTCAATTGTACCTTACCTGGTTTTGTAGTTAAAAGCACCAGCATGCCCCTAGTTCTTCCGCGGAAGTGCTACATATGCTGAAAGCTATAGTATTTGACCTTACACATTTCCACAGAAGAAACTCCAAAGCAACCTTTAAGTTCGATAAAAAGCTGTGTTCATTCTTCCCCCCGGTGCTCAACACACAGCAATCTAATACACCTCATCATGTGGTCCGTTACCATGGCAGCAATGAATCCAGCTGCTGAAACACAAAAGACTGACAAAAAGTTGCTTTCCCCCCTCCACCCGCCCTGATGAAGTCAGTTTCTTTTCTTCTGTATGACGAGTCTAATTTGAATATGTTTCTCTTGCTGACTCAACTCTATGAACAAGAAAAAATAAGAGAAATGACTAACAGAGGTATAAGAATAAAAGGCTTCCCGAAGCATTTAAAGCAACTAATGAAATAACTACATGCATTTTTAAATTGCCACTAATCTCTTGAAATACTGATCTTTATCTCCTACTTCTGTCAACTGAATATTTTTAAATGCCAGTTACTAACCCAGTAGGAAACAGTCACACAGCCCCTCTTAAAACATAAAAAAGCATAAATAAATTCAGTCAACGCAGACACTGAAATCACTGTATCAGTACATGATGGGCTAGTCTCAAAGGGTCTTTGTTCTGGGGCAAACTTTTAGTCATAGCTTAAATGTGGGAGGCAAAATTTTTCATTTCTTTTAATCAAGTCTCGTGTTTATTATTTAAACAGGTTAGGTTTCAGTTCTACTCAAATTGATCATTAATTTAGAGTTACAATGGTACGGCTTGCTAGAGTCAACCAAACAAAAGTGGGGTCTTGGAATGGGGCTAATATCACAGTGCTGGGCCTCCCTAAACAAAGGCTACATGGGTGCGATATAGAAAGCCACCTTCAGGTCGTGCCCAGTCC
Organism: Ctenodactylus gundi; assembly: GCA_004027205.1. Lineage (NCBI taxonomy): Eukaryota > Metazoa > Chordata > Mammalia > Rodentia > Ctenodactylidae > Ctenodactylus > Ctenodactylus gundi. The sequence goes on along the minus strand of PVKB01000501.1, from coordinate 358,460 downwards.
TTTAAGTTTAGGTAGTAAGTAGATCATAGATAGATCATTTAAATTTTCTAAAACTCAGTTTAATTTGCAATAAAATTCTCAAAGTTATGATAAAGGAAACAACAAGCACTGACCTTGAAATATACCCCGTGCTCAATAAGTTCTGGCCAGTGCTATTAAGTGAGTATATATTTGTAATTTTTGAACAAGTGGTAAAGAGGTGTAGTGAGAAAGCTGTCACCTGACTTCCTCTGGCTGATAAAACTGTCCTGTTGTTTTTAACCAGATACGTATTATCAACCACATGCTTCATGATACAGGCATGGATAACAAGAGAATATTCAATACAACGTGGCCATTTCCGGTAAATAACTAGGGTACCTGCTTCCCATATACAAAACATGTAGGAATCTATGAGTGACTGACCAGGCAAAGGTCGCACATAAAGTGTGACATAGTCTATGGGAAGAGTGTTAAAACGGAGAGATGATTTTTAGGTATCAAAGATAAACACATTAAGTAAAACAGTGTATTCAAACCTCCTTGAAAACCACGTGAGGTGGGAACACGAACATCAACTTCTGTTCACCCTGGATAGGGCCTTGCACAGAAGTCCAATTGGATGGAGCAATGAGTTTATTGGGGCGTCTTACAGGAGTGTGGGTGAGGTTTACCTAGAGAAGTGCAGATTGGGGCTACCTAAAGGAGCATGGAGGAGGGGATGCTCACAGGCCTATGGGTGACTTCAAAGGTGATCACTTTACTGGAAACTTCTCCCCAGAATAGAGGATGCCTTCGGGAGCATGCCACCACCCGTGACTCATGAGCCTGGCCAGCCGTTACTTGTCTCTCTTGGGATTGACTTTTTCTGGGACTCTTACATTGGGATTCTCGCAAAAGTTATTTCCTACATTTTTCTAATAAAAATGGAGTGTAAGAAATCCTCACTGGAAAGAGTTTAAGAATAGAAATTATCTATATAGATTGCATCTTTAATGATTTACTGATAGTGGGTTACTGGTTGCCTTTGAAAGTTCACCTTGATCTCTCCAAGTAAACTGTTCATCAACTCAGATTCTAGCTGCTTTTCTTCCCAGTCACCTAACTCAGGAAGTTACCTGACACCAAAGCCAACTGCATAGGGAAATTAGCATTAAAATCTCTTTAAGACTAAGGGGCAAAGAAGTAGACATGGGTTAAGACAGTCTGTGTTAAAAAAAAGAAAGAAAGAAAGAAAAAGGTAAACTCCCATTGCAGGAGCTACCAGAAAGGAGAAAATGAATGGTGTGCGTTGCAAAATGTTTCTACCACTGAACACAGAGAAAAGCAAGGCCCTGCCACAAATCGGTTGAGATAATTAAAATAGCTTTAGCACTGTGACAACCCCGAAAAATCCCTAAGTGTTGTGACACGTGGGCCACAACCCTATGAAATGTGTGAGGCGTAACCGGCAGAAAGGCAAAGTGCAGCGACACTGGAGAGTTAGCATCGCTAATCCTCTCCAGAGTCTCAGCTGATGAAGGAAAGACGAGAGGAATGGAACTGCAGTTTGAATAATTCATCACGGTTCTTGCGGGCTTGGCTGAGTAAAGCCACCTCCGCAGTGCGCGTTCACCTCAGGGGAGTCTTTACCTCGTGCTACTCCGCTCTTGCAGACGGTGGTCACCGCATGGACCCAATCGTTCTTCATTTTGTAAACTTAAAAGCCCATCCTTTATCCGGTTAAATGTACTGCTGTTAGAACGTTTCATTTGACTGCAAACGTGAGGTGCATCCTCCGGTCAGATGTGAAAGCGAGTTGTTTGCTTTTTCTCTCTTTCAGATTCTGAATCCTACGTCAGGTTTTTTTTGGATTCACGAAGTTTTAAATCCCCTCTTGTAAATATGACGACTTTCTCCTCTGTGCGAAAAGAATTTTCAACAGGGTCTAGTGTGCTAGTGTGACCCACTTAACCACACGTGGAGAATCCCTTCACCTGGGGAGACAGTTTTTACCACACAGGTGATAATTTGGAGTGTATCTCAGGAAGTTGATTTGCTAAGCTTGGGGAACAGGGATGTGGGGGGAGGGTAACCAGGTGATTTGCTTCACTGCTCTCTGATTGGAAGGGCACCAACTTTCCCACAGGCTCACAGCAAGGGCTTGGGTTCAGAGGGCATTATTTTAAATTAAGCAACCTGGCTTCAAAAAACACTGGCTGCCAATGTTAATGAAATGGAACAATCCAGGGGATGGTTTGAGCTGCCACAGTGCCATTTTTCAGGTCACACTCTAAAATTACTCTTCATTTTTGAACAGCCCAAAGTGCTTTATTTTTAAGGCACTGGTTGGTATTAAATAAGAAAACTTGTCAGCAGCAGCAATGATAAAAAGATTGTAATCTTCTGAGCCAGTTTTGCAAGCACCGAGTTTCTTAAGCCATTTTGAGCAGCTGACTTTTAAAAAAAATTAATCAGATTATTATCTGTTCTATTCATGACAACTTCTTATGAAAGAAGGAGGCTGTTGCTAGCTGTCTCAATTTATATTATTGGCAAGATATTCTATTCTACCCTTAAGATATTTTCGAAATGTACATTCTTCTATTGAATTGTATTAATGGAACTATAAATGTTAAGAATTTTTTATGTTTTCTCACTATGGACTCAACATAGTAAATAGCTGCTTTTAGATAACACTATGAAACTGATGGTCACATGTCATACAGATAAACTAACATGAATCTGGAGTCATTATTCCTTACCCATTTATGAAAATTGGTTCTCAAACTTCATTACTTTAAGATTCTTAACTATATAGCTACATTTTTGATTTGTCCCTGATAAAATGCACTTGGTTTTCACACTTAATAATAAAAATGTTATAGGTCTCATCTACTTCCTTACTAAAAGATAGAATTATGTATCTATTGCAGAGAATATAAAAATATGGAAAAGGGTTTAAAACATAACATTAAAAGCATTCATAATGAAAGTAGAGGTAACCAGCATTAATATTTTGGTGTGTTTCTGTATATATTAAAAACCTAGATAATTTTGGTCTTGTCTTTTCACTTAACGTGATACATGTAAAATAAGCATCCTATAATACTATACAGGGGCTAGAGGAATATTTCAGTGGTTAAACGCTTGCCTAGCAAGCTCAAGGCCCTGAATTCCATTTCCCAGCATCACATAAGCTGGGCGTGGTGGCGCACACCTGTACTCTCTGGACTCAGGAGGCTGAAGCAGGAGGATTGCTGTGTGTTTGAGACCAGCCTGGATTACAGAGTGAATTCAGGACTAGCCTGGACTGCAGAGAGACACTGTATCCAAAATAATAAAATGATAATAATAATATAGCACTTGAAAACCCTTTTTAATAATTACACTAAATTGTACTATTTGGATATATCAGAATTTATTTAGCCATACCTTAATTTTTACTATGTACTTAGCTTTTTCCAGATTTCTTATTATAATCAATGTGATTAACAGCCAAGATCTGTTTTTCTTCTAGGCTTCTCACTCTTAAATTCCTAAGACTCTTAAAACTACAATTAATTAATTTAATTCCATAGACTTCCACCCACACTCAAGAAAATGATACCATCAATTGGATGCAATGGACATAAAGAAGAATAAATCATGTCATTTGCAGGAGAATGGATGGAGCTTGGGACCATAATGCTAAGTAGAACATGTCAGTCGCAGTAAGTTAAATATTGCATGCTTTCTCTTACGTGAGAAATATCAAGGCATGTTACATGCATGCACAAATTTCCCAAACAAATTCACTATTGTGCACTGCCAACATACACTAATTTTTTTAAAAAAATCACACATACACATACATGTGTGTGCACGCACACACACACACACACACACACACACACACACACACACACACAGTTATTATCCACAGACAGACTTTCCAAAATAAAATTTCTTTTTTTACAAACACTTTATCCTCCTTTTCTTTCTAACTGTGTCTTCTCTTCTCAAGTGGAAACACACAGAAAGCAGTTAGTTCGCTCTGGACTCTGCGAGTGAAGCAATAAGCCAAGATTAGCCATCTTGCTCTCACGCATTTTGGTAGGGGCCCTTGGAGACCAAGAGTTTCAGGAATCATAGAAGACACAGATGCTCTGAAGAGACGCATAGAGACCTGGTAGGGGCTAGTCTGCAGCATTTCGTCTCGTTTCAAGTTGAGAGTCCATTGATGCTGACTCTCTGGCTTTGGGTAGTTTCTTCACCTTTTGGACTTCTGCTTCACGATCTAAATGTGGCGATGGCAATACTCACCTTAACGAAACCATAGTGAGATAATAGGCAACACAGAGAGAAGGTCCAAGCTGTGCAGTATCTCATACAAAGCCACAGTCGCTCCTAACACTTTTGGGCATGGTTTCTCAACTTTGGCACTATCAACAATTTAGGTCAGACGATCCTTTCCTTTGAGAGATCATTCTAAGCACTGCAGAGGTTTAGCAGCACTCCTGGCTTATACCATCTATACTAATGCTTATAGGTATGATGATCAAAAAGGCATATATATATATCGCCAAATGATTTTATTTTGGGAAGAAGGTGAGCATTTCATGCGGTTGGAAATTACTGCTTGAAGCAGATCGTGCAGGAGTTTCACACTTTCATGGCACTAGTTGGGAAGGTATGGCCAAAATGAGGGGGAGGTTTTGAGGACAGAATTACTTTCTTGTGTGACATTTCTTTGGTATCTTACTTTTCCCTTGAAAATTCATCCTAATTTTGCTTTCAACCCAGTAGTATATTCATTATTGTTTTCAGAAAAATGTAACGTTCTCTTTCAGTTTTAAAATATAACATGTTATATGAAGAGGTGCTACTTTTCTTGAGGCCCTGAAAGCCCCACGGTACAACCAAACATCCCAGAGAGAGAAGAGCAGCATTGCGTGGGGTGCGCTTCAAACTGTTGGTGGTTTCTCTACAAGCAAAAATCTATTATTTTACATACCTAAAAGCCCTCTGATTCTATCAATTTTTTCTTTTTTTCTACATTTATGGTCTTGTTTTTGGTTGTTAAGCAGCAGCCTTTTAATATAGGAGTAAATGTTTGAGAATTCTTTAAAAATTCAAACTGAAAAAGAATATTATGAAAGAATGGACAAAAACATTAAAATGTTTCCCCAACAAAACTGAGCATCACGAACACTTGAACAAGCTGTTGGGAGTGAAATCTAGTGAGATTTTTTTTTTTATTCTGTGCTCTGTAGAATTTTAGAAACAGTAGAATCTAGTCGTTTTGTTTCTGTGACTAGTCTTTAAATCCAGACTATAAAGAAAGACATTATGTTAAATGCTAATTCTCATTTTTTAATAATTTGATGAGCCATTTCTGAGAAAGCTAGTTTCCCCTGCCTGTTAGATACAGCTGGCATAGTTCACGCACAAGGAAGGCTTAGGTTACCCAGCTGGAACGGATGTCAATGTTTTAGTTATTCATTGATGTGGCCTGGACGCTGACTCGCCTTCACTGGTTACCAGGCAACCCTGGCTTATTGCGGTTAGTTTACATTAAGCAAGAACTCCAGATACAAGTAGAAAAAGGATCTGAATATTTTAATGAGAAGGCAACCATGATCTGGGCTAGACTGTTGTTGTGACGGAAGACAAAATATGACAGCCTTCACTACCACTCAAGGGTGAGTATATAATACTTTACTTACAAACCTTTGTGCTTACATGTGACAGCCTTACACTCAGCCGACTCAGGCCTCGGTGATGTGTAAAACATTCAAGAGTCCTTTTTATTAGATGGAAAAATTCCGGCAGAGAACAGAGCTTTGGGGAGATTTATAAGTCCCATCTCTTAGGCCCTTTCACTATGTTCACTGTGGGGAAGGAGAATCCAGGAGAGAATTCTTTTTTTTTTTAATGTCAGGCTAATTTTATCATTGTACCTAATGTCTGCAAACCTCTCTGACCAAAGGACCACCTGAAGTGCTGTGGGAATGTGCCAGAGACCAGGACGGTGGCATCCTCTGTTTCGCTTCTGATGGTATCCTTGGCTGCAAAGCAGCTGTATGAATGTAGGAGGCTAAATTTGTTGCAGAGCAACACGAGGGCCTATGTCACTGAGGTCATAGGAGGCTACTTGCTGTGGCCTAATGGAAAAAAGGCGTACTAAGGCTCTTTTCTCTCCAAAGGTGCACATGGTAGGTGCAACTCCCCTGGGAAGAACTTCAACTCAGAAAGAACATCTTGTGATCACAGGTCGTTAATGTGTTAGGAGGGCATGGTATCATAATATGCAAGTATTCACAGAAAGGATAGCCATCCTGCTTATTCATGTAGAATTAGAAGAAAAAATATTGTATTTGTCTGAGTCATCTGAACGCACATACATGATAAAATTTCAACCTGCTGCTACAGGATTGTTAGAAGTTAACCGAACTGAGGACTTTATTACTTATCTGTTTTACTAATTTGAAATATGAAATTCATAGTTCACGTGTTGTTGAAATATTCTGCATAGACTTAAAACTCTCAGTTTGAAGGTTACAGAACTCAGTTTATGGCTAAAATACAAGCTCTGAAAATAAACTGTCCGTAATATGAATATACTAACATCCATGCACATCATATTATTTACTTGTGTTAAATCCCATCATAATCCCTAGAATTTGATAGGCCGACACCACTCTAGCCATTCTTACAAGAACACAGTTTCTAAAGCCATAGTTACATGAAGGCCAACAGCACTGTCCAAACTCTTTTAGGAAAGAAAAGGAACAATTAGCAGACAGAAGATGACAAATCAAGAGCACGCCCGTGGACTGTGACTGGACCTTACATTTTGGAAGATGTTACATATTTATTTTACTCAAAGATAGATAACAGAGTGCAGATATGCTACTCATGCTTTCTACAATTCTTTTCCACTTCTGCAATGCTTAAAGAGGAAATAAGTGTGAAATAAGTTATTTATATAACAGTAGTAGACCAAAGACATAATCATGTCCTTTTTCATTGCAATATACAAGGTGCTTGTGGTGTTTTACTCTAAGCCACAATCGCTTAGTTGCCATGTTTAGCATCACATTATGTCATCATTGCCTGAATTATTTTAGTATCCACATTAAAGGGCAGTTTAGCATCTTTATGTTGAGTTTTATTCTCTCTCTCTCTCTCTCTCTCTCACACACACACACACACACTCACACACATGACAAATGAGCTGGTTGTCAGACACGAGCCAGGAGGACTTTCGTGAGTTTGGGGTCATATTCCTACTAAATAGCAAATATTTCTTTAATTCTCAATAGCTACTTGGTCATTAGTAAATCTACGCATTATATACAAAACCAAAGACAACCTTATTTTCTCAGTCTTGTCTCTGTAGACCTGGAAACTTCCCCTGGAGGAAAGTAAAATCAAGAATATGGCGTATTGGCATGTCTGTTAGTGGCAGAGAGGAGCTCAGGTGGTGGGAGACTCAGGCCCCTGGTTATGATTTCACCGCTAATTACTGGGCTGTGTTTTACTGTACTGAGTTTTATTATTCTTTCACTGAAAAAAAAAATCTAGGAACTGGAGGAATAGAACAGTGTTTAGAGCACTTACCTAGAAGAGCAAAGCACTGAGTTCAATTCCTTAGCACCGCATAAGTCAGGTGTGGTGGTGCACACCTGTAATTCCTGACCTCAGGAGGCTGAGGCATGCTGTGACTTGGAGCCCAGCCTGGGTAGTTTAGGATAAGCTTGGGTTATAGAGTGAGATTCTGTATCAAAACCACACCAAACCAAACCAAAACTAGGGGTCCTAAGCTAGATGAACTGAAACTGCCTTTTTGATACTGAAATTCTGTGATTCTAAGATGTAATACACAGTAAATGTAATTAAGATATTATTTGGAATCATTACCTTATTCATCTCAGGTTCCCGTGTACCGTGCACAGAGCCAAAGAATATAGAAATGAATAATAGGATTCAGAGAATGGATGAATGAATGCTCATTATTTGAATGAATAAGCTCTGGCTATGCAGCCTGAGGATTTTGCATGAATGGAAGGAATCCTTCTCTACAGATATTGTTTTTCTTGCAATTAAAATAAACTTAGAGATAGTTTTTAAAAGATTAAGAGTTTCATTCATATAAATTATAACTTTTATGCTTGAAGAGTGTGATTAAAAAATTCAGGCACATTTATGCTCTCCTAAGAAATTCTAAATTGTGTCACTATATCTAGAGTAATGTTTTTATGCTGCATTTTAAACAACTCCTTTTATAATTAGTCATAAGTATGCACTTCATAAATATTTTTCAAGAGAAAAAAGAAATTTTTGTTTAAAAAAAACAGCTCCAGTAGTGACTTAGATAACATTTAGTTTCTGAAGGCGTTACCTTTTTAAAACATCTGTTGAATAGATGCTAATATTAGCATTGACTTAAACATAAACTTATTTGCTAAAAGATCTGTGGAGTTATAAATTGCTTACTTGTCAGGAAATATTTTAAATAGAAAATTCTAACACTAACATACATTTTCTTCTTAATGGATGAAATTAAAAAGACTTTTTCTTTTTTAGAGGGGTGATTTACTCAGTAAAAATATGTAACATTCTTATTCTGCTACTCACCAGAAATATATCATTGGTAAGCCCACAAAAATCTTAGAACCCTAGTTATTATGTATGAATGAAAAAGATAGCAATAGCTACATGAGGGATTGTTATGAGAATTTGAAAAGGATAATGTTCATGGAGCATTTGCTTTGGTGCCCGTCACAGAGGGTCACAGCATTCTCTCTTCCCCACGTGTGGTCTTTTCTTGTCATGGCTGGATACAGTGTTGTAACTTAACCAGCCCGACAGCACTTAAACCTATCCCCAAATACGGTCTCCCATACTTTGTTCAAACCAGGAAGGAGGACCACTCAGAGCTTGGCACAGGACTACAGGACTTACAAAGATGAGGAACAAACCTTCCATTTGTCTTTGATAAAAATAATCTAGAAAGAAGATAGCTAAGCTGAGACATTACAGCACGATGTTATGAATGACAGAAAGAAGCTCGCTCTTCCTTCTGTCGTCTACACTAGCAGCTGGCCCTTCGGCCCATTTGAATTTGGAGAAAGACGGACACTTGTTAGTCAACAAGATCCATCATTGACTTCTGTGAAAGGACAGCAGTAAGAGTTGTGACGGACCTTGCAGAATGGGAGGTATATGGCAAGTTACCAAAGGGTGCACGTGGCTTAGGGGCATCCAGAGGAGAATGTAGGCAGGGGAAACTGAGGCTCAGACAAGTTCCGCAACCTGTGGCTTAACATTATACTTTTTTACGTAAATAATATAAAAGAAGCAATGGGATTGTTAAGAGGTTAATTTTAGAGCAAAATTTTGAAAGTGGAAATCATGAGATCTGAACATAAGAAGGTAATCTGGGCAGTCAAGTTTTAAAAGAAAAGGAAGGTAGGAGTGCTTAAGAATACTGAAAAGAAGGAATTTATGTTGAGAACATGGCTGATTAAAATTTGTGCAAGGTGCATGAATCCAAGTGTATCCTGGAATGGCATACATTTTGTACATTATGAAAAGCATTGCTTCTACGTTTTAAAATGATTTGACAATTACATTATACAAAGGCAGGGAAGCCAAATCATTAAACACTTGGCTCTGCCGCCGGACTGTCTGGATTTGAATGATCGCTCCCAACTCACAGAACCTTGGTGATATAGCTTCCAGGGCCTCATATTTAAAAAAGAGGTAATGATGGCTGTGCCACAGGGTGTTTAAACGTGGAATGGAATTTATGTGCAGCAACAGCAATGTCTGGAGTAAGGAGGGATCAGTAAACACAAGCCAGTGTTGCTTTATCCTTTTCCCTTTACTCACCAGCCACTTATTTCGAAGACACCTACAGTGTGCCAAATATTGCACTAGTTACCACGGAAACAAAGATTTTTTCATATATATATATACTCACGACACAATGTTTACATTGAGCTTGAGTATTTTGTGCACATGATTATAGTGTCAAAATTATACTCCATTCCCCCCCTCTTGTTGGCCCTGCAACACCCTCCCCATTCCCTCAACTCTCACTATCACCCCCACTAGGTTCTATAAAATGTCTGTACTCTGGGTTTCTCATATTGGGGAAATCATGTGATATTTAACCTTTTGCATCCGACTCACTTCGCCGAGCATGATGGTCTCAAGTTGCATCCATTTACCTACAAAAGCCTCATATCTATGTGTCTCTATGGAAGAGCACTACTTCTTTACATAAACGTACCACGATTTTTGTATCCATTGACCTATTGATGACTATTTTGGCATCTTTCACATTTTAGCTATTGCTAGTTGTGCGGCTATCAATATAGGCACATGTGTATCTCTGTTGTATGATGCTTTTAACGCTTTTGGAAAGATACCCAGAAGAGATACCACTGGATCAAACGGAATATTTAGTTTCAGCCTCCTGAGGCTTTTACATAGGAAAACAAGGATTGAAAGGAATGATTCGCTGCCTTTTAAACACGTGCCCTGGTTGCTTGCATCATACGCTGTGGTCCAGGAACAGTGCGCCTGACTTCATGGTTACAGTTCTTCACTGGACTGTCTGGGCAAAACTGATTTAGTCTTCCACCACAGCGTGGCTCATTAGTGCAAGAACCAGTACAGTTATCCTTCCCGCTCCTCCTCCCCAGTACAACATTTACATCTGTTCAGCCTGACTTATCTTTGGTGACAGGTGTTTCCCTCGACTCCAGGCAACGCTGTGTGGTCAACGAGCTTGTTTTGGTGGCTTCATCCTACTACACGCACAAACTTTCCAAAGCTGAACATTTGCATTGTGGCAAGTCTAGTGGTCTGATTTTCTTGCTAATCTTCAGCCTTCTGTGATTTTAATTGTGCATCATCAATGGATGTAGTTTTCTTTCCACAATGTACATTTTATTAAAAATATACGTTTATGAAGTTTAATTCCCATTAGCTGGAGAGAAATGTTAATGAGTAGACTATTGAGTGTTTTACCAAACTAAGCAGATAATTTTTTGGGAACACCGGCTATTTACCTTCTAAATCGCACCCGAAAGGTGATCATCCCTGTGCCTCTTAGCTTCAGATGATGACGGGGTCCAAGTAATTGTGCTCTGTTCAAGATGGCATTTTTACATTGTCTGAAAGGATTCTAAATTAGGTACTTCAAGTTCAGCATCAGCATTGGCTGAATTGAAGAAAATTATTGGTAAAAGGGACACCATGTCCTCTCGAGTATAACCATAGTACATTAAAATGGGCCGCTAAGCAGTTGCGATAACCTCTAAGCAAAAATTGAAAAGAAAAATGTGTACACACATAAATGAGAAGGAAATGAAAATAGCAAGGCACTCGCATTTAAAATAACCAAGTGAAGCACCAAAATGATTAAGTGAAAAGCTACTTTAATATCAAGGAAGCCTTGAGAGTGCAGGGGACCGCTGGGACAGGGCAATTGTTTGCTTACTAAGAAAAAAAGACACTGGCGTACTGACCACTTTACATATACTCAACATTTACTAAAGATACATGGAATGTTCATATCAGAAGGCATCTTCAGATACCAAACAGCCATTATTAAGAGAGAGAGAGGGAGAAATGAGATCTCTCAACTGTGGGTAGGAACATCCTAAATGAATCAGAAGCTTTAGATTTAAAAGTGAATGTTAGTATGAGATTGATGTCTGAATTTCTCTCTCTTTTTTTGTGGTACTGGAGATGGAACCCAGCGCCTTCCTATTGACATAAATTCCAGTCCAATGTATTAGTTTTGGTTTTTAGACAAGGTCTTGCTAAGTCGCTAAGTTGCTGAGGTTGGGCTCAAATTGCCATCCTCCTGCCTCAGCTCCCCAGAGGACTGGGACAACAGGCTTTATCACAAGGCATAGCAGAAAGTTCTTATATTGCACATACTGCAGTTTATGAAATATACCTATAGAAAAAATAATATTTGGACTATACTTAGTATATTAAAAAATCTTCCCCTTACTTTGACATGTAAATAGGAATTTGACAATTTGTTAGTAACTAATTAATGGTACAAAATTGTGTAGCTTAGAATATAGTTATAGATATGTTAAAATTTTTTCAGTATGGGAGAATCCTAACATTCAAGGGAGTAAGAACCCTAAATTAGGTAAAATATTTGCAAAATGCATATTCAATGAAGCATTATTATCTAAAATATGCAAAGAATTCAAGAAAATGAACAATTTGATTAAAAAATGGGCCAAAGATATGAAAAGATACCTCACCAGTGAAGATGGTAAGTAGGCCTATGGAAATGTCGTCAGCATCATCTGCCTTTGGGGAATTGCTAGTTAAAACAATAACTGTATATCTGCTTGAATGAGCCAAGTCCAAAACACCCAGAACACCAAATGTTGGTGAAAACGTGCATGGACAGGACGCTAACTTATTGCTGGTGGGAAGGCAAAATGGTACAACCACTTTGGAAGACAGTAGGACAGCTTCTCACAAACTACACATACTCTTACAATATGACCCAATCATCGCGTTTCTAGATATTTACCGAGATGAATTAACTGCAATTTCCACACAAAAACCTGCACCCGGGTGTTTGTAGCAGCTTTACGCATAATTCTTAAAACTTGGACACAATCCAAATGCCTTTCAGCAGGCGCTCAGGTAAATAGAAGCTGGCACGTGGAGGCAATGCAAACGCCTATTGCCGGCGAAAGAAGTCAGTGTGAAAAAGACTAGACGATTACAGGTATCTAACACTTCGCAAAGGGCCAGGTTGTAGAGGCTGTAAAGTGAGCAGTAGTTACCAGGATTTAGGGGGGAAAGAGGATTTGAAGGGCAGTAAAACTACATCATATGACACTGTAATGGTGGACACGTTATACATTCGTCAAAACCCATAGAATGTGAAACACTGGAGTGAACTTAACTATGGACTTAGGGATATTATTCTGAGTCAGTGCAGGTTCACAGTTTATTGCAAATGTGTCATTCTAACGGGGAACGTTTAGTCATTTGTAGGGCGTGGCGGTATGGCGGTACATGGAAAGAGTCTGTACTTCCAGCTCAGTTTTGCTACGAGCCACAAACTGTTCCAAGTTTAGTAATTAAAGAATGATTCATAAGACTCAGTGCATGATTCCACCTAATGAAGTTCTAGAATAGGCGAATCTAGTCAATGGTGATGTAAACCTGGAGACTAGTTTCCTTTGCAAAGACCCTCGGGAAGGGGGCATGAGCAGGACTTCTTGGTGATATTCTGCTTTTTAATTTGATTGACAGGAAACACTTAGAAGCCATACCAAATACATGGTCGTTTGTGCTCTTTGTGTATATTTTATAGCAATGTCTAAGTCAAAAGCGTTTTATAACAAAATCATACCCAGCTTTACATTTAAATGTATTTCCTGGGAATCATTTTTTTTCTGGTAAGAAACAATCCCTGCTCACTTCTCACTTATCTTTCAATAAATTTGGAAGTAATTAATGAAGCATTCATGGATTTATTAAGACTCAACCAAGATGAGAGAAAGCTCTCTACTTCCTTCAAATGGAAACAACTTAATCCGGGAAATAGTCAAACAGAGAAAGGATAACTCAGAAGCCAAATACTGGATGCAGCAGGGAGCCAAAGACACAACTTCCCTCTACCTCCACCACCATTCTCAGGCTTTAGCAAAGGGAAGAGGTGGTGTTGATGGTGTTTGGGGTTCATGGTTACCAAGAGATTCTGATATTAAAAGGGTACAGCTGGAAAATAACCCATAGAATCAGTCCCCATGAAAAGAGTAGGGGCAGGGCTAAGAATAAACCTTAAGGTGGACCCACAGAGATATGAACAAGTCTGGAGAAGGGAGGTCAGATAAGTCCTCGAAGAGTCTATGTCCTGCTATTTTTTCATTCACTACTCTTCATTCACTTTCATTTTCTCTTTCAGAATAGCCGCTACATCAGCAGTGAATTCATTTGCTGATATATTTGAAGCGCAGCAAGTTTCACTCACGGGAACTGCATTTAACAAACATCTTGAAAATAAATGAAATCACCGGTGTAGTTATATTTTAAATGCCAATGAGCCAAATGTAGATGCCTTTAAGATTATAAGAGAATTATCCACTTTCATTTTGAAGTTAAAGTATAACGGAAGAATTCTTGCCTTTCAGGCTAGATTTAGACACTGACCAATGCTCTGTCAGGTGCACTGCTTTATACAGAACTGAACACAGTAGATTCTGGTGCTCTGGATGTCACTATTCTTCAAAGTACAAAATAAAATCACGTGTCGAGGAAGGGTATGAGGAGGAAGTGAAAAGCCACACGATTTCCTCAATGTGACCACCACTCAGTTATCCTATTATTCTCTGTCCTATTAAAAAGCTACAATATATTTTAGAAAAATATTAAAGCACTTATTTTCAGAATGTTATCTTTTGTAGCATGGAAGGGTAGTCACGTATGATGGCAGAAGCTATGTTTATCCACCTCAGAGCCAGGGTTCATGTGTGTGTGCATGGGTCCCTGCACATTACATAACTGTACATAGCAGCTTAAAATTCAGTGCCTCTCACCGTATCCCTTTTCTAATTTAGGGACTATAAAATCCCCCATGAGGCAGTTTCTGAGGTGTTATTCTTTTCTCACACACAGACGCATTAATAATAAAAAGCACCACTAGCACCAGTTTCTGCCATTACAGCACAATTTTAATCTCACATTGCCATATTATTCTAATATTAGCTATATTTCCTCTATTCAAAAAATTGGATAACTTTGAAAATAGAATGAAGTGCTATGGCATTTGCCTAAGAGAAAACAGAAAAAAATTGTCAGGGATGCCTCTGTGTTGGACACCTCATAGATACCAGAAACAAACAAACTCAAGATACAGTAAGGAAGTTTTTCATGATCTATAATCTCACCAAAAGAAAAAAGCTAAAAAAGCATGGATAATATTTAACCTTTTTCTTGTTTTTTTAAACTGCAAACAGAAGCATTTTACAGTGAAACAGGTCAATGTCCATCTGAAATTCTTTGTCTTAAAACACTCACCTAAAATTCAATGAAGAGACAGCATGAACTTTCCAAAACCATCTATTTGCTTTGCTTTGAAATGGTAGTTGACATTGGCATTTAAAGACTTCCCAGGTGCTTCATCCAGGGGTTGATAAGTCCTATATATCTGAAAGGACAGAAACACATTTTTTAAATTAAGCAACTCACATTTACATGTATATTACAGTAACAGAAAGTCCAGATTGGCATATGTAGGGCATCTGGTATTTTATAACTTCCTCATATGCTAATAATAACTTGTAATACTCAACTTGAAGCCTGGGTTTTCATTTACTATAAGAAATACTTAGAGTAATGCACCTTTTGATAGAAGTCCTTCTACAAATAAGGATGATGAGCCCTGCTGGGTGAAGTCATCACCCAAGTCCAAGGTGAAACAGCTGTTTAATATCAGAGTGGCCTGGAATGTTGGGTTCCAAGCACAGCTCTTTATAGATATCCTATAAAAAGTGCATACAGCGGGCTGGAGGAATGGCTCAGCGGTTAAAGCACTTGAGCAAGCACTAAGCCAAGTGTTAAGTACCTGAGTTCGATTCCCCAGCACCACATAAGCTGGGCGTGGTGGCGCACGCCTGTAATCCCAGCACTCGGGAGGCTGAGACAGGAGGATTGCCGTGAGTCCAAGGCCAGCCTAGGCTCTGAAGCGAATTCAGGACCAGCCTGGACCACAGAGCGAGACCCTGTCTCAAAAGAAAGAAAGAAAGAAAGAAAAAGTGCATACAGCATGGGATCCCACAGTGATTTAATCCATTTGATTTATGTTGTATAATAATAATATAAATAGGAAATACTTCACAAAATTGAACATCCAAGTTTCTTAAAGGTGAACTGTATCGCAAGCTTTGCCTTCTGAGAAAACTGACAGGTGAGAACCGAGCAATGAAAGCTTCAATTGTTCCCCCAATGCCCGAGACCCCCGGGCCCTTTTCCTGGGAGGGACCCAGGCACTGCACCCGCCATCTCCCAACAGCTGGTGTTGTCAACATTCTTCCATGCTTGTCCCTCTTTTCTTTCAGTTATCTGTACCCCTATCAGGCTGGTTATCATTGTCCCAAGTGTCACATGGATTGGAGCAGCCGAAATCTGTATCTCCACAATTTCAATGTCAAGGTAAAGAAAAAGATGAGGAGGAGGGACACAGCAAGGTAAGGGCACAGATATGATGGCAGTGGGCATGGGAAGGGGGGACAGAAGCCTCGATGTCCTAGGGTGCCCCTGTTCCTACCTCACACCCTGCACTTTTTGGCTCCAACTCCTTTTTTAAACCTAGACTATTAAAAATGATCACAATGATGTGTTTAGCTTCCCGAGTTGGCTTCAGGCATTCTATGATTTATTTTTTACACACAGAAAATTCTATAACAGTATATTCCCTTTCCTCTAATCCAAGTTCTCTGCTATTACATGAGATTTAGTAGCAGGAAATAAATTCTTTTTGCACAATTTACCCCTATTCTATCACATTAGGACCCAACACTCTTGTCTTATGAATTGTATCCTAAACACATACATGAATTTGTCATTCTTTGAATTAAATGTACTTTAAAAACAGCAGTTCTTTCAGATTATTTGTTAATTTCTTAAAGTACATGCAATTTTTAAAAATTGAGATTATGGTATCTTATACCTGTGATTATACTATATATTTTTAATGTACAATTTAAGAATTATACATTAAAAAATACTGGCCTGCCTATGAGTGCAGGTCTTCAAGCCACAGAATCAGAAAATAAATAGAAACTTATAGAATTTTATGTTCTTTTATATGAAATCGTATATAAATATAAATTATATATATAGTATACACATAATAAGATGAACGCACACAGATAAACTTTTATCCATCTCTTTCGGCAATAAGGAACCATTGAAAAAATCCTTTGACATTGGCCTAGTGACCCTTTAGGTATTTTCGCTGGTTGTTACTTCTCTACCTGTCCATCAGTTTGGAGGAGGGTTTGGTTTTTGCCTATGACCCTGGGTTCCCCCAGACTGCAATGGACTCGAAGGGAGACCAGGCAGCATTCAGAGAGGCTGTGTTGAAGTACCCCACAGGTGACTCAACTTGGCCTGGATCCATGACTTTCCTAAGACTTTCGCCTTCTCCTGACTGTAGGCAGGCTTTTAGTTTTGCTATTTCTCTTCCACCATGAAGTAGACCTGTGTTGGTCTGTAACTCACAAGTAGTGATCAGAAGCAACTGTCAAGTCTGGGGACAGATCCATCTCTACCCCTATGTTTCCCTTTCCGGGGCACCTGTGGAGTATGCAGACCTGTGGGTGGCTGCCTCCCTCACTGCCGGGGAGCTAACGCTGTCCCTTCCCTTTCTCCTGCTGCAGCTGACTGGACACACACAGAGCAAAAATTCTCATGTGAACACTAGGCGAGAATAGAAAATGATACCTTTTTTCACTTTAAGTTTTTAATACAGATTTCAGGTCTGATAACTTAAATTCTGTGCTAGCTGATGTAGAATTTTTAGTGTGAGTAGGAGCTGAGATTTAGAGGCATGAGGAGAAAGGAAAATATTGTCTTCTTTACTTAGCTTCCAAAGAAACTTTCAGGCCAGATTCAGGTTAGAATGAGTCTGCAGATGTCTGACCTCAGGCTACCGGGAGAAAAAGATTGGCTTTGTTTATTTTGGATGCCACAATTTAGGAATACAAGTTGGACGGAAGTTGCAGGATGCAGATTTTTGTTTAAGAAGAAATCTCAAATTAGGACTGCTGCACTATTGGTTGGCAGAAGTTGGGGTAACGCTTAGGAGAGTTTGGTTAGGAAGGACTGTGGTCTTCAGAGAGACAATATCTACTTGTCCAAATAATTTCCAAAAGAACTTAACTAGGTACTGCCTTCTGAGTGGCTCTTAACGGTCATATTCTCCAATCACATGCTAAGATTGCAGTCCGGTATGCAAGCTGAGATCAGGACTCTTCTTAAGCCTCTTCGGCAGATACATTAGCAGAAAAATTCTCTCTGACAGTGGGGAAGCTGGAAGCGGAAAAATGTAAGTCTGGAAGGACCCTCAGTCTGAAGCTCCCTCAGCTGTTATGTGAAGAGGCTTGGGCCAGATGTTTGTGTCTTATTTCTGTCTCTACTACTAACTAGTTGGGCGAGTTATTTACTTTCAAGGCGGATTCAGTTTTCAACCAGAAATGATTTTGCTCTCATCCATAGGCACGTGGATATGTCTATCAGCATTTTGGTTGTGGAGGAGGGTAGGCACAACAGGGAACTGGCAGGAAGAGGCCACGGTGTTGTGGAACAACAGCACACAGGTCAGCCCACTCTCAAACAATGATCCAACCCAAGTGTACGAGAAACTGGTCTAGATAGTTCAAATCCCTCTAGACCTAACACCATTCTGTAAGCTGATCTCAGGTCCATCCAGACCTCTGGAGTTGTCCACATAAGCCTTGGTCAGCTTATGAAGTTTACTCAAACTGTATAACATCCTGATTTCCTTCCTGTGCCTCCCAGTGCTCCTCTTACATCCCTTTCACGCCAGTTCTTGGTGTTGCCACATCATCCTTGGAATTCGTCACCATGGTACACGACCATTAGTTTTACTATCCCCCCATAAAAGTATATACAACTTGAGCATGTGAATTGTCTTGCTGATTTCTTCATCATCTATTTTAAATGATGAATGATAATTTCCACTAAATGTTTGAGTAAATGATTGATAGTAAGACATGGAGCAAACACAAAGCTCTGCATTTTCTCACCTGGCTCCTGCACAGTTACAGTATAGATTCACGCAGATGATTTCATCAGGGTACAAGTTGTTGGCTTAAGAACATCAAAGTGGCTTAGGAAGTTGCAGACACGAGATGTTACACCAGATCTGGTAGAACACTGCTGCCATTGCTCTTTGGGACACTTGAAAGTTGAACGCAAATTAGTGCCTATCGGGCATTTGGGCATCTTGTCTACTTTAAACAAAATGTCCTCGTGAATACAGATCTCAGAGTGAAAATCAGAAATGTCTTAGACATCCATACATACTTCTTATTATGATCAAAGATTGTTACCTTGAGCCTGCCAGAGGACAGGAGCCACAGTTGTGACAGTTCAGCTGTTGGGATTCAAGGTTGTGAAAGGCAAGACTGTAAGCCAGATTGTAACTCACTTCCCTTCCTTCTGCCAGGAGAAGTGACTTCAGACTGGCTGCATCTGCTCCTGTGCAGCGTGGCTGCCTCTTATCTGGGAAGTTTTTAAGGCTTTGGCCAAATAATCAGGGACATTAATCTAATCTCAGAGGAGACAGTGTTCCTATAATTTCTTTCCAACAAAACACAGCCCTGAGCTCGTAGGAACGTAAGTCCATTCCTCCGTCCTTGGAACTAGGTGTCTACACAGGGGAAGTGCAGCTACGGCCATGTCTCGCGTGTTCAGTTGCCTGCCCTAATGCTCCCTGTACCAAGTGAAACAGCAACAGCAAGTCTGAGCCAGCAGAAGAGAATAGCAGAGAATTCAGCTTTATCTTTGCTAAAAAATTGTACCCCCTCACTTAGGCAAGAAAAAACAGAAACAACATTTGGACAAATACATCTAGTAATGAAAAGAAGTCGTACACCACGAAGCCAGAGGTGTGCGGTCATTCAGGAATTCTTAAAAAAGATGCAATGACTTGCCAGCCAGCATCACTTCAGTTGGGTGTTGTTCTGTCAACCATTTTAATGATGCTGAGAGGGAAGAAGATATATATGTTTCTTGTATGACGTCTTTCTCTTTTCCCTGAGGGGCTACTTTTGTGTTTCCTCCAGCTTCATCTAATTGAAAGGCTCTGGCAGTGTACCCAGATGAAATCTGCACTTTAAAATGATATTTCCCTGATACGGGATGTTTAGTGACTTACACCATATCTAGGAGACCTCAGCGAAGGAGCTCTCTTGCTAAGAACTCGCGTGCTTGTAAACATTTTAAAAATAAATATAAAAATAATTCACTTCTATGCTAGAGTTTATGAGAAAAGAAAGGTTAATTTAAAATTAGAAGAAATGGTAGTAAACTTACAGAGCTGAGTGTTTGCTTTGATTTTAAGTCACAGTGACTTTCTTTACAGGAGAGGTAGAAGATACAAGTTATAAAGAAAATGTTAGAGTTCAGTTATACCTCAGAGGAAATCTCTAAGGATATTTTACGTGTTTACTTTCAATTATGTATATACATATATGACTAGGCATGGTTATGTGGGTATGTGTAAATATGTATATGTACATATACACATACAGCACGAATGAATTGAGAGATTATAATGTAAATGCAAATTTGTTTCTTTTTTCTTCTTTTGTTATTAAAAATCTATACAAACTTAGCATGAAAACTTCCTCTTTTATGGCTATGTGATTATTTTGATTCAAATTGCTTATTAAAGAATATGACACAATGAAGTCATGGGATAGTAGTAGTCATTGAGCACGTTATGTCACTCACGTGTTTTGCAAGCATTTACCTTCATGTATGATACATTTCTGCTATGTCTTAGGGTAAGGAAAGAGGTCATTTTACTTGTTTAATAGAAACTTCTGTACAAAAACCAAGTATCCTCAAAGTAAAAAAAAAAAGTGTCACTTTCTCAGAAAGCATTTTAATGACAGTGATTGTTCATTTTGCTTCTGTTAGGATCGTAAATCCAAGTGCAGACTCAATGGGAATTTCATTTATGTACATAGTCACTAACCTTAAGTATCAAGGTTTTTGTAGATTAAAATTTCCTGGCATGAATATAAGAGGATACCATGTAAATAAAACCAAATACAGGCAAATGCCACCGCATAGTGATAAATTCATGAAATCTTCAAACTTTCCATGTTGACTTTAATTCCAAATAAAGTAGAAGTAGTAACAGAGCAGGAAATAATGTTTTTGTAACCTCGAGCTTTTGTTTCTTGTATCTTGCTACTACTGTCGAACTAGTCCAAAAACAATTAAATTGAAGTTTGAAAGTTAAGTAAGCTGAGTCAAAGATTAGTTCAATTAATTCTTAATTTGTCACATACAGGTATAATATCATCTCCTTGGTAATATGTCACCTTCGAAATCATGTTCAAAGTGTATGTTCATTCATTTGAACGAGAAGTCCATAACATACTTTGAAGATATTAATGATACAATGTGATCTACTATAACTGTGTTTGATTTTTTGCCATGATGTTAAGATCAAAACAGTTCAAGAAGAAGAAGGAAAGGAAAAAGAAACTCATGAAACTCGTTACTGAAAAAAACTTTAAAGGAAAGAGTGAAAAAAAGAGATTTTCAAGGACCTTTTATCAGTTTCCTTAGTAACAAGAAAATAGATGGAGAAGAGAGCACACATTTGCACACCACGCGTCGCATTTCCCGCAAATATCCTGATTAAACTTGCACTAAGCACTTGTCATTCTAAATTATCTCAAATTTACTCTTATCTAACATGCATAAAATCCAACTGTAAAGCTTGTTATGAAAAAAAAACATATATATGCAAATGTAGCAGTTATTTGAATGCAAACTCAGCAACAGAATCTTTGTAGGGTTTTTGTTGTTGTTGTTGTTGTTGTTGTTGTTGTGTTGTTCCTTGCATTGTGTATTTTGTTTCTCTAGGAACAAATATTTATTTGCAAAATATGGATGGGTGTTTTTTAGATTTTTAAGTAGAACTCATGAAGAGGTACAAGCATCTAATTCTGGGATTCTTTTCAGATCTTGCTTTTCAGTGTAGCGTTTTTTTTCTTGGCTGGTAGCCTTGCATGGACCATGTATCTCAGTACCCATCTGAGGGCTAGTAAAGGATGAATGTTAACATTTTAATTTACCTCAAAGGGGTTAATTGCCTTTAAAAATGAAGGTAAAAGTTATATTGTGTAGTTTAGTAGCAGTAAATTGCGGTGTTACTCTGAAGTAGATAACAAAGATAAAAGTAAGGCGATACCTTGCATTAGAGGTTCTCAGACATTTTTGTTCTGAAGATCTCAAAGACCTTAATATTTGCAACCTATCAACTTTTATTTTATTTGTATTAATTTTGTTTTGCCAGTACCAGTGACTGAATTCGGGTCCTTGATTCATATTAGGCAAGTACTTTGCCACTGAGCTATAGCCCAAATCCTTGTTTTAAAATTTTATCTTCAGACAGGGTCTTGCTAAGTTGCCCAGGCTGGTCTCGAACTTATGATCTTCCTCCTTCAGCCTCCGATGAGCTGGATAGTACTTAGAAATGTGAAAAACTATGTATTTATAAACTTATTTACATAACAATAAGCATATTACATAAAAGATGAATAAATAACGATATTTTCCAAAAATTATGCAAGAAGTTTGGTATGCTGTAACATATTTGAAAATGACTTAGTGCCTGAATAAACAGAAAATAGATGGGTTTTCATCAGTGCTTCTGCATTTCACCTGTTATCATCATCTTTCAGATCAACATAGATGTTTGTCATAGAGGCAATTCTAACACCCAATAAGTGTCTGGTCCTTAAAAGTGATTTGCATTTTGAAATATGAAGCCAGACCCAGATCACAACTCTTATGGAACTTAGAACAAAAAACAAAGTGAAACAGGGGAGTAGGGTGGGGGAGGGTGGGCGGCAAGGGCAGGGGTAGGGACAATAGGAGAGTGGGAAAGTCCTTGTCACCTTGACAAGATACATACGTGCACAAAATGCTCAACCTCATCGTAAACCTTAAATTTTGTGCTATACATATCAATAAAATGGAGGGGGGGGGGAAGAAATATGAAGCCAGTCAATGAACCTTGAAGTTCATTGTAGGGTAGTCCATTATCGGTTTTCCACTTTGTATAGATTGGTTTCGCCTATGTATGATTTTATAACATCATATATCTCTTAAGACGGTCAAGACAAATGATATTGGTTCCCCCGTTCTTGTGGATATTTCAAAAGTTAACACATTTCATGCTCAACAACAACAACAAAAATCATTTTTGTTAATGGCACCGTCACTCTCATCAAAAAATGTTTTAGGTCTTGGGTAGATATTAAGTTAGTAGTGGTAGAGAAAACCTTTCCCAAACTCTATTATTATTATGGATTTTATTTTTATATTTTTAGCACTGGGCATGGAACTCAAGGCCTTTTCATTAAACTGCACACCCAGCACATTTTTTCTTGAATATCTGAATTGTATCATTGTTAGAATTTTGTAAGTTGTTTTTTTTACTGAAGGATCAAGCTCACTTCATTTATTTCCAAGAAAATCTTTGCCACATTTTTATGTCTGAATAATCACAGTTTGTGGGACATTCTTTCGAATAAACATATTGTTCTGTGAAAGAAGTGGCCAGCTCACTGTGTACCCACACAACCATACCTAAAGACAATTACTATATTTCAATATATTTCAAAGAGCTTTATGATAATTTTTAAGTGTCATATACCCAAAAGGCATGAAATAAAGTTTTAAGATTTAACAAAACCTTTCTGTTGGTTGTTGCCATCACTAATTTTTTTTTCCTGTAAATTCATTGGATTAAACAATACAGTGACTATCAGTAGAGTGTGGTGCCCCTGCCTTGATGTGCAATGAGGTTTTAACAGTTTATACACCGTTACTTTTATGCCCTCAATGCAGATATTCACACAACAAAAATGGTACATAATACGCTACCTTATTTTAAAAATAGTTTGGACATCAACAATCCCACGGAAATGTTTTGGGAACTTCACTTTGAGAACCAAAGAGTGTATGTTAAGGTAGTTGATTGAATCTTTGAGGTCAGACAGAGCTATAGGTAACTCTAACCTCATTACTTATCATATTGCCAGGTGAGATTGCACTATTTAATTATATAGTTTGTTATGGTTTGGATCTAAAAATGTTCCCCGAATTCTCATGTTCAGAGATTGAGACTGGCGAGAGGAGGTGGGTCATGAGAGTGCCACCTAGAAGGGTGCATTGCCACCCCCAGCTTCTTCCTTCTCTGCTTCCTGACTGCCAAGCAGTCAACAGCTTTTTCCCATCTGCCATGATATTTCGCCCTTGAAGATGGCGGATCTTCTGTATTGCCAGTTGAAACTGTGAGCCCAAGTAGTCCTCTTCTCCTTAAATTGCAAGTGTTGGGTACTTTGTTATAGTGACAGAAAAAGTGACCAATACAAAAAACTGGTATCAAGTGGGATCATAGCTGTGAGGGTGCTCGACAATGTGGCTTATGGGAGGAGTTCAGAAAAACTTGGGGATACTAGCTAGAGGAACTCTAGAATTCTATAAGCTGAGCTTCATGCAAGACTATGGTAGGAACTCAGAAAACTAGAATACTGATAGAAATACACACAGGAAATACCAGGCTTAGGAGGTTTCATTTGGCATCAAAGACTTTATTGCAGTTTAGATTTGAGTCCGTGTGTGTTACTTTGGTAAAAAAAATTGTCTTCAGCTTACTCATGTCCTGAGACTTTCTGAGAAACTGAGATTAAGAGTGGCATTAATATGATGGAGAAAAATTTAAGCAGCCTGATGTTCAGCCAGTGGCATCGGCAGGGGTGGTTGTTTTCAGCCAGATTTGCAGTGACTATCGGAACCCAAAGGCCGAGCTCAATGATTGAAAAAAAATTGTTGGTGGTCAGATAAAAGGCACATATGAAGTTGGAGCCAAGGAGACCTTGGTTGCTGAAAGGGTTAACATAGCAGTCAAGCCTAGTACCTTGCATCAGAAAAATAGGAAAGATGGCTTGACAGTATCTGAAGAACCAGTGAGATCCCATCTGTCACAGGCTCAAAGGTATAAAAGTATAATCCTTTCATTTGAGAAGAAATTTGATGGTCCTGCTGATCAAGAAGGACCACCTAGGGAACTGGTTCCCTGAGATTCATCCCACCCTGACCAACTGATCACCTTGATCCACTATCTGAGCAAGAAGAGGGCACTGCAATCATCGTCCAAGGGAGTTGAGTTAATGCTCACGGCAGACATTGGTGTCATCCGCATGGTGTTAGCTTTTCATGCAAGAGTTATGGAGTCATCACAATCTGTCCTGGGTGCTGGAAGAGCACCTATAAGATTTAACATTTACCATGCTGGGTTTTGGTCTTGCTTCCGTCTAGTTTCTTCCTACCCCCTTATTTCTCCATTTTGGAATGGGAATGTTTACCTGGTGCTATCGTATGTTGGAAGTACTTAATTTCCCTTTTAATCTTTGCAAAATTTCACAGCCAAAATTTGCCCTGAGTCCTGAGGAGAATTTGGACCTGAGATTTTCAGCAATGGTATAACTATTAAGACTCTGGGGACACTTAGAGATAGACTCAACGCATTTTGCGTAACAAGATGGACACGTGTCTTTTGGAGGCCAGATGAAGAATGTCGTGGTTTATATTTCAAACGTCCCCAAAGACCCTCACATCCAGAGGTAGGGCCTCGCGGCAAGGGGCGGGTCCTTGGGTATGTGAGTCGGAAGGCTGGACATCATTCGCGGCTGCTGCCTTCCCTGTCTGCTTCTTGGCTGCCACCAGCGAACCGATTTTCTCCTCTACTCCGTTCCGCGATGCTGCTTCCCCGTGACAGCTCATGTTCTGCAGACTGAACCCACCCAATCTGCAAACCAAAACAAACCTCTCTCCTCTTTTAAGTTGTGCTTTGCAGATACTTTGTCCCAGTGACAGGAAAGCTAATACACACTCCAAGCCCTTTTTTCTCATTTTCACACCTCTAAGTAGGAAAAACGTCAGGTGTTACCTCACTGAATCGCTCCTGAAGATTAAAGGAGATTGCTTAGCCTGGTGCTTGGTACACAGCGCACCCAACAGATGTTAGCTATGAGTCCTAATAGTTACAATATCATCTCTTTTTGAGAATAAGAAGCTATGATGTAAGTCAGAATGCCAAACTTTCACTTTGACTCACTGCTGTCATCACTCCTCACTTGGGACAGAGGGTGGGAAGTGGAGAGAGTGCACTCTCTGGAGCCCCCTAGTGCTTAGAGCCCAAACAGCAGCAATGCTCATTGGTTGTGTTTATTACAGGCATTCCTTTCTTTGACCTCCGTCGTTCAGCACTAAAACCAGGCCAAAGCACTCTGCGTATTTTGTGTGAGATATGAACCATGAGGTCCTTTCACTGTCATTGTAGTTTGGACTCTACAGTTACAGATGACAGGAAGAAGGAACAGGAACTTCAGTTCAAGCAGACTTCAAAAACACGAGAGTTCTAGACCTCGCCACCAGGGAAAGAGAAGAGTGGGAAAATGTGTACTTGCCACGGAAGCAAGGTCAGAAGAACGCGCTGTGGCTGGAAGGTGGATGTGGCACTTTATGTGGACAGATGAGCGCACTGTCAAAGATCAGTGTGTCCAGTAAGTGGAGCAATTACTGCTAGTCTGATCCCTGTGTTAAGTATTTAACAGTGTCTTAGTACTTAGTAATTAATTAATAGAAAGCATCTCAGACCTTTGTGTTTAGAAGTTTCCTTTGAGGGCAGCATTTTTAAGATGGAAGCCGGAGTACATTTCATAATTTTGAAAAAGCTAACTGAACGTGAAATAGATTGGTTTCATTCAGATGTCCACATCACCGTCCACAAGTATGATATGCCTGTAGCGCGAATGTCAGCTTTCAGGGATGGTCCTCCAGCAGGTGATTTCTTTGCCGTTTTGTGCTCTTTGGTGCACGCAGACAATTTAATGAACTGAAATACAATTGCTTCTAGAGCCTCAATACTTCACTGTACTTCTATTTTGAAAACAGTTTTTGAGTTGAGAAGCGTGTCAGCAAAAGCGGCCAGAAGAATGTGGATGTTGTTACAAGGTCAGCTTCTCAGAAGCCGGAGGCCGCCATCGCTGGCACTCTGCCAGCTACCACGGGCAGCCGGGCCATTCACGGGCCATGAGTCAGCAGCTCCGACAACACTAAATACGGTAACCACTTACCACCAGGATGGGCAACGCACATGTGCCGTCACGGGAGACAGAAAGTATCTTACTTTTCACATTTACTTAGAAGGAAATCTGGATAGGATATCAGTGCCCACACGTTAATTTGTGTGTATTTGAGTAGGTGTTTGGGTTAAAAGCTAGGTTGAAACATTTATAAACATGGATTTTTTTTCGTGTAAAGTGAGCCATATTCAGAATGTGAGCTGGAACATCAGAGCCAGTGATTTCAAGAGGAATATTGTTGTGCTAAGAGGGACACGTGCTCACCTGAGCTCCTCACCACAGTAGTAATGGGAGGGACACATGGAGCTTCTGAGTAGTTGAAATATAGACAGCCCGAATTAAGATGTGCTTTGAGTGTAAAGTACACACTCTCACTCAAAAAAAGTACAAGACTGGACATGATGAAGCTTTTTATGTACATGTTGAAATAACATTTTTGACATTGTGGCCTAGGTAGAGTATAGGAATGTAGTTAAAACCCTCTCCAGTTAATTAAAAATTTTAAAGAAGTTTCACTATCTCTCTTTTTTTTTTTTTTTGAAAATGTGGCCATTAGAAAATGCAGACTTACCTGTGAGGTTCACATTCTTTCCTGGATGGGTCACTTGAGAAGATATGAGACGCTATCTCACACACGCTCAGGAAAGGGACAAGAGGCAGGCATTAAACGTTACAAACGTCAGGTGCTCACTTGGGGATTCTGGTTCTTTAGATCAAAGAATGGCTCATCTAGGCCCCAGCACCAAGAGCAGAGCTTCCAGAATTGCTAACCGGCCTCAGTTCTAGGTCCAAGAGGGAAAGGACACTTGTCCAAATTTATTTAATTCTGGCTACTTCACGAAGAAGGAAGGAGTACTGTCAAATATGCAAAAAAAAAAAAAAAAAAGTTTTCCCTTGACATAACAAAACAAAAAAATGAGCTCTGAAGAGGCAAATTGGTGCAGCTCCCCGAAACTTTCGATTTTGTTTTAGTGTTACAGAGCAATTAAAAAAAAAAGTACTCACATTTGGAAAATATACAAAAGCAAGCAAGGTTTAACCAAGCTAAGACCAGCTTCTGGTATTTGCAGAATATGGTTCTAGTGATTAAGGTTAGTATACTTTTGAATAGGACTGCACAAATATAAACTACACCAGCATACGGGGTGACTTCATTTCACTAAATTTTTAGATAAATGCATCATATTTTTTTAAAATAAAAGAGATGTCAAGGTGTAACAATTAAAATTTCTTCTTTTGTTTACTTTAGATTTTATCATCAAAAATGTAATAAAGAGTCCTGTGTATTTTAGTACTTCATAGGTTGTTAACAAAACTCTTTCCGAGAAACCAAACAAAGGAAAAACCCACACCACTGAAGGCAGTGACATTTGAAGGGTAGTTTGGGAGACCTGGCAGTGCCTGGACGGCTTCAGCGCAAGTGAAAAGCAATTTTGATTTGTCTCTCGTCTGAAAGCTCCCGAAGAAAGTGGTTCATGGGGACAGGCAGCTCGTCTCAAGTGCTTCTAGCACCCCACTGCCACCAAGAGAAGAAATATGACACAATGCTTAGGCCTTTAAGGCAAGACCTCCACAGGACAACAAGTAGAAGATAAAACCCGAACTGCGTAGTTTTCGCTGTGTTTACCCAAATGAACCACTTTAATGAATGGCTTACCTTGCCCCTTCTAGAACTGACAGTCTGCACTTAGTGTGTAGTAACGCTCAGACTAAGAGTAGAAATAAAGCTATGACTGAACTTGGCTAATTAAGGAAATAAAAGGAACTTCTGGCCGTAGAAAGAGAACTTAAAGACAGCTATGGTAAAATTTTATAATGAGCTAAGTTATCTTGTAATAGGTTTCCAAGAAACACAGCATTACTTCCAGGAGCATAAAGTTAATTCATAAAATTTGATTCTTTGATCTGCAGCCAAAGAACCAATGACTATTTACGTGCGCATGTGTGCGTATGCATAAACAAATGTGCATATGTGCGCATGGAAGACCACCTTTGGTTGCACATTGTAAAGAATGAGATGTGAAAATCGACAAGTGTTGAGAATTAGTAAACTGAAAATTTAGTTTTTTGTATGGATGAGTATTGACTTTTTTCTCAGTCTATCTCCTCCGTGGCAAGGTTCAAAGATTCCAAAAATGAATTGCCAACAAAGAAGTTTTTTTTTTTTTGTATATGTGTATATTAGGCTCTTTGTTAAAAAACAGTTGGGCAACCCAACTGCTAGAAAGATTAACTTACTCTTAGCTATTACTAATGAACTTAAATATTTATAGAAAAGACAATTTGCCTTAAGCAGTGACCTTTAGATATTTTTAGAAATTAATACCTATAAACTTTCTGGATAAAAAGTGGTAAGCTGGTAAACTGACAAATGAATGCACAAAATATACAACAGGTAGCTTATCTGAAAGCTTTTCTATATCGTTTAATAATGGCTTTTAGAGCTGAACACAATATCCCCAAACGCCTCCTGAGTCATGTGCACCTGCCTTTTCTTTGCCAGAAGAGTGGGGGGCAGAAAGGAGCCCTGGTAGCTGCAGAGACCTAAGTTATGCTTGGATGGTGCGAATTTTCCTTTTACTTTGAAGCAACACACCAATTGTGTCAAGGAAGAAAGGCAACGGCTTCCAGTAAGTGGCCCAGAAGGGCCCAGAGTGGGCAGGGATTTGGGGGAGGTCACCTCCTGATCCAGCAGTTCACTTGCCTGTTTGTCCACAGTGGGCTTTTCTTGTAACCCTGTCCTAGCAATAGAATATCAGGGATTATGGATATGCTACAGAGGTCTGAAAAAAACACATATATGACCAAAAGAATTCCTGGATATTATCAATGCTTTTTAACAAATTCTACAGAAGCTGTCCAGTTAACTTTCAAAACATACTAGATCACAGAAAAGTGCCAGAGAAGTTCCAAATTCTCTGCTTGGGTTGAGAATATTAACTATTATCACCTGATCCCCACGAATTTATCTGACAGTTTAACACCGAAGCTTTGTTCCAGCTAGTATTTTAAAATTTCTATATATACTCAGAACACTCCGGCAAATTGGAGACTGCAGCACAGTGAGGATCGGCAGGGACATGCTCTGTTGGACGTTATTTCTTCATCTTTAGCAATGCTTACAGGATTTTGGGGTTTAATGCAGACAATGAGTGTACTGTCCTGAGTGCCCAACTATTGTTCAGTAACTGGTAAGTGATGCAGGAGTGTAGCTGCAGTAAGAGTTGGGAAATAAAAATATGCACATTTTTCAAAGTGTCATTTCTAAAGTGAAAATCTCTTCCCTGGCAATTGGCATGGATATTTCATATCAGGTATTTAAGAACATCCCTAAGCCAGCTGGAAGACAGTTGACCAACGACAGGAAAAAAAGTAAAGTAAGGTCACCAGGTGAAAAACAGTGACCACCCGGGCTGTAAGTACATCCACAGGTCCCTGGGGAGTCCTCACCCTCCCAAGGCTTCCTCTCTGAAGATACTCTGAATATGGGTGTTAGAATACGAGATGCAATTAAAAATATGGCGAATGTTCACGTGAAAAAAAATATTATAATAAAAGACCATAACCTCCCACAGATAATGCCCCTTATTTGGAACATTATTATTCCCTCATTCTCGTCATTTATCTGAGCAGTTCTGGAAGTCCTCTTTCATCTTTTTGTGTCTGTGTAGATGAACTGACTCAAAATGTTTCCCTTTCATGGTCCTTTTGACTTTGGGAAAGGGCCAGCATTGTCCTGTGCCAGATCTAGTGAACAGGAGTATGAGGACACCTTGTAATGTTTTTATTGTTTTGACAGAAATTGCAGTGAATATTTGCGTCCAGTCAGCACACTGAGGCAGCCACAAAAAGACTCACCAGAGGACTTTCAGAACTGCTTCAAACAGCAGCAAGAATGATGTCAATTTTGAAAGACACTAATGGTAACACAATTTAAACACTTGCCATTTATATGCACTTCCAGACATTTTGATCACTTCCTTGCTATCTGCAATGACTGCCGCTGAGCAATCCTCAGAACCTTTTACGGAGTTTCTAACAGACCACAACTGCATGAGCACACACGGATGGACTCAGGAAGGCTGAGGCGGAACAGCACACATCAGAAGACAAATATTGTAGTTCCCAGGTCGAAGCTGTGTGGAATTTCAGCATGGCTTCTTCTGTGGTATTTAAGAAAAGTTCTACAGTGGTAAGTGGTTTTTCCCTTGTCCTTTTATTCAAATAGATGAGTAATACACCAGAGAGAAGTTAGCCTCAACTCCAGCATTCTGTGCAAAGACATTTGGAATTCAGCTCTAGTTTTCATTCTGAATTACAAAACCTGCTAGGAGTGAACTGGTGCTCGTGGAAATGCAGCAGCCGCCACCAAAACGTAAGCTAAGAATCCGGGCAGAGAACTGTAGTATTAATGGCTAAAGGCGAGGCACAATTTTACTTTTAGCAGTCAACAGGTCTACCTCTGGGTGTTTTATTTTTCTTTTTTGATTTATCATGATTATAAACAAATTGAAAGGCATCATTAAAGGCACAGCATGGAGCTGACAGCAGAAATCCCCAGCACTATGGACACGTGCTAGGGTTTGGATGGGGATAGTGCCTCCGCACAATTCACTTTGAAACTTGGTTGCTGAGGTAGCAGCGTAGGGACGAAGGGTCTTTAGAAGGCCTTAAAGTCGTTCTCATGAGACTGGATTAGTTCCTACGGAAAACGGATTAGTTCTCCTGGCGATTCGGCTCTCCCAGCCCTGTATTGGCTAGCATGGAGTTCAGCCCCCTTAGTCTCTCCCGCAAGCGCTTGAGCACTTTTCCATTTTTCTTCATGAGCTGCAACAGAGCAAGGCCCTGATCAGAAGCAGAGAGGTGGTCAGCACCACATCCTGGGATTTCTCACAATGGGACAAAGGAAACTTCTTTCCTTTGTAAGTCGCCTAGTCTCAGGTGTCCTGTAGCAACAGACAATGGGCTAAAGGCAGTGTGTAATCTTGGTGTAGTATTGACCTCGTAGGTTTTTGTGTGAATCTAGAGATTGCTTAAGAGAACTTATGTTAAACTCAAGTTTAATAACTTGGAAATGAATAGTTTAATTGCTTTGCTTGGCCAAATGGGCTAATAGGAGGCATCAAAATAAAGTTGCTATTATACCATATCCAAAAGTGTGCTCATCATTTACATATTTATTATGATTATTACAGGTTCTAGACTAATGCAAAGTCATGAGGTCTGGAAAATGTAGCAAGTGAGAGCAGTACACAGAGATGTCATCGAGTGTCTGCTCATGTGCCAGTTCTTAGTGGCAAGGGCTGAGGAGACACATGTAGAATGTTCATATTTCAGGAGGTGAAGAGAAGCAGAAAAACTGCATTACAGGGGACACATGGATGCTAGAAGAATAACCAAGACTGTCAAGTGAAGATTAGCCAGGCTGCAGCTGGAATATCAGCACTTAAGGTGTACATTCAATAAATTTACTGAGTGTATGAAACAGAAGATCACAGATGGGTACCGAGTGTTGAAATGGCTAAGGTGCACCTCACATTACTGAATAAGGAAGCATAAGATCTTTAAAAAAGTGGCTGGCACATAGAATATGATCATTAGCAAAAAATTAAACTAAACAGTAATGACTGGTAACATGTATAGAATGCTTATCACATGAAGCACTATTTAATCTACATAGCAATCTTTTTGTAAAGTTACTCCTTATTAGCAAGTGAAATTATAAGTGCAATCATGCATAAATAAAATATAAGCATTTTACA
This sequence comes from Ctenodactylus gundi, assembly GCA_004027205.1. NCBI lineage: Eukaryota > Metazoa > Chordata > Mammalia > Rodentia > Ctenodactylidae > Ctenodactylus > Ctenodactylus gundi. Next base: position 325,771 of record PVKB01000501.1, on the reverse strand, counting down.
AAACTTGTCTATGCCTTAAATATCATATGTAATTCAAACTGCCAGCCTACAAGAGATAGATGGATATAGATACAGGTAGATATATCTAAGGCAAATAATGAGATCACGGTATCAAGTACAGACAAAATAACGGGATACTCTGGAAAAATAAAACCTGAAGGCTGCAAAGCTCTGAGGGGTCTGGAAAGATGTTTACCCACTGGAAATACTATTGTAGTTTCAAGAGCTAAGTTTTAGGATCATAAAATGTTATTCTACTAGTATTATTATGTTGAAAGTAGAAAATAATTTTTAACCGTTCAAGTATCCATGAGTCATAACGTTATACGAAATTGCTAATGTGACTAGGGATGTTGGCACTGTCTCACAAGTTTAACACGTTGGGAGTCTGAAACAGGAAGGTTTCAAGTAAGAGCTCAGCCTGGGTAACTTAAAAATAAAAATTTAAAAAATAGGCTAGGATTGTATCTCAGTGAAAATACCGTAAGTTCAATTCCTACCACAGCAAAAATTTATTAATTTTCATTCGGAGTTAGAGATAAATTCTTAATCGGATACATGAATATGTTATTTGATAGCACAACTCCTGAAACTGCTGTAATTAAAATATGTTTTTAATAGGGCCAAGGATCTGATTCAATCTAATTTTCTGTTTGTTGCTGACATCAGAGCAGACGTTCAGGCACAGTTGTAACGATGTTGCTAACACAGTGTCGGTCTGTAAGCATGTTCAGTAAATGTTTGCTGGATGCTAGAAGACTGAGCAAGATTGTCAAGCAAGGAAACTGCATTTTCTATTTAGAGGTAGAGATGTTGGCTTAATTTCAAAAGATGATTAAGGGTGTATAAAAGGAAGAGATCTAATTACTGCCATTACTATAAAAAGCCTGTGTCCCAGGAGAAGTAAGATCAGGGCAGGTGCGCACAAGCACGGAAAACAACACCCACACAGGCATCCACACACACGCACCTTCTTACTGTTCCCAGTTGTTTCGCATACCTGGAACTCTAGTGTCGGAGTAGAATGTTCCCCGGGCGCACTGTCTTCCCGTGTACGCTCTTGCTGAGTGTTCGGGCAGCAAATGTGAATGCTTGAAAGGTCAACTATTTTCTCTGTGTACACTTGGTTTTCAGGAAGTGAGGGTTTTCACCTTCTGTGCCAGGTGCCAGAAGGCAGTACGATAAGAGATCTGTGTAACGATGGATCTCAGAACAAAAGCTGGCCTTCTTTGTCCCTCCTGTCCCCCTCTGAAAATGACTTTGTCCAAGACTTTCGGTCCTGGGCTCTTTTCTCAGTACAGTAAGCAGTCCGAGTTTTGTAATGTGTGAAGGAGTCAAATGACTATGTGGAATGGAATGATAAGGGACACTTCGGGATATGGAAAGCAAAACTATGTCATTTTTATGTTCTTTTCCCTTTTCCACGCGTGAACTAAAGTCAGGACAACAAAGAAAAGAGCAATGAGGTTCTTGGCACTTGCCTATGGCATATGCTGGAAAGGAGGTGGCTCAGTGGCCAGAAAACCAGGTGGATGAGGGTAAGGAAAGACGTGATTGTAAGGATTTCTGAAAAACATTTGGATCTGAATAGACACGGATTAACCTAGGGTATGTGCATCAAGGAGAAAACAAGGAATGCCCGAAGAGTCATTAAGTGAGAAAATAAGGTCACAAATGCACGCTGTGTGGCATAAACAACGAGTTAGTGTTTTGTTTTTGGTAAAAATCTTGACCTCAATATTTTTCTATAGAGGACAATAGGCCATTAAAAAGTCTTATCCACTGATGTGTAGCTCAAAATGGCACATTTGAATAGTATTATTCAAATAAAATATTCAAAATTGGAACAAAATGTAGCACAGGGAAGCAAAATTGCCAGAGTCCCAGAAATGAGGTTCTATCTTTAGAATTGGGGGGGGGGGAAGCTAGCAGAAGTATTTCCCTGACCATGGGCATAATCTCCCCACAGGAAATCTGCCAGGCCTTCACAGCATTCGTGCCTGTGTGTGGCAGCATTTTAAAGACACTATCTGTTTCAGCACTCACGATATTCCTGTGCTTAAATCACCCTAGCATCTTAAAAGCTGCCTGATAAAACATTGAAGTAGCCCCCTCAGTATGTCTGGCAAGTCACTGTGATGTGCGTTTTCTAGATGATAAACACACAGAGATAAATGTATAAGCCAGGAAGGAATGGGGACAGGGGGTGGACAGAAAGGAATTCAGGGGTGTCGGATTTCCAGTCTTCTGTACTGAGCGTTCTTGTTTTCAAAGACTGTCGTATAAGACCTGAATCATTACCGCCAACTGAAAGAGGTGAACACTGGCTCCACAGATAACATTTTAGTTAATCCACATATTAGACTATGTGAGGTATTTTCTAAGACTAAATTTAAAAATTAAAGCATAACCAAGGTCACCACATTAGCGAATTATAAAGATGGCCCAAAATCTATTCTTTAATAAATGTTACTTTAAAGGTGAGATACTCGGAGTATTTAAAAAGATATATATGTAGACACACACACATACAGACACACAACTCCCCACTATATTTATGCAATCACCTAATTCATTTCTTGGAAACAAAGGGAAATGGGAATAAAATATAATCTGCAGCAAATTTTGAAGTGCCCTGAGAATCTAGCCTCAAGTGAAAAGCCTGCTATTTGATCTTTGATCAAAGCTTGAGTTGGTATACAATTTCTACTAGAAATTGAAGAAAGCATCTAAACATCTTGAAAGTCTATTTTATTAGCAGCATAGCCACTACGATGACTATTTGAAAGGGTATCAAATGCAGAATGGAGTTAGAAGACAATATTTTTACATAGATCCTGCCAGCCCTGTTCTCTTTATCTGGATAACATACTTCAAGTACATCTTTTGTCCCTTCACCTGTACACCACATACTGACCCAGTCATCCTATTTGGATTGTGTGCAATGGTTTCCAAACTAGTGTGTCCACCGGATATGCTCTTACTCCCTTCCCTTCGTGACACTTTTCTTTGGTTTCTCGTTATACCTGCAGAAAAGACCAACAGATTCGCTCTATCATATAAGCCTTACCTACTTTTCTAGCTTCTGGTTCACACTTACCACTCAGCCTCTGCAGGTTCTTACAACACTAACATTCTTTCAGTTCCAAAAATGCTTCAATCTCTACGCTATTCGGGTCTTCTGAACACGCTGTTTGCTCTGCCTGAAAAAACTCTGTTTACTATGTTCTTTAGGATTCAATCTAATATTGTTTTCTCAGGAAGACTCTCTCTAGTCTCCAATCTTAAGTTTAATTTAAATTATTCAAGTACTTTCTGTGATGGCACCTATTTTCTTTCTTCAAATGTTCTATTCTTCCTTAAATGCAATGCAGTCATGTATTTATGCAGCATTTATTGTTGAACGCCTAGTACACAGCAATTATTTTTCTAAGTTCCAGAGCTGCACGGCCCAAGCTCTCATGCAGTCTGCATTAGTCACTATGAGCAATGATACATTTATTCCTGTGTTTACTCAATATCTGTTTTCTCTTTAAGACTGTAAGCACTGAGATGGAGTAGTCCAAGGCAAGGAGGTTAGCAGCTGTTAAATTCTGTCATAATTCCTTGGCTATCTAGCTCTGGAAACCAGTCCTGAATAGGTTGGTATTCTTCCTAATTTTTAGAAAGTTGTTAAGTACCAGGAGTGGCAAAGTCAACTAGCTCTCCTCTTTTTCCCAACATACAGTTCTGTACACTTGTCAGACTCCTTTGCAATAAAGTTACATGATTAGCGTCTAGCCAATGGAATATAATGGGGGTGACTTCTTTATGTCTGCCTCTACGAGAGTTTCCCTGTGTGCTCACTATGCTGTTCCTCTCTTTGCTGAACAGAAACAGAGGACCCAGTGATTCTAGAGGACAGTAGAGTTCTAAATAAAGAGATTTGGATCTTTAAATAATCACATGGAGAAAAGCCACCTCCTGCCCAAGAGCACTTACTGGAATGTAAAGAAGACATTATGGGATTTACTTGTAATATATCCATTGGTCATATCCAATGACATTTCCTCTAGATTTATATTTAGTCAAATGAAGACCATGGTCCATCTTAATTCCTAGGAGAATTCTGGGAACCTCTTAAGTGCACAATTTATTAGCTGCAAATGGATATTTGTAGAGAACAATAAATAATTTGAATATGTGGTGTATGCCTTACTTTTAAAAATCACAAAATTTGGTATATTCAAGGTCTTGTTGCTTCTAAAATAAAAGAAATCTAGAACATTTGGTTCATTTCAGACACTGACTTGTGGAAAATCAAGTTGTATAGACGTGAAAATGGGTAATATTCTAGTAAATTCATATCACTTGTATAATAGCTTAAATCGACTTTTGGAGATTATTAACCAATACTAGACATAAAACACACTCTCTCACCCATTAATGTATAAAATATGGCATAATTTCTCAATATTTTCTATATTTGCTACATCCTTTTATTCTTTAACTTCTTTTTTTTTGGTGGTGGGATAGAACACAGGATCTGGGAACCGACCTACAGCCTTAGTCTCTTTTACAGCTTTGACTTTGAAATAGGATCTTGCCAAGTCACTAAATTGCCAAGGCTGGGCAAGAACCTGCCTCAACTCTCCAGAGTGGTGGGACTACAGGCTTCGTACCATCAGGTCTAGCAAGCCTCTTAATTTTAAAACTAAAATAAACGATGTCTGCATTAAAAGCAAGTTTATTTGTATTCACAATGAATATCTTTTGAATTTATTACAGCAAAATAATAGGAATTTAAGGGATGTGCTCAGTATTTTTCAGTGTGATCTTTTTCATTAACTTATGAAGAATGCTGTCTTATGATTTGTGTCATTCTGGAGTAACTGATAAAATCACCTTTTAGGAAATTAATTTAAAGGGAATGGGTTGTTGAAAAAGCAGGAAGAACAACAAGACATGCCTTAAGATACGTGACTGAAAACAAGAGGCGGGGTGGGGGTTACCAGCCGAGTAAGTACATTCATAACGCGTCAATGCAAACACATGATCACATCTATGCAGCTAAAAGCAAAAATAGGGAGGGCTCAGACACATGACTATGCTTCTGGATTTCTTCTTTTTTGATTTTTAGACGAAACTAGAGGGAGGTAATAAAAGTGTGTCTAGAGGAAATATTAATAAATGAGGTGCAATTTTTCACATAATGACCATGAGACTAGAAAATGAGTTAGAAATGATGGAAGCCACTGTTCAAGTCAATACAGCTGAGGAAACGTCTGAATTACTTGCAGTTTCCCCTCTCACAGCCTTTTAGAAAAGATGTAACGGGAAACTGAAGAGACTCATTTGTTTTAATAACATTTATTGGTCTCTCAAAGGCGTGGTCAAGGAAACACTCCACATCTCTGCTGTTGCTCCCACTCTGCCGCCCTCCTATGAGTCTAGGATATACACCCTGTCTCTACTCCTACGATCTGACTCTTTGCCGAGGTTCATCCCCTACCCTCTACATACGGGGTACATATTGGTAGATTTTTCAGTGAACAGGATTATCTAGGATGGAGAGAGCTTGCTGCATGACTACAGCTAATATTTGTTCAACAAAGCTTAAATTTTCCTTTTTACTCTGTCAATAGTAATTCTCAATTACTCATCCACATTACAAGGTGGGATTCAAATCACCCTTAGCTTTTACCAATTCGTGACCAGGCTCAAAACTCCCTATGCAAATTTCCCCAACAGTACAGAGCACCACCCTAGTGGCTTGCTCTATGATTCACCGCAAGTGTCAAATATTGAGGGTAATAAACAGCTCTACAATCATACCATTCACTTACCTAAGCCTACCACATAGGATAAGAATTCCCAGTGTCTTCCAGAATCATAATCTGCAGTGAGGCTAGAGCCCAGCTTTATGAAAAGCCCCATGTCTAAGATGACAACTTTTACATTGTGTTTAAAGCCTACAGCCTAAAAAGTAGGTTGAGAAACTCAGGGAAAGATGGTGTTTTCTTCTGATGTGGAAGTGAACACAATTAATGTACCCAGTTTACAACCTCCCAAGTGTGAACAGAGAACTCCTAAAGGGCAACAGTTCAAAGAACAAATCTGCCATCTTAAAAGTAAATTCAAATACTTAGCATTCATTAAAATATGCTCTCTAGTGTAAGGAACATTAGAAGGAGTGTGATGAGCTGTGTAGAATATTATGTCTTTTCATATTTATTGTCATAAAGGACTCATTGTGCAAAGGCCTAAACAGTCTGGCAGGCTGCAGCAATAGGAGGAAACACTAATGCCAGATGCATTTTATATCCATATTAGGCTAGGAGAAAAGGGCCGGTTGAGTGAACTGAAAATTATGGCTTTCCTTCGCTTGAAATTTTTCTAAAATGTCAGTGATGCTCTCTTCAGATTGTAAACTGAGGTGCCAAATCGTGCATTTCCAGAATATTCCTGATTATAAGTAAACACGTCAACAGCGACTAAAGCGAAATCTGAACTCAAAATAAACTTAGAAATGTTTAAGTGGCTACAAATCCACGGAGAGCCTCCTGGCTCCTTACTTGAAATGAGGAGATATTTCAAAGTCTGTCATGACAAGAAAGCCTTTTGAAATTATGATTGTGTTTAAACTGGAATCTCTTAAAAGTCATTTGAGGGGCTGCCATGTAATTTCATTCTCTATGAACCTCAGCTAATACAAGTAAAGACTAGAGTCATAAGTGATTAATGTCCACAAAAATATTCTCTTATTAAGAATCAATGCCCACGTGCTCCACGAATCACTTGGCTGGTAGATGTTGGGCTTTCTCTTTATTTCTCTCTGTTTGTTTGTGTTTCCACTGCTCGTTAAGAATTTCATTAGAGGGTGAGGAGGACAATGTCAGAATGCAAACGGACCAAGACTTGGTGAGGGAAAGCAAACTCATGCATTCAAATGAGATGCAACTAATTATGGATTTAAAATAGTTGTTACCATTTCTCGTCATCCTCCATAATCACCCTGGCCATTTTAAGAGTGTTAGATAATTTGCAGAAAACATTCAAATGTACGTCTGGAGAGCTTGTACTATTTGGTGAAATACGGTGTTGTGTTCTGGCAGTTTAACTTTGGGTTATAGAAGGTTATATATTTACAGTGATATGATATAAATAAGATTCTTAATTTTTGGAGGGATTTAACAAAACATGGAATTAAAGAGTATATAATTTTATTGATACGATTTATATAATAATAATTTTATCACTATTCCATGTTGGCAACCAGATTTATAATGTGGAGCAAAAACATAACCCTAGTTGTGAATAAAGAAAGATAGTTTTTGTCATGTAATTTATACTTAAGGATAAAAATTGGAGTAAAGGTTCGATGGCCTGGCCATCACCTAGACTGTGAAACTCAATCTGGATGATATTGTTGTCAACATTTCAGCTTTGTTCAATGAGTATATTCTCAAAACTGTAGCAGAGTATCATTAGAATAGATTTCCTTAAAGACGTGCATCATGTGAAATGAAGGTAAATTAGAACAAAGCTAATTAGCACTTGGCTGATGGGTCTTTTGTGATATTGTATTTAAACTGAAGATAGGCTGCTGTCATTTAAGAGAGATTCTTACAAATTCCTATTGAAAAATAAGAATGTTCTAATGCAAATGACATGCTTTTTAATGAGTGTCAACTTTGAAAATTTAGCAAACATTATATATCCTTCTAGTACCGATATTTCAACATACTTAGGGTGCATATTTACCACCACAGGGAAGGAGCCATGAGCTGTGATATGATTGTAAGTGCCAGGAATGAATACGAGCCTGGCCACCGAAGGCTGAGCACCTTGACATATTTTGTCACTTTACATGTAGGTACATATTCTTTTTGCTCATCAAACACTGACTATGCCCCCAGATTAATGCAATATCGGCAGAAATAATCCCCACCTTCCTTTCTTCTTTTATTCTCCCTGTCATAGGCTCCAGCCTGGAGACACTCTGCAAATTATGATTTGCTGCTAAGTGTGGCGTGCTGGTTACTAGCATGATTTCCAGGTTAGTATTCAACAAGCTCGGGACAGGGCGGTGCTACTGTGACATTTCTGAGAGGTTTGAAGTTCTGTAAGCAAAGACACTCAGCGGTGGAGCCAAGGCAATATGACTCCCCAGGAAAGGCAGCTTGATGGAAAGTGGAATGTGCAAGCTGTTTTCCTGTCAAGAGACCAAGTTCCCGTCACTAATGTAGCAAGATTAGATGCTTGAATGGCATTCAAGAGTTTTAAATAGTAGAGAACGTGCTCATTCTCTGACCCGTGGGCTGTCTTGATGCCACCACAGGGACATGAGTTGCGTAGAGATACCTCCCTTTGATCTGAGCAACCTTTAAGGGAGACCCCAGTGCAGTTGTAGAGGCTTTTATTCTTGTTATTCTGGGGCCACATTTGATTCTGCTCTAGAGGGGCCAAGGGTTTCTGGAATACCTCTATGATCTCTCATAGAACGAAACCTCAAGAGAAAGTATTTGTCTATTGTAGTAAGAGTGGCTTTTATTCAGGTGATAATTAATACCACTTCAATGGCAACCATAAAGTAATTCAACAAGAGTTCTGAATGCAGCGCAATCTCTATATAAGGACTAGGGATAGTACTGTAGTCTATGATAAATATTAATACTTCCTTGGTCAATTATGGTTTTCTATGACTTTGTGAACATTTTCAGGGGCTACAGTCTAAATTACATATAGGGTTCTGTTCATCTGTGAACCCACATATTTAGCTACCTGGACCCCAGTTTAAGGAGCAATGATATTTGATTGAAGGAGAGATTTAGGCCAAGGGAGAATATTTCTTCTGGAAAAGAGCCTCCTATGTTAAGTGGATGGTTGAGCAAATGAATTATGGATGCCAGTCTGCTTAAGGAAGACTGAACACTAACATGACCCGTTGCTCTCACATAGGCAAAAGGCTGGGATGTGCAAGGAAGAATAGATCTGTATAGTCAGGTTAAGAGGGAGTAAGGCAGTGGGGGTTGGGGAGAGTCTGGATATAGTATGTGGAAGAGTTTTCTTAGAGTTCATCTGAAATATCCTGGACTGTTATGTGTGTTTCTAGCGGCAGAGAGGACAATTTCCGAAGACTCAATGGTGTCAGTCATTTCCCTTGTTTATAACAGGGCAAACAGACATTGTTTAATCAACGTTGTAATGAGAACATAATTATCACTAATTTGTTTAGAAACAGAATTTAGTCAATGACTAATAAGTTTCCATAGATTTCCCATGATTCAACAGATAGTTAAAGACTTGTTATCATTGGCTCATAATTATGATTGCAGTTTATCTACTTTGGGTTCTAGAAATCCTCTACACAGATTTTTTATCTTAATATTTATTCTACTGGTGGCAACATTTATTATGTCATAGCCATTATTAATGAAATCTTTACCCTCAACTTATTACATATATATAAATGACCAAATTCTTAAAAATCAAACAAATGAACAAAAACTAAACCAAATGACATGAGCGACAACAACAAAGAGCTTAAACAAAACTGTCCTTCACGTGTAATAGGAACCTTTCGTAAGTTCACAGAAAAAGCGAAGAAAAACAAAAAGCAACTGTTTTAAGAGTACGGTTTTTTTTTTTTTTTTTGGTACTGAGGAAATATCAGAATTTTAGTCCAAAAATACAGACTAGTCAATTCTGGGATAAGCAAGGTCAAAGCTGGGTAAAATCTAATTCTGAGTTGATTTATACCGAGGAAGCAAATGAGTCTGGGCTCAGATGCAGACAATGGGAGCACCGCAGGCAGATGGGCAAAGCGTGATGCCCAGTAAGCAAGCGGGCTGAAGGATTGGTAGGACTCAAGGGCTGGGAGCCGGTACTCAGCACGGGGCGGGGGTTCTAGAAGCATTTGCTACATATTCAGAGGATAAATGAACACATACGTGAAAGGATGGGTATCTGTGAATTGGAATATGAGGGTCTCTGCCATGAGGATTAGGTCTTCTTGGCAAGGCTGCACTCCCCGCTAGACTAGATCAGCGGCATGACAGAGACCAACTACTGGATGTGGAACACCACCACAAAGTAAATTTAAAAAGACAATCATTAAGGACAAAGAGTTTAAAACGAAGCGACAGATGTTGTATTTCTGTTGGGAGAGTGAGGGTGAGGGAGTGTGAACTAACAGGAAGATCCCAGGCAGAGAACTGGCTAAACCCAGCTGTTGTTGAGAGGCACAGAGAAATGGTCTGCCAGGGACAAATAGAAAGGAGCTGTGATGGAATGGCGTTGCTAACGTGAGTACGTGAAAAGTCTTACTGTCCCTGATTGCAGGTCAATAGTCATTACTGTTGGAGTTTGAAACTTAGGCAGAAATTTGCAATGACGGTTTTCACTGAGGCTGTAAAACTCCAAATGTACCTAAAGATAATTTATTTCTAAAAATTCACTGGTCTATGCAGAGAACAATTTCTGAGCCCTTATCTTAATCCCATCTCAGTACGTCTCAAGGAAACTGTGTCCGAATAAGAACAAGAGAATGGAGCTGAGATGTTACAATCTCCGTGGTTAACATCCTCTTGCCTGATATACAGTGGCCTCTCATTTCTCAATGTAGAGAAATGCCAAGATTCCACGGGATTAGAAGAAGAATAAGGAGAATTCAAACACCGCCACAGATTCTGACTTTATTTGCTATTTCTTTCCTTTTGATGGCTGGAGTAGATTAGAATCTCATGTTTGCAGTTTAAGCATAAATTACGAATTTCAATCCAAGTAGGCGCCTAGGAGCTTTGGTTCAAATGAGCCTTGGCATTACTTTGTTGCTTGCCGGTTCAGGAGTGTTTTTAGGTGTGGAGAAGCCTTGAAGGTGGGGTCTTTGGTCATTCTAACTAAACATCAGATTTCCCACCAGATTTTATCATTTTACCTGAAATTATGTCTTTGTCCCATTTTTGAGCCTATTCCTATGTAAGCTTCGTGACATCAGACACAAGACAAATGGATGTCGACCAGGGTTAATGTTCTGCCCATCTTTGGGAACAGTTGACAGTTTATAGAGATGGTTCTGGTTATCAGAACCTAGGGTGGGAGGTCGGATGCTACTGGTATCTGTGGGCAAAACAAAACAAAACACAACAAAAACAACAGAAAAAAATCCGGACTGCTGCTAAGTATGTCATAATGCAGGGGACAGCTCCTCACAACAAATAATTGTTTGCCCAAAATGTCATCATACCCAGGTTGACAGTCCCTGGTCTGGGCTGTATCTCAAGTTCCTGTAACAATGAATGGAAACCCGCATGTTATCAATAAATACTTATTAAGGTATGATTACATGCCAGGATTAATTCTTCAAATTAATTATTCTGAGTAGCAGAATGAACTTTTTATTCATCATTTGCATACTGTATTTTTTGTATTTATGAATTAAGCAAACAGAAAGGCTTATGAATGAAGATGATGGTAATGTGTTCTCACTTAGAACTTAGAAAATTGGAGCTAAGATGTCCTCTGAGAATTAAACTATAAATCCCTGCATAATGAGCTGATCCAGGCATGCAGAGTTCCCTTGATGATAAAAGGCGGTTCCATCCACAAGTCACACTTGAGTGACAGTATGGGCCACCAGCCACAAACATAATTTTGGAAACAGACTCCAGTTACCTAGATTTCAATCTCAATTCCCTCGTTTTCAAGGCAGGCAAATTAACTAAGCAACGTATCTCTGCTTTCTCATCTATGACATGAGAATAATTATAGCCCTTGTCATAGACTTGCTGTGGGGAGTAAATGAGAACATATTACAACAATTTAGTATGCACACTGCCTAGAACATAGGCGGTGCTCTAAAAATTAGCCATTATTTACAAGACTGAACGATGTAACTTCACCTCGGGAATTAGCTGACTGAAAAGAATCAAGTGTTAATGAGAACTGCGGGGGAGTCAGCAACAGGAGCACAACAGAGCGGGAGCCGGACAGAGAAGTGATACTCATTGCTCTCCGCCATATGCCAGGTTTTTTATTAAGTGTTCTACGTCCATTACCTCATTTAATTCCCAGGGATGCTCTTTAGCTAAAGGAGGCTAAGTAACCAATCACAGAACAGATGACAGTTAAGAAGTAGAGCTGGGATGCCAGGGACCTGCCCAACAACAGCCAATTCTTAGTCTTCCCAGTATGTCAAGAGGATGCTCAGGCAAAAATGATAATGCCCAGTTCACATGGAAAAGATTCTCACGGCAAATTTACCTTTGCAGTGGAGCTATCTGCCTAGCTCTTTGTTCTCAAATATTTGAGTGACCTAGCAAATTGCCTTGAATATGATTTAATCTTCTTAAACAATTCTTGCATTCTATTCCCTTCTCACATCTGCCTGTAGGTAATGAATGGGCACTTAGCATGGGAGTGTCCCTGTAGCACCTACATTATTCACTGTAAAATTTAATAAACTTCTTTGTGGCTTCATACGTTTGTTTCAGTGAGCTTAGCAGATACATGTTCATGTCTGACAAGGAACTGTACTCATACATGACAGACAGATCCAGCCCCCTCTCTAACCAATGAGGTACAGAGTAAACACTACAGTTAATGGGCCGTGGCTGGGTAATGGGGCTCTGTAGAGTGAGGACTCAGGCCTCTGCAGATTTTTGGCCTAGTAACATGTGTTGGTAGACTTTCCTATTGCTGGGGAAAAAATACCTGACACTACTTGAAGAAGGGGAGGTTTATTTGGCTCACGGTTTCAGGGAAATTAGTTCACAGTCAACAGCTCTAAGGAGGAGACATGATGGTGAAAGGGTGGGGGGGGGGCAAAGTGGTGGGCAGTTTATGAAGGGTGGAAAGAGAGAAGCAGAACAGTGTCAGAATCCGGAGGAAGTGAGGGGCCAGACAGAGACTCTGAAATCATACTTCCCTGACACAACCAAACATTCCCAGACACGTGCTTTACTACGTCTGTGGGCAGAACCTAAGCCAGCCCAGTTGACAATCCATTTTAATTACCACATAGTATCTGAGAGCCAGATGAAGTGACATTTTCATTCATTATTTTACTGTAGGGACACACAGCTATAGAATACGGTTTATCTGAACTATCTTCTTTGAAACTCGGGTTGAAATTTGTTGCCATTGTGGTAGTGTTGGAAAGTGGGTCCGGAAGAGTCAGCTGGATTGTTAATAGGATTGACAGTTTTCTTGTAGTAGGTTAAAACTTGAGAGTGTGGGTTCATAAGACTTAGTTTTTAGTAAAGCAAGGCTGTCCCTTGGGCTTTGTTTCTTCCACATTTGCTCACTTGCCTTTTGGCTTTTCCGCCATGTTATGACACAGGACGAGACTCTCACTAGTTCTTGGTAATCCCAGCTCTCGGAAACCTGAGTCAAAATATACTTCCATTCCTTATTAAATCTCCGTGTACTCGGCTATAGCAACAAAAAATGGACTATCATATACATGCAAGAAATTTATTTCTTTGTATATGTTTTTCTTTTGAGTTCCTTCTCTTTTCTTTTACAATTCTGGGTAGAAACAAATGTATTTTTTCTCTGAAAAATTTCCCTGCATTGCCAACATTTTAAGAGTAGCTTTACAGGTATGAAGGATCTGATAAGAGCTGCTGGAGGGGGGCAGTGAACTACACTTAATTAAATCGTGTTTGCTAAAGTAAATAGAGTACTTCACTGATAGTAACAATGACTGGCTGTGAGACAAATTGTGCTTGGGTTGGAGATATACCTAATTTCTTTTCTTTTGGCACAGCATTAGGGCAAAATTCCATCCATTTGCTTCCTCTGAGAATAATTCAGAAGGAAAACACTGATAACTAGGTAAGCAAAGTCTTGTGTAAGTAAATATGATGCTTATTTATGAGCTTGGCGGGGTTGGAGGCTACTAAACAAGTGGCAGTTGCAAGCCATCTTAATCCACGTCACTATCGACCCCTTTTTGAAGTGACCTGGAGGTTGGGACTGATCTGTTATTGCTCGTTAATTTGTCCTATGACATCTCAAAGCCACAGGGAACCAACTTACTAAATTAATTTAACACTTATGATCTGCGTTTTAGCTTGCAAGTGAATATCCTTCTAGCAAAGTCATGACTCTAGATTTTGTAATTCAGTGACTTAAAAGCCATGAGAGGGGAGAGAGATATTTTAAAATATGACAAAATAAAAATAAATTTAGAAACAGGAATTCTGAGCAGCAGCATTTCTCAAAGTGTGATCCATGGTCTCTGGAAGGTCCCTGAGACTTCTTCAGGGTTTCCATCAGTCCAATAATATTTTCATAGTAACATTCACATGTGGCCAGCTTTATTCAACATATCGGGACAGGAATTGATCAAGAGCAATGGTGAATAAAATTTTCTGCATCTCTACAAGACTCGAGGGGGTTAAATTGGACTGTATTAATGATTTTTAACCATAGTCACATGTGTATGTTTATTTCACTTCTGTTTCCTTGATGGAACAAAACAAATGAGTAATTTTTCTAAATATCAGCATCATAGGCATAACTTACTATTTTGTGGGATGAAATGATAAGTACACACAAAGTACTTTTGCTGCATGCTAAGAAGTATGTCTGCTTATGAAGGATTTGTGCTAATGATTGCGATCTGGGCTAGCTGATTTTTACGGAGATCATGTTAAGTCAAAAAAGATTTGTGGCTCAACTCTGGTTATTCAAATTTGGATGTTTCACAAGTATTTTTCAAAGCACAAATAAGCCGTCACAAATGACGGTATTCATCATCATGATAAAAATGGAGATTTTAAGCAAAAAGTTAGAATTCTGGAAAGCCTGCATCTGTCACCATGGACAAGGCAGATTTCCAGCACCTAGAAGACCCTTCCTAGGGGATTGATGGCAATAATAGTGAATGTTTCGTTGTTGTTATTATAAATGAAATATGTCAAAATATAGAAGATCTATTTGGCATGGTAAACCCATTTTTTTTCCCCTAAGAAGCAAATGCCTGTTATAAATGCATACATGGGCAGAAAATACACAAAATATGAGACAGAGAATGGACACTAATAGAATGAACTATGAAAAATTCATTAGGTTGTTTAAGATTTCACACTGCCACTCAATGATATGAAACAATCAGTTTTTGAGTCTAAATTAGCACCATCCCTATAGAAAATAGTAGGGGAGTTCCTTAAAAATAAAAATAGAACAACCACATGATCTACAAGTCCATGTGTGGGGATATATTCAAAAGAAATGAAATCTGAACCTCAGAAATATCTGTACTACCATGTTCATTGAAGCATTATTCTTATAGTGAAAGTGTGAAACCAACCCAGGTGTTCATGAGAAGATAAATGGATAAAGAAAATGTGGCATGTATACACAATGGAAAATGACCTTGCCTTAAAAAATGGTAGTTCTGTCATTTGAAACAGCACGAATGAACCTGCAGGATTCTATTCAATGATGTGAGTCAGGCACAGAAAGACAAATGATTCTTCTACCCTATATGTGGAGCCGAAAAGTGTTGAACCCTCAGAGGCTAGAGAGTGCAATGCAGATTAGCGGGAGAGCAGAGAGATGTTATTCAACGCACACGAAATTTAGCGAGTTAAGAAGGAGCTCAGTACATTTACTGTACAACGCAGCTAGTAGAGTTACTAATGACATATAGCTTTGGAAATTCTCACAGAGTTAATTTAAAACATTTTCACTGTGTAAGAAATAAATAAGGAGGATATGTATAAATAGCTCAATATCATCTTTCCGCAATGTGTACACACGTCAGGACCACATATGGTACACAATTTAAGCTTGTATTTGTCAATTAAAAAAAGAGAGAGGTAACTTCTTGCTCAGTTTAGGTTCAATACCAAAGAATACTTTCAATTATCTAAAAAGACCACGAAAACACTATTAACTTTTTCTATTACATATCTATGTGAGGCTGAATTTTTATATAGCTTAATGAAAGCAACATATAGATTAAGTGCAGGAACGAACATTGGATTTTGACTACTCTTTATTAAGCCGGACATGAAAAAAGTTGCAAAACTGTAAGACTACCGCTCTACTTGTTAAATGTTTTGTTAGTAAATTATAGTTTAATTATGAGTGCCACTTTTGTTAATAGAGAAATGATTTCTTATTTCTGGTTGATCATAGTTAAACAGTTAAAACATCTGAATTTTTAGCTTGTACTTACTTTGGACAGTACCATTAGATATATCTCCCACAAACAAAACTACGGGCTCTTGAAGAAATTTTTAAGAGAATAAAGGGACTTTGAGACTATGAAGTTCTAAAATAGCTAGTGAACAGCAATGCATTTTGGGAAAGAATACTTTATAGGAGCTCAAATAAAAATCGGAACACAATATGTAAAAAACAGAGTCTCAGAAGCTTATGTCATGCAAAACTTAACCTCAAGTTCAAAAACTGGCTTGAAAAGTGCTGCTCTTTATTTTTATTTTTATTGGATGCTAGGGAAAAACCTCAGTTTTGCCAAAGAATACTGTTAACCACCATCTATTGGATAATTACTATGTACTGCACAATGTGCTGCAAATTTTGTGTACATGACCTCATTAATCAATTTAATTATATCATTCCCTCACAATTCTACAGCATACAATTTTCACAATGCCTAAACATTTAGTTTGAGCTTTAAGAAAGGTATTCCTTTTTTTCTCTCTCTTTTATTCTTTTTCCTCTGTGCTAGAAACTCAAGATATTGTTGCATTCTGCAGGCCTGCAGTTTGTTGATATCTTTAGACTGGTCCAACTCTTTCATCAAGTGGGCAGTGTGTGTGTGTGTGTGTGTGTGTGTGTGTGTGTGTGTGTGTCTGTGCAAGGACCCTTTGGTATTAATTTCTTAATATTATGTATATTGAAAACATTTCCTGTCAATCACCTCTCCCCTTCCCATTCCTGCCTGCTTTTCTTTTCTCGCCTGTCAACATTTTCCATTCATCAAAAATCCTAATGCTTGTAATGCATCTGAATCCATTCCTTTCTTATGCTTTTCTTGATAAAAACATCTTTACATTTGTCTTTATTTTATAACTAAATGTAACATTTACTTAGACAGCATTATTAAAAACTTTCTTGAATAATTCTATGTTTTTTCCCCTGATTTCTGGCACTGAAACATCATAAATTCTACATTGATGATTATGACTTCACCGTATTTCAGCTATCTTAGGGTTTACATAGAATTTTGAGCTGACCAGGACATCACTTCTTTGTACCATTGTACTTTGTATTCCAAGTAGTGAACTTGGAGTGGACTCTTGGAACTCAACATGGCTGTAAAGAATTACTTTAAGCCAGATACTAGAAGAATCATAATAGTAATATCCAAGGAAAGTACATGGATTAAAATTCTGGGTCCTCTTTTTCTCATGGTGTAGTGCTTACATGTTTAGATTCTCAAATATGTTAGGCTCTTGAGTGAGATATGTGGGTTCAAATATTGGCTTCACCGTTTACAAACCTCAAGGAATTCCCTATCTTCTTTGTGAAAACTCTAACATCTAACTTACCAAACTGTTGTGTTAAAAAGTGAGTTTAAAAACAATGGGCATTCTTTAGTGAATTAAAAAAGTTGTTACATTAAAAAACTATATCAAAGGATTAAATTCCTTGGAAAAAAATTTTTTTAACTTCCAAAGCTCACAGGATGAACAATTTGGGTAAGCTACAGTTGGCATATTCCAAGAGAATAAAATCTACCAGTAAAGTACTGAATGATTTTTGAAAGAGCTGAGAAATCCTGCTGGTAGGAAGATTCTCCCTGACAGGGGACAAGGGTTCAAGCTGAGTTCTGGCATTTTCTGCAAAGCACTTTTCCAAAACAGCACCAGGGAACTGTTAAATAAGGCACCATGCCCAGAGTTATGTAGAAATCTACAACGAAGCATAGCAGCATAGTGCTCAGTTATTATGGTAGGCAGGGCTGAGATGTAACAGGAACCACTTGGTTTGCCTTCTAAGCCAACCTCCCATTAAATCACCAAGAGGAAGGGGATATGGAAAGAAAAGGTGACACAAAACGTCCCAAGTGTACAGGCTATTTATGCCCATGCCACCACCAAAGGAGAGGGGAGAGCATACTGCCACCTAATCTGCTTCTGACTCCCAGCACCTGTAAATCCTTCCTGTGAAGGTTAGATAAGTTCTGTTTTCTTGAACTAAAATAAAGGACAGGAAATGTTGTGGGACACAGAAGATTGACCTATCGATTGAAGTTAATCAACAAAAGTAGTTAGCAGAAAAAGAAAGAAAGAAAGAAAGAAAGAAAGAAAGAAAGAAAGAAAGAAAACAACAGTAACAAAGAACTAAACAAAAATTTTTCCTTTAAATGGAGACTGGGTAGATTTCTGGGGATATTATTAAAAGCAACACCGTGCAATGTTCATGGAGGATGGATTACAAACTAAAATGAATTAAATGTTAAAATAAAATGTGCCCAGTGAGTAGTGGGAGTGTAGCTGACTCAACTCTAGGATGAGCCAATCGTTCCGTTGTGTGACTGTATAGGTCATCCTACCTGCCGGCTCTTTCAGGCTCAGTGGCTCCTGGGTGATGGTTACGCAGGGGAGTACCTGGTTGAGATCTGGATTTACTGTTTTTCTGATGAAATCCTAACCCAGAAAGGCAGGCAGCAGAATTCCTGGGCCCAACACCAGAGGACCTCAGAATTAGGACTGAAGGTTCTCCACTAATCACAAGTCCAGACAAATATGACAAAAAAATGAAAGAAAGGTGAGATAACAACTTTAAAATGAAACAAGTTGTGAACCTGAGAGACCTAAATCTACTTACTGGCTCTTAGTTTAGTTACTCATGAAAACTCTGTTACATTTTCTTAAGTCAGGCTAACAGTTTATCAATTGCTCAAGTATGGCTTTATATGAAGGATGTGAGTTAATTTATGGTAAGAAAATATATAATCGGAGGGCACAGGGAAAAAGTCTGGGTTATTTCTTAATATAAATAATGTGGAGATCTTTTTGTATTTTAATTAAAACTAAAATTGAGTTTTAGTGACAAATGAATTGTTCTTATTAAAATGAGTTTGTGTAAAATTTATTGTTAAAATATTTTCCAAAATGCTATTTAAAAATAATAAAACATTTACTATGATATTTAAATTTTTAACATAATATATTAGAAAATTTATTAAGAAAAAGGAGCTAGGTAAAGTTAACTTTATTTCAGTGAAGAATTGTTGTATTTGAATATTATACATTTTTACTATAAATGCCGTAGGTATAATATTACCAGCCTGTTTGAAAAGATAAGCTTATCAAGTGTAACAAACAAGTTATAGTGTGAAAAAAAGAAATGCGCAAAGCTTGGAAGAAGTCAAAGCAGCTAACAATACTTGATATAGCTGTGATTCTGCATTAGATATATTTTTAGGAAGTTCGTGTTTTCAACAAATAAAATTGTCACTCAGGGAATATGCAAACTTAAAACACAAAAAGATGGTTAGAAACTCTCTGATAATCAGTTCTTCAAGAGAGCGTCAAGCACAATTTATCTGGAAAAAAGAAATCTCAAAAAACATAATGTGGTATAAACGTTGCACAAGTAGAGGCCAAGGGAAATGCATTTTTTCCATAACTACCAATCAGCTTTCGTTATAAAATTGATGTCTTATTGTCAGATCCTTATGATGAGAACCAAATCAAGTCATCATGCCACACGAACATGTGGCTCCTTTATCAAATCACTCCCAAAACATTTCAGTAGAATCCTTTTGGCACAGAGCCATTTGGTACCTTTAATATTTCACTTGATGAAAAACAAGATGACTTATAGATGTTGGTAAACAGAGAATGAATACGTGAGAATAACTTTGTTATTTTAATGCATGTTTTTGCTGCGCTGGAGATCAAGTCCAAGGCCTCACCCTAGCTAGGCAAGTGCCTAACCACTGAGCCACATCTCCAGCCCTCATAAGAAAAAAAAATCAATGTCCTTCATAAAATCTTGAGAAAATATTTAAATAAACTTTCAGTGTCTACAAGATTTGTAGGACATTTGAATTCACATTTAAAAAATTATAGTTGAGGATGTATCAGGAAATTTCTAAAAGTAAATAATGTCAGAAGTGGCAGGGCCTTGAGGGGGTGGATTGGGAAGGGGACCTGGGCAGTAGAGAGAGGGACACAGTGGAGATTTCAAGGGAACAAGAGAACATACATCTTACACAGGTACCATTGGAACGACTGTTTGTTCCCCAATTATCATAAGTTCTCACACAAATAATCTTGGTTTCAAGGGTGGATTTGTGTCATTGTTTAGACCGATCAAGTAGAAAAAAGCTTAAGTTAGTGAAACCACCAGTTTTCCTGAGTACAAAGTTCTATGGAGCAATTTACATGACTCTTAAGGTTGTAGTATACATACTCTTTAGTTCTCTATATGTGTTTGAAGTAGTAATAATATTATATGCCTGTCTAATCGTTTACAGATTCCAGTGTGTTTGGAGGAAAGTTACATAAACACAATTCATGAGAAAAGAAATTAGCCAGGCTAATCTCCTAATTGCCTTCATGTGTCGCTAGGCTATCTGGCTTTATTTTCTACTCATAAGACCAAGCCTGGACCCCGCCCCACCTTGGCATTCCAGAGCAGCACCTCTGTCCCACTCTTCCTCAAGCAATGGATCTATTCTTCTGATGTCCCCCAAAGAAGACCTGGCCCTTCTCTGAGGGTCAGTCATGGAAGCTTTTGGAACAATTACAGCCCCCCCCCCCCCGCCTTCATTAATCATTTTAATCATTTCAAACTTCTTCTTTTGCAAAGAAGCTCTTTCCAGCCCAACTCATTAACCACTTTCTCTAATACATCATTTAATCTCTCCAGTCAAATAACCTTCTGTCGTCCTTCCAGGGAACTCTCAGAACTTTCCTTTCTGACTAAATCTTTTTGTTCCTTTGTGTGCAGTTGTACATCTCACAATAATGTGCCTTTGTATTGAATCCTCTCTATGACGCATGTTTCATCTCCTAAAAAAGAGACGTTCCTTGACGGAAAGGGCCATGTCCTCTCGTTACACTGTTGTTCTCTGTGTACCTAATGCTCCTTGAGTGTCCATCATTTAAAAGACACCCTGAGCTGAACTGAGTTTGGTACTGTCAGCCTGGATGTTGTTTACTCAGCTATTAAGGCACTTGTCACAGCTGTTTCCCACTGCATAGTATGAGCTCTAAATGACTCATCGGCCCGTCCAATTCATCTTGTTATTTCTTAAAGTCCCTAAGACAGCACTGTTTTAAAAAAAGAATTTCACAATACTTGTTAATTGAGTTTCTGTTAAATTTCAACTTCATTTAACATATCACCATTCTTTGTAGCCTTCTTTTAAGGAAAAAGAACATTGTCACAGTTAAAAATGATCATATGTGAAGAAATTATATTAACACAAGGCATATGAATATAAAATTACATTTTGATGCTATTCTAACTCACTTATTCAGAAATACTGTTTTGTTTTTAAATATAGTCAGTTGTATCATCAAAACACCATTACACGAGCTGTGACTGAAACAGGGTGAATGTTTAAATAAAAAAATTATTACAGTAAGACACTTTGCCACTAATCCTGCCTTAGAACAGCCCCGTGCTGTGACATTTCACCATTCTTCTCACTTTCTGAAGCAGGGGTGGAAGTCCTTTTTCATAAAATTCTTTAGTTGTGCCATTGCGGCTGCCTCAAGGCCCTAAATCATTTTACAATGTTTGCCTGGGAGTCAGAAGTTTCCTGGTACCAGGTTTCATGAATAGGTAAAGGAAGGGCCACCTAGATGTTTCTACAAGTTTTCTGTTGGATGGCGTGCAGCAGCGACATTCACCACAGTTTTGATGAGACTTTATGAAAACACTTGTGAAAAAGGCTTCCAGAACTGCTTCTGAAAGATGCCAGAATGATGGGATGGATGTGTTCGAAGAGAAGGGAGCATGTTGAGGTAAATTAGTGGCAATAAGTCTTTTGCACAATAATTGTAGAAATATTTAAACACGCATGGTGTATTTCAGTCTTACCTTGTCTAAGAGGCAGCGGCTGTACCAAAAATTCAGAAGTCAGTACTAAACAGAGTAGGTGCTTTTTACAGAAATGCTATGTAGCAGTGTGCTACTCTGGGCTTAGCCTAAGACGGCATCGTTGTTCGTTTCTTGACTTCAATATCTTTATAAAATGATGCCAGGAACCAGCAAAGTAAAATGCTCTGTTGATTCAAGCATGACACTTTTTTAAACAGGTGGACAGAACTTTTTATGGACTCAGTCATGGAAAATCTATTCACTAGGCCTTTGAGTAATTTTAATTAAAATTCAGTTCAAATCAATCTCCTATGCATAGCAAGTGCGTCTGCCATGCTTCCCCACTTAAGAACTTGAGCTGAAAATGAGAGCATTTTCCTGTTACAAAAGCGCTGTGTCTGTGTAAAGTTAAAATAGCTTCTGAGGACAATTTTAAACACATTTGGGAGAATTATGGTTTTAAAAATGCAACTTTAAGAAAACAAAACCGATGCTTCATTCAGCTACAGGCCTATATTTCTTTCTACATGTAATGTCTCCTCTTCTGGTACATGCTCAACCCCTTAAACCATTACTTCGTCACGCCTGGCCCATAGCAAGTGCACAGCACAGTGTCCGCCGTATAACAGCCACTCAAGAGTTGTCTAGATGGACTGATGGATGAATAAATTGTAGGACATGAGGGCCTTGCCTTACTCCTGTGCTGACTTCAGTTACTGGTCCTAGCTCAGGGTGTTCTCCTACTACTGCAGTGCCTTTGAGCTCCCGAGAATGACAAAAAACTAGAGATACAAAAGACCCAGAAGGATAAAATGCTTTTCATGCAAAAAAGAAAAGAAAATATGTTGTTACCCATATTTTTTTTTTGAAAAAAGCACTTCCACCTGCCAGAAAATTCTCTAAAAACCTGACTCTGCAATGGGAGTGGAGTTCCCTTTGAGTTAGTTCTGATGCCTATTGCTGTCCCTGGATAAACAAAATGAAAACCCTGTAAAGTCTGTCTGGCTGGTTGTATTTGGAATCATTCTGTTTCCAGCATCAGATATTTGTACCTGTTTTGGTAAAGTCTGAGTTTTTATGCACCTGACCCTACGTAGACTGGGTTGTCATGTTTTACAGCTCGGATGTACTCCCCGTCATTTCTGACTCAGGTTTCTGCCCCACAGTGGTCTCGTCTTAGGAGTGACCTGATTCTGTGAATTTCAAAGTGTCCCTCATTGCATAGACTCTTAAGTTTCAGCATTCAAATATTTTCGAGTCTGTCTATTTAAAAGTGATGTTTAAAAATACCATTGAACATGGTCCTCTTTTGGCTACCCTTTTTGTCCTTCTGACACTATCACGCTTCTGAAAGAAGCGCCTTGTGTTGACCGCACTTTCTATCCCATTTCGTCCTTACCCTAACGCAGTCTAGCTCCATTTTCTGCCACTGCTATACCTAGTCCCAGGGGAATCCTGCCTAAACTCAAGACTGCGGAATCCAATAGACACTTTCCAGGCCTCACAGATCTGGCTTGCGTCTTCAAACAGTACTCACCAATATCACCTATCTCCAGAATCTTCCCTCGGTGCCTCTAAAACCATTACCTCCTGATATCCTTCCTTCTTGCTGGTTGATTCTTCCAAAAATCAGTTGATGATCAAATCCTTTTTCTTCAACCAAAGTCACTAAAGGTCATCAAGATTCTTTCTCAGCCTTATTTTCCTTTTGGTAAGCATGCATCTTTGGATGACTAACAATTTTCATGATGTCAACTACATATTTCTCAAATAATGTTTAAATCAGTGCCTCTACACTAGATATTCTGCCCCAAATATACAATTACCTACTGGTACACATATATAGATATTCCCTTAAGGTTTCCAACTCAAATATGTTTACTCTTTTTTTTTTAAGCAACGTCTTTCTCTGTAGTCCAGACCAGTCCTGAACTAGCTTTGTAGCTCAGAGTGACCTCAGCTCCAGACAATCCTCCTGCCTCAGCCTCCCAAGTGCTGAGATTACAGGTAAGTACCACCAA
This sequence comes from Ctenodactylus gundi, assembly GCA_004027205.1. Classification (NCBI taxonomy): domain Eukaryota; kingdom Metazoa; phylum Chordata; class Mammalia; order Rodentia; family Ctenodactylidae; genus Ctenodactylus; species Ctenodactylus gundi. The sequence continues at coordinate 301,727 of PVKB01000501.1, read as the reverse complement.
ACCCAGCTTATGTATAATACCTTCATTCAGATGAATACACTTAATGTCTCACAATTACAAGGCAAGATCAACATGAACTGGAGGAAGGCACGATTACAGGTGAGCTGAGCACCTGTGAATACGTCTAGGTGCACCACTATTTTCCTACGTGTGTTAGTGTTGTAGAACTAATTACAACAATTTTTCCTCTTCTTCAATGTAGCTAATCACACATGGGCAGAGAAGATGCCCCCTGGTGCTTTTCACTTTTGTGATAATGTAGGTCCTACAGAGCACACCTGGAGTTTGGGGGGCCACTTTACCACAGCTCCATACCTCTGTGACCTTCAAGAACTCACACTTCTGAGCTTTACTTGCCAAAAAAGTGACATGGATTCTAAAGAAGGAAATGAGCTTCTGTGAATCCAGATTTATGGAGCTCAATATTTAAGAACAGGATCCTATCACTCTCTACCTGCTAAATTTTTATTACATGTGAATGAAGTGGTCTAAAAGGCTAAGAAGGAGTTAGCTTAAAATAGAATGGTCCTTTTTTTTTTTTAAAGAGTATATGACATACAAACTGCTAAGAAAAGTACCATACCAGTTTCCTCCTCAAATCCAAGAACTGGTAAGATCCAAGGAAGGAAATTGGAGGTTTATCTTTATGAATTTTATATTTTTCTGAGCATATTTTATATGTTCATGGTAAAAAATTATCATTTAGGTGAGCACAGAGAAGGAAGAGATCTCAATATCTTATTTAAAGGACTGTGGTGAATGTTTCTTTTTAGGCTTTTGCCATAAATTTACAGAAATTTATCCATACTATTGTGATCAACTGCATAATTTTGCGTCCTGGTAGCTGCAGATTATTCATGATGTTATTTTGACATGAGCCTTAATTATGCAACAATTATATAATAGAAATAGGTAGGCCCGCTGCTAATTTTTTTGTTCTAAAATATTTTTGTTATAAAGTCAGGAAAAAAACACACAAATTAAAGTTTACTTTGTATGTGAAAAACAAATATTACATTATGAGCAAGGAGAAAAGACAGATTTTATAACTCCGAGATTTAAATTTGTTATGCTAAAGTCGCAGCTGTATCAAGTAGATGCCTAAAGTTAGTGAAAAAATATGAGAGCCCTCCAGTGGCCAAAATTCATACATGTAAACATCCCTAGTTATTTACTGAGTATTTTCTCCCTCCAAAGAAATTATAAAATTCCAAAAAACCCTCCCTTGTATAAAAATGTCTGATTTGATTATTTTTCTCTGTCACTATAATATTACATGAATTGTTGCTACACACCAGGGGGAGATGCTTATTTAAATCATTTAAATAAAGCATACACAACAATAGCCCAAATCACCCATTTATGAGCAAATGATTAGGAGCGGTCACTAAAATTTACCCAAGTAAAGGTGATGCTAAATCTTCATGTGAATAAAGATGTGAACGATTTAATTGCTTCCACAACAGCCATTGAGTGAAATATTACTCTATCTTAAAACCACTCTAGATACAGAGAGAAACCATTCCACAACAACTGTGTCTGCTTCTTCTGTGTTTCCTTTGAGCAGAGTTGTATTTTAACAAGCATACTCTTGGACTGGGACAAGCAGAGTGCATGTGTGTGTGTGCCTGCGTGCGTGCGTTGTGTGTGTGTGTGTGTGTGTGTGTGTGTGTGTTCCTAAGTTCCAATTTGGATGGTCTGCATACGAAATGTGCTGGCTTTTCCTTCGGCAAGTGCCTACCTAACTAAGCCAGGCAGCAGCACCTCCATCTGCCACATCCTTGGTCATCAGATTACCAGTAACCGGTTGGCAGCAAGCCCGCAGCAATGTCTCTGCCTTCAAAGTGTCAGGCTCTAAGATTCACCCCAATGCTGCAACACTAACCAGTGAGGGCATTTAAAAATTTTTGTTCTAAGTAAATTCTTATATTAAGTTATTAGAAAGTCAAGCTTATTTTTGGACAGCTGCGTCTGTGGAGGCGATGTTCAAATCAGGATTAGATTTTTGTTTGGAAGTCTAGAACCAGATATTTAACAATTACAAGTCTAAATCTTCAAAAATCATTCCCAAAGGACCCACGCTGTTTTTAAAAGCTGCTGCCAGAAGAGCAATGCCAAGATAAATTTTATATTCTATAATTTAATTTCTTACTCAGAATTTTTTCTTGTGTCCTAAATGTTATAGATGGAAAGAAAATGTCCATCACCTTTCCCTCATGTATGTTACTGTCTGCAGACTTACCACTTCAGTCAATGTTCCCAAGTTAACAAAAAGTCAACTTCAGTTACTATCTGTGAATGACCTTCAGGAAATTCTGCCGACTTTAAGAAATGTTATGAGTGATTCTCAGAAAGCCTGCTCTCAGGCTGTAAGTTATTGCCTAAGACAAAAGCAGCCATTTCTGGAAGCTACACTGTGTCTCGGAGGCCACTGGGGTACCATGTAGGAAACTGAAGCAATAATTTACTCTTGGCAATGAAAAATATAATGTAACTCGCACGCCAGGACCCTCTGCCTCATTAAGTTAAACACTTCCCTCATGTCACTCTAGGGGAGAGACTGTAATACTGTAAATCTAAGTAATTTAGATTTATGTTCTGATGCCTACCAAATGGTTATACAGGATATTTTCCAGCATTCCAAATGTTTTAGGTTTTAGGTGGGTTCAGGATGAGATATAATTTACTTCATAATTTAGCAAACAAGAAATAGAGTCCTGCCTTTGCCTATTCGAAGTGCTGGAAAGAAACAGCCCTGCAGTGCCCCAAAGATCTTCAAATCCTCCTGTAATGAAACATTAGGGGTGTTACTGACATCGCTATACTTTCTGAATCTTACTGTAAACCTAAGGAAAAATACAAACAAAAATTACTCAGAGGAAACAATGTGCTAAAAGTTCATGCTATTCACAATTTTAATTATATGTTTTCTCTTAATATGGTGTACAAAGTATATTTCCCGAACTGCTTTTTAATTATTAATTTATCTCCTACTTTGAAATTGGAACTGCAATTGCTCATGAACGAAAAATAGAATAATTTTCTCAGATGGACAGATAAGGTTCTGCCACACTAAACCACGTTGATATCTACAAGTGAAACTAATATATAGGGTTTTCTTTGAAGGGGGATGCTGGTAGTATAAATGTTCTTGGAACAACTGATTCATGTAAAGCGGTCATTGCACTTTATTGGATACATTCTACCAGGAAAAGTGAAAGGTGACTGTTTTGTTCCTGTTAATCTGTAACTGTCTTTGCACAGGCACATTACTATAGGTGGTAATTTTGGAGGGGGATCTTTTCAAGACCAACAATTGCTTTTTCTTTGTTTAAGCTTGGATATTTCTGAGTTAAAGGAAGCACATTAAAAAGTCAGAAAGTGGAAACTGAAGATGATAATTCCTTTAATAAGGTCATCATAAAGAAATTACCACTGAGTCTAATGACCTAATAATATGGCATCTTACTTTAAAATGGAACAGCTTTAGAGTTTTAAAGAAAGTGAATGAAGTAGGAAAAACCACACTGAATTCTGGGTTCTGGAGAATACAGCTGGTCACCTTATTTGTGGTGAATCACAAACTCTATACTTGAATAATAAATAGTTTTTAGATGCTCTATTAATTAAAATTTGATTTCTGTTAGTATCTACAGTCAGTGCCTTTTACCGAATGAAAGCAAATTGCCAAATAGTAAAGTTATCTGTAAACGTTTCTTAAAATTCTTAAATTTCTTAAAATTCTAGTGTTCTAAGAAGTTAGTACATGAGCTAAAATATTATCACATCATAAATTATTACTCTAACATATCAGGCGTGATTAAATTGGCACTCACCAAATTGTGTTTTGTGGGGTTGAAATGTGGTCTGCATCTGTCCCTGGCAACTTACCTACACATCTTTGTCTCTCTCTGCCTCTTTTATTCTTTTTTTCCTCTTCCCTCTCCTCTCTTCCCCTCCCTTCCCTCTTCCTCTCTAAAATTACATGGTCAAATTACCTTGGAAAACACTGGATTTAAGAAAGTCAAACCTGTCTTTCTAGTGTAGAATATTTATGAAGCCTGAATGCTAATATTGACCTAAGTCTCCAAGGCAGGGATATAATATAAAAGCAATTCACTTGATCCAGAATCTTAGGTGCCCCCCTCCCACACACATGGCATTTTCTACGAGATTTGCTCCTGAGAACACAAATTAGTTTTGCTGATTTAAATTACAATCTAAAGGACCTTAAGATATTGACTTTAAAATTTTAAACTTTTAAGTGCCTCATTAATCTTTGAATTCCTATATTTTATCTTGTTAGTGCTTAAAACTAAATGCTAAGCAAAGGGAGTGCATCCGTGATGTAAATGCTACTGAAGATCTGCTTTTATAACCATTCCTCGAGTGATTCCCCTGCTCTGGGCCTGGTTCTTTCTCTTGGCCTAATGGCAGAGGTGGGGGCTAGGTATTAAACTTACACTCAACTCCCCTTTTCTCTACTTCTTTACTATACACAGCACTTATTACAGCAGGAAAGTTTGAGCGTTTCACACCTCCTCTCTACCGCTTGTAAGAATCTCCATAATGGAGGTTCCTCTTACTTTCCAGCCTTCTCACTTGCATGAGACTTCCTGACTGATATGCTTGAAGACAGTTAATCCTAGCAGTTTATAACAGTAGAGAAGGGATGACTGACAAGGTCATAAGTGCTCTAGAAAAGTCTCAATGGAGATGAGAATCAAAGGACAGAGACAGGCAACAGATGTTAGCATCGCATTGCAGGTAGCTTGCCTGCATAGGCAAAGAGTAGACCTGTTCGTAGGTATTGAAGACTGCACGTCTAGACTTGTCTGTCATCTTTTAGTGTAGAAATTCATTAGACTTCTTCGAAAATATTTCAGTCCTTTCATTTTATAGATATGTGAATTTAATGTCTGTCTATATATGGGACATGTAGATACCTGGGACACTTTGGTTAGGGGAGTATGAGCATCGGAGAATGGCCCTTCTTGGGTGGAAGCAACAATAGGAAATAAAAGCTTCAGTCCAGTTGAGCTGGCCAAGTTGTGTTGGACAGAAAAGGACCTCAGTTTTTATACTATATTAAGATTTGGTTGATTTGGAAACCACACTTAGTATACCTGGAACACTTCCTACGTCTACATCTTAACTTTATCATATGTACAATAGAATAACAACATATGTTTCTAATTTACAAAGTAATCTGAAACACTGCATTCACCTCAGGAAAGAGCTGTTACATTTTCCTGAGGTGCTAAAACAACATCTTTTGATGAGTAAACATGTTTCTGTAAATGTGTAAGAATGAGACTCTAATCTGAGACTTGGACACTCATTTGCATGAGAAGATCAATTTCATTCAAAAATGAATCTATATTCTTTAATAAAATGAGAAAATGCATCTGGGTTTTTGAACTATGACTAATACAGTAAATTTATTGTTTCAGCACTCACAAATTTGTGAGCTATCATATTATAATAGGAGAAGGTATAAAAATGAGAATAGAAAAGAAAAATACTAAAAGTTACTCTTGATTTTTGTAAAATATGCAGAGACCTGCACCCTTTCATGATTCAGGATGACTGGAATCGTCCTTATATTAATTTTGAAGAATTGCAATGTTCAGCCTAACTTACAAAAATATATTTCTATTTCATACTAAAATAAAATACAGTGTGTGATAAAAATATACATCCTATTGAATTATTTTCTTTAGAATTTGCTCGGGTTTATTTAGTCTATTCTGTAATCAAGGTGTGTGCTAAACACAAGATTTAAAAAAAAAGAGTTAATTAAAACAATCTCATGACTATCCCATAATTCGGTTTTCTAAGAGAAAAATGCTAATTGTTGAGAAAGGCAGCATGGCTTTTTAAAAACAATGATGTAAGATCAGCAGAAATAAATGAAGACTATTAATGGAAGAATATATAACATGTTGTTAATTCAGTCCATTGTTTTAACATGCTTTCCTCCAGAGTTAGTGTGCAGTGAAAGAAGTTAGAAAAATATTTTCACTTGCCTGATATCGTTTAAGAACAAATCAGGAGGTTGAATTTTCAAATTAATGAGCAGATTAGCTTGACTATTTTCAAGTTGTGACTTAATCACTGAAGTTCATGAACAATCTTTGTTTCTTTTACAGATGAGACCAAAAAGAAAAAGCTAACATAGTTTTTGCATTTTATGAAGGAGAATTCTGAACTCGTATTTGAATACTGACTTGGTCTATTTAATTGAATTCAAAGATAAATTCTGTCCCATCTATGTAGAGGTTTTCCTCTTTGTAGAAGTAAGACAATCCCTTAATGTGAAACAATATAAGCCAAATTTCTTATTTTTCTATATGTTAAGAGTTGTCACATCAAAGAGATACAATAAACATATGATGAAAAATGTATGAGGTCCAAAAGCATAATATTAACGAAATGTTCTTATAATAAATCAGCTAGAAATTTTTTCTTCTCCTGGCTTCCACCAAATGTATTTTACTTTTAGGTAATGATGCAGTTTTTCCTTGCTTAGTATACGCTGATGAAAAATAAAGTTAAATCTGCTCTCAAGCCCTTAAAAATTTAAAAAGAGTGCCAACCAGTTCTGAGATCTGGGGCCACAATGTCATGTTACGTCAATCATGAGCTGCTTTCTTTCTAACGCAATGGTGGCTCAAAAACAACCTGGCTATTTTCTTCTGGTTGAGATTTAGGTTGTGTGAATCAAATATTTTAAATTTAGTTTTGTTTCATTGATTTTTGCTTGTATGTTCTTCAACATTCTTGACTAGGTTTGTTGAAACATGCCATTTTTTTCCCATTCTAACTCTGTCTTTTGATTGCAAAGTTCTCTGATATTAATAATAATAAAATACAGCTAGTGCATCATACTAAATTTGTACTTTCTCCATCTTGTCTTATTCGGCAAAAGAAGAAAGAAAGAGGGAAGGAAGAAAAAGAGCAAAGAAAGAAACTTCTCTCCTCAAAGCAATGACAAGCACCAGACAAGCAGACACGTTTTTTTCTGAGTACCTGACATATGGGACCATTAATAATCACTATTTTCATAAATAATCTCAGGCTAAATGAGTAATGTTCCATATGAAAGAACAAGGAAAAACTTCTTATATAATCCTTTGTTGATTTCTTAAACACATAGTGAGTGTTTTTTTTTTTTTTTCCTACGGGGGAGGTGCTGAGTAGGAAATGATCCACATCATTACGGGCGCCTAGAACCGCAAATAGGCTGCAACAAGAGAAAGCACGGTGAAGGTGATATAGACGGTCAGCCCTGAGGAAGCAGTACAATTTGCCCACAAAGGAGAGAAGAAAGTAGGCATTCTGGGAAAAAAGTCAAATTAGTATGTGGTCGGGCACCCAGGTATGGTAGTGTATGATGTATTCTGGAGGTATTGATTCTGTGTGATTAAAGTGTCAGTGATACCAGTGAGGAGTTGGAGGCAATGTTTGGGAAATGAGTGGGGATTTTGTGACAGATTTTGTAGCACACGCTAGAAAGATTGAGCTTTATTTTAGAGGGAATGGGGAGCCAGAGAAAAATCTTAATTCATCATTGATATCTATGATTTCTAGTAGATATATGTGTCGGATGTATTGGTTCCAGTATGGAAGATTTGTGTTGTGCATGGACCGGTAGACAGGACCTAAGAGACTGAAAAATAATGGAAGATCATAGTAATCCCCACGGGAGATGGTTACTGTCTATAGTGGAACAATTGCTAAGAGAATGGAAATAGAGGAGATTACTTAGGATGATTTGTAAAACTGTGATGATACTGAGTGTAGGCCAAGAGAAAGTCAAAGTCAACAGTGGAGAGTGATCGCAGTGGCAAGAATTAAGCGGACTACTGAGAAGATTGGCCGGCTAGAGACAAATAGGAGGAGTGCTAAGTGTTGGGGACCACGCGTACCAAATTTGAAGACATGATTCCTTCAACAGCATGCAATGCAACTTTCTACAAAAAGTCTAATTGTTCTAGATCACAACTGAAAAATCAGAGAAAAATAACATAGAATAACTACCTGAAATTACCAGTCATCAGCAGACTCTTTGATACTTCCTCTACAATGAGTTAAAAAATAACCATAAAAGCGATAGATTGAATTTCCTTGTCTTTTACCCACAATAAGATAATGTGGACTGACACAGTGAGATAAGTAAAGATGTTTGAAATACAAACGTAGCAAAGAGCTAATAAGATCATGGAATCTAGCAAATTAAAATTTTGGACGAGCCCAGAAGTCTGAGGGGTAAGCTCAACTTTAAGACTTTTTGTCCTGGGTAGGTAACGATCAGGAACAAAGATCTGGGACAATGGTTTTCCTATATGGTGCTCCTGATGGACTTTGAGGAAAAGTCAGTCTTTGGCACGCAGTAGGGTCTTGCCTGAATGGCCAGCTTCAGGCTGGGTTACGGCACAGCCTGAAATGCATCATCACTCACATGGGTGAGCAGCCTGGCCTCTCATCACAGAGGTGACTTAAGGGTCCTCAGATATAACACTATGTTCAAGGAGATTCTGGACTGGTGTCACCTTGAGGTGCCTGGAACATGCAAACCAAAGTTTATTGCAAGGAAAATACCATTCTATTTACTCTTACAAGTAGTATTAAAATACACTTCTATCATGTAGCCGAGATATCTAAGCTATCAGGAAATTAAAATACCACGAAGGAGAACTGGCAGTAACAGGAACAATAGAAACAAATGTAATATAACACTCAAGTGCTATAATCAACAGACATATTATAAAACACTTATCTTTATTATGTTCAAAGGAATAAAAACCAGCCTTGACAATGTCATAAGGGAACTAGAAACTATCAACGTGGCAGAATAATACAGAGAAAGAGTTCCCTCTTCTCCTGTCAACTCCATTTGGCACAGTTTAAAATATTTAGATTTCAGAATTTTCCCTTTCTTTTCTTTTGCAATAAAAAATCCCTCCCTGATAAGCCCAATGTAATTTTTTTATTTATTTTTACAGTTGAATCACCAGCACATTAATTAAGGGAACGCTATGCCTTCATGTGCCAGTGTGTGTACTCTGTGCAGGTGCATGCATTCACAGACTTCTAAGGCACCTAAGATTTATGACAGGTTCACTCCTAATGTCAACCATTTAGGATGCAGCTGGTAACACAGTACCACCAGGCATCTGATGTGGCCAGGGAAAATTTACAAAGGTACCATCTGTTCATGAGGAAATGAAAATTAGCTGTAATTTTTACAACCTAATGGATTAATTATAAGTCTTAGTAACAAATTGCATAGGCTCTGACGGTTCGGTATGTACCTTCTGAGCCTAGAAGTGCAAATATTCTTGATGGACTTAGCCCACTGACTTTAAAACAGTCTGCAGTTAAGATTCTTCCTTGAAGATAGGCTTTGACTTTTAGAAAATAAGGACAGTAGGCAGAGGTATTCCTCAGGGATTTGGAGAGAGAGGCAAGATAGAAGGGGGAGGGGAGAGTGGTCTAGGACGGAGAGGAAACTTTGCTCTGCCAACTCTGAGTCGTATTTGGTCTTGGCAGATTACTCTTTTGTTGTAGCTCCAAGTGGCTCTATCAAGATGATGTTCACTTTTCATCTCGGAAGCGTAGCACAGCCTGTTACCTATCTTTATCAGAGTTGAGTGAAAGATTCACATTAAGTAATTGCTTTTCCCTAGTTTAGTCAATTTAGTTCATTTGACTCTTATCTATCTGACAGAGCAAAAACTTGCCAGTTACATGGAGCAGCTCCCTGTTCAGCCCCACATTCTGCAATTGGAGCGTCAGCAGATTTATTTTCACCATATAAAGGAGAATTTCCAATTCACACCATGTACTTGGTGACTATTATGGGCAATATTTATTCAGAAGGAATGCTGTATGAGTTTGGAAAAGCTGTCGCTAAGCACAAAGAGAGAGGTCATTTCACAAAACAAGAAACAAAACCTATACATGGGCAAAACATGCAGCTCTGAAGTTTGTATTCTGTTTTTTAATGAAAAATGTTTCCAAATCCTTGAAACACAAAGTGGCAATAGCAAACCAGGCAGCCCCTTCTCTCCCTCTTCTCCCAGGTTCGTGTGATCCCCGTTCACTTAGCAAATATCCGCTCTGTTGGAGGAAGGGCACCTGCTTAGAGTTAATGAAGTAACACCAAAAGATTCTATTAATAAATTATTCTTTTGATGAAAAATACCTGTTTTTTCTCCACTCTTTTTAAAAATTAGAATGCTTTTTCATAGCCTCAGAGGCATTTAAAACAACCCTTCAAGACTACCTTTCTCTTCCACTTATTCTTGAAATTTTTATTTTTATTTTTAAATTGGAAAGCAACTCAGTGCCGTGGAAGGGAGGCAACTCTATCTGACGAGAGCACAACTTCATCCAGCGGCGTAATTAACTCAGTAACGCTGAGTCTGTGTTGATCCTGTAACTTAATAAACTCAGGAGGCTTGAGAGTCATCAGAGGACGAACCGAGTAAGGATACAGGCAAAACTGAAGCTACACACCTGAACGGAAGTCTCAAAACCAAGCCAAAATACTTGACTTACTGTTAAAATATACAATGCCAACTATTTCAAGAAAGGTAGCCAGGCTGCGTACAACACTGCAAAATGATCACGATCGCTTTTTCACTCACATCAATAAAAAAGAAAAATTGAAAATTGAGCTTCTCAGAGAAACGATGCGCCTCAAAGGCAACTTACCCTGGAGCACGCACACCATGACCTCTGAACTCCTTTTGATTCCAGGACGTCCAACACATGCATGAATTTCTAGCACAGTCACTGGAAGAGCAAACTTTCACGACATCCTTAATTGTCCCCGAGAACATAAAGGAACTCCGTGAAATTCTAGGGGGAGACAGGAGTTGAAAATCCAGCCTCCAGCTCCCGTGCGCACTGTGGCTATCTTTAACTTGAAAACGATTTGGTTTCACATTCCACCGAGTCCCACTGGCAGATGCCTCCGGTCAACTCGCCAATGGCAGGCTTGCCGACGCCTCCCTCCGCCCCGCCCTCCCACCCACCGGGCTTCCGCTCTTCTGGTGACGCTGATTTACTCAGCTGTCTTTGTACCTGTCTCCCTGTGGGTAAAAGGAGATGCCATCACTGAGGGCTATTACGGACACACTGGGAGGCCGAAGATCAGCTCAGGACTCCCCGTGCGTCCCCTGCCGTCCCCTCCCCCTCCTTCTGCCACAAACCAACTCACTTCCAAACTTGGCTGTCTGAGAAAGAATGTTCTCTGATTGGCATTCCTGGAAGCAGAAACGAGAAAGCCAAACAGCTCAACGTTTCTACTGGTGCTCAGCACGAGTAACTTCCCAGGGAGTCGCAGTACCAAGGAGGAACTTGCCAACACTGGGGAGAATGAGCAGCTATGTGGGGGCATGAAACTATTTTTGTTGTAGCACAGCATTTAAGTTTTAATATCCACGTATGTTGTCACCCAGATGGTTACGTCTGCATACAATATAAAATGGCATCTTTGGAAGGTGAGTGAGATGTAGGAAGCGGTCTTGTACTCTTTAGAGGAAGAAATAACCACACTGCCTTGAGAGGATTTTGGGGGTGGGGGACAGTTGTTCAATCAGTGGATATTTCTGTCAGAGAGAGAGAGAGAGAGAGAGAGAGAGAGAGAGAGAGAGAGAGAACATGCTTATAAGAACTGTGGAAAATTGATATCTATTGAGCTACATTTTATATTCTAAACCGTGCGGGAGGTAGAAGACATGCTTCTACCTTTCTATGGAAGCTTCTTTCTCAGGACTGTCATAAAATTTTAGTGATGACTAGAAGAGAAAATGTGTGTGTGATCATGTGTGTGCACATGTGTGGCATGCACATGGATCATACATATCATATATAAACAAATTGAATGAAAACTGGGGAAAAGATGCACTTGATCCAATGGAAACTGAGAAAAATTATTAAAAGGTAAATTTAAATCACCACCAATAAACCTGTGTTTAACATTTATTTAGTGGTCACTGGGTCAAAGGATCTACTGAAAGCACTTTATGTTCAAAATGGCAAGTTTATCAAATACAATTCTATGAACCACACAACTGCTTCATAATGTTGGTAATTAGACACAGCACAACCTCAAACATTGTCAGCGTTTGGCAAATGTCAGCTGGCCGGGCTTGGGGTGGCAGTGTGACTGCAGCTGCTCTTCCGGACTCCCAAGTTCATCTCAAAAATATTCAACAGCAAATGATTGTCTCCAGAAAGAAGTCTTTCCGGTTTTGTTTGTTGCGTAACTGATTTGTTTGTTTTAGCTTTTGTTTTACCATATTGGATGGAAGACCATTTTAAGAGATGATGACTAAAAACTCGATTAACTGGCATTGTATTATTAATTGAGCCCTCTATTTGGGTGCCCCATTTGGATGGGTGGCTCACCATTTTTCTCACTACCTAATTTAGCTTTGTTACTTTACTAGATGTCTATAAACATTATTTTAAATGAGGAAGATATATTGCTTATTCTTAGCCCTAAACTAAATTATCTATGGGTCTATCTAAGTAGGCTACAGATAGTGCTGGTACAGGAAGGTGTCTACCATTTTCCATAAGCTGAAAAACCATGCACTTTCATGCCATGGCTCTTCAGTTTTAATAAATGATTCTTGAGAATCAGTTATGTGCCAATCAGTTATGAAGTTCATAAGCAATTTCTTAAATCGATGAAAAGAAAGGAGCCTACAGCTTACAGAGCAGACATCTCCCTGTCCCTGTGGCATCCCCGAGGTTCCTGGATCTTCCAAAGTACAAGTGAGCTAAGAGGAGCTCGCAAAGCTGGCGACTGGTCACTGGGTCGTGTCCAGCGTGCAGTTCACTTTTGTTGTGTCTTTTACCACTGGCACAAAACTGACACTCCAGAAATATGCGCTGAAACTGAGGGACTACCTGTGTAAAAGTGTGTATTAAACCTACAAAAAATGATTCTGTAGTGACTCAGTTTAGGCTGAAATAATTTCCATTTGCCTTAATTTTAGGAGAAATATTCCTCTCTTCAAGCAATTAACCAGGTGATCACAAGGAACATGTACTATGTTCTAAATACTTTACTGAAGCCCCTCCACAAAAATTTACACTGTATGTGCATGTGTGTGTGTGTGTTTGCACTTGCACATGTGCAAGATTGACAGTAAATGCTAATGACAGATATTTTATTTGTAAGATCGCTTAGTCTGCTTTAATGAAAAATAGAAAAAAATCAGAAGCACTAGGTCCTTTAATATCTCCCATTGTCTAGTACATGGTAACAGTTTTCCCTATCGGATCGTTACTGGCCATTCTCTATAGTGCAACATCCATCCATCCTCCTCCTTACGTTTCCAACTTCATCACCATTTATGTAGCCACCTGCACCATCCTGGAAATTCCCGCGCACTCTGCAACATGGTCAGGCGCATTATTAGTCTAGGCGCAAGGTGGAGTGACCGCAATGAAAGTTTTTCCTTTCTTCCCCCCACCAACCTTCACAAAACAATTGATAAGATTTATAGGGCCAGAACTCAGTCTTTATCATGAGTAAATGTTGTTTTTCTCTTTTGTAAGCACCAACAGGAGAGTTAGGATTGATCAGAAAAAGAGCTTCCAGGGATCGCTTCCAAAGAAAACTGGGCATGTAAACAGCAAATCAGATACCGTTGATTTATCATCAACAAGCAGTTAATCTCTGCTCCATTCTCCGGAAATAGTACTAGCACAGTCCTGGGAGAGCGAAAGCTGGCTGTAGGTTCCTTGCAAGGGTGAAGGAGGCATTTAAATCCAGGTCTCAGCTCATCTGTGAGATAGCCATGTGTGAGTAAATCCTGGTCACTCAAAAGCAAATGGCTTTTGCCAATCTTTTTTCACCACACTATCCATAAGAGACTAATGCAGGTAGAATTCTCAACAGGATGTTCTGGGGTTGAATTTTTTTAACCCTTCGTATCTCACTGATTTTTAAAAGCATATATTATTCATGCAAAAACTGAAGGGGTTTTTTTGGTAGGAGGGGATCATATTTTGTTTAAATGAAAAAAATCTAATAAGTGAAAATAGTTGTTTTGAAAGTAACTGAAATGGATACTACGCATGTTGGGGGGACAAAAACTATATATAAATAGTATTAAATTCAGTCTAATACTATTAAGTGTCAATCACCTTTAAAATGTGATCAGCAGTGCCTCTGCCAAGTATATACCCAAAGAAGCTGAAATCATCACCTGACAATGAAACCAGCATTTACATATATTACAGCATTACTCACAGTGGACACAACTGAAGTGTTTATCAATAGAGAAATGAATAAAGAAATTATGATGCATGCATAGACTATTATGCCATGGAAGGGAAAAGAGATCTTGTCATTTGTAGTAACACTGATGAACACAACTGGCATCAAGGTAAATGAAGAAAACCAAACAGAAAAGTACTACATAATTTTTCTTATATGTGGAATCTGAGAGAAAAAAATAATGCAATACATAGAAGTAGAAAAATGGTGGTTACAAGAGGACGGGGTGGAGTTGAGAATGAACATATCCTATAGTATGAATCAGTTTAGAGTGTATAAAATGAGGGTTACAACTAACCATGCTGCAGTGTATACAGGTAATTTTCCAAGACAAAACATTAACTATGTCAGATGATGCCATGCTAATTTGCTTGACTACAGTAGTCATCTCACCGTGTATATGTATGTTAAGAAGACTGTATCAAAACATCATGTCGCTCGAATGGTCTGTCTGATATGAGAGTCCCAGAGCACAACTCCTGTGGAACTTAAAACAAAAAACAAAGTGAAAGAGGGGGGTCGGGTAGGGGAGGAGGGAGGGCGGGTAGGGGAGGGGGAGGGACAAAAGGAGAGTGGGAAAGCCCTTGTCACCTGACAAGATAAATATGTGCATAAAAGGCTCAACTCCATCGTAAACCTTAAATTTTGCACGTATACATATCACTAATATGGGGAAAAACATCGTGTCATCACCTTTTACGTATCCACAATAGAAAAGCAAAGCAGCATCAACTTAGAGATTGGAGGAAGTGACACCCAGTGTGTCTGTTATGTGAAAACAACTCTATCTATGGAAAGAGCCATGTGTACTAATGGACTAAATAGAATATATTTGGTGGAGAACAAAGATAGTTTTGACAACTGTGTGGCCTGCCTTAGTGCTTGGGTTTTAAATTGGCGTATCAGTGTCTTCCTGTGAAGATTGATCTTAATTGTCAACTTGCTTGACTTGAAAGCTAAGGGATTAGCAGAAAACACTTCTGCGCATGTCTAGGTGGGCCATGGGGGTGCAACCTTGGGGCCCTTCCTCTCTGGTGCTCTTTCCCGGCACACTGCTTCCTGGATGCCATGAAGTGGTCAGCTCTGCTCCAGACTGACCTTCCCGTATGATATTCCTACACTGGGGACAGCCACAAATGGGCTAAAACCTTGGGTACTGTGAGCCAAAATATGCCTTGAAGCAGTGGGTGTCAGGTATCTTGTCGTAATGACAGGGAAACTGCCCAGAATAGTATGCACCATGATTTCAGTCATGTCAGAACTTGGAGGTTCAGAGAGAAAACAAGGTGAAGACTAGAGGAAATCATCCCAAGTACTTGTGTCCCCCTATTTTTTCAAGTATCTTAGTTCTTTCTTCTTGCATTATTCTATAAGGAGGTTATTTTGCCCTGATAATTTTACACACACACACACACACACACACACACACACACACACACACACACAGTAATTGCAACTTTTCCTAATTCTTTCACTGTCCCCTATGTCCTTCAAGAGACATCTCTGTTTGTTTTGTTTTCTCTGGGTCTCTGTTGTGTGTTGAGAAGAGACAATCACAGGGGACTGGTGGGACACATAAATTTAAGGGGGTTTATGTGGATTTTAAGAAAGGACATGAAGGCAAAGCGCTTGCCTAGCAAGTGTTAAGACAAGCATTAAGTGCCTGACTTCGATTCCCCAGCACCACATAAACTGGATGTGGTGGTGCACGCTTGTAAGCCCGGCACTTGGGAGGCTGATGCAGGAGGATTGCTGTAAGTCCAGCGCCAACCTGGGCTACAGAGTGAGACCCTATCTCAAAAAAGAAAAAAAAGGACATGAAGGAAATAATCATGAAAGAGAATAATCTTAAAAGTGTGAAAACTCATAGAGAATGAGGAACAGAATCTGGTACCTAGTTGCGGGGTGGAGCAGACAGACAAGAGAGCAGATAGTGGCCACTGTGATGAGGTTGACTGAGGAGAACAACAGTTAAATGAATGGAAATCTAGACATATGTCCTTAGGATGCTAGATTATGTGATTTCTGATGTTTTCTTATGACAGACAAGTTTGTGTGTCTTGGGTACATCATGAAATTAAATGGATCTTAAATCTGTATTTCAGAGTATCAACATTTTTGAAAAGTTAGTGCTGATTTTTAGGTTGTTGTGTTTGTTCAAATTAGTCATTGTCAACATAAAAAAGAAATTATTTTTACCAATATCTAATATATCTAGATCATTTTCCTCTGCTTGCATTTCATTTCCCTCACCCCTCTCTGTTCCCCTGAGGGTGTCTATTACATTCTCTTGCATTGGTCACTACATGCAGAGTGACCGCTCATCCTGGTTTGGTTAGGACTAAGGAAGTGTCAGTATCAAAGCCACAAAAAGTCTGGAAAATTGAGAATGCTTAGTATACATGTGAAATCTAGAATTTTAAAAGTCACACATATATTTTTGATAAAAATCAGTTCTTTTGTAAATTAGCAGTTGTTTCGACCACAGTACTCTGAAAATATGAATTTCATTTGGCCTTTATTGCTTGTTAGCTGCTGTCTGAGCTACTTTCTTGTTGCCGGGACAGTACCTGACAACCACGCAGTAAGGGAGGGAAGATTTATTTTGGTTTACAGTTTCAGGAGGTCTCACTCCATCCAAGGCCTACAGTGCTGGAAAGGCAGGCCAGAGAAGAGCGGTTCAATGCAAAGCAAGACAGGCAGCAGAAAGAGCACAGGACGGGGTAGGGAGGGAGGGGTATATCCTTTGGGGTCATGACCCAGTGACTCCCCTCTTCCGAGTCATGCTTCAGTGATTTATCTCTTCTTTCAGGGTACACCTCTTAGCAGCATGAGAAATCAATGGGTTAACCCCGAAATTGAATCACCCTCCTAACATGAGGCTTTTGGGGGGGGACAAACCGTAACTACTGCACAGCCTGGACATGTCAGTTACCAAAAAACTACTATATCTTCCTTCCTGCAGTGAAAATCATAACACTCCAGGGAGCTATGGCCAATCTCAAATGAGATACGTT
The DNA here is from genome assembly GCA_004027205.1 of Ctenodactylus gundi. Taxonomy (NCBI): domain Eukaryota; kingdom Metazoa; phylum Chordata; class Mammalia; order Rodentia; family Ctenodactylidae; genus Ctenodactylus; species Ctenodactylus gundi. The sequence goes on along the minus strand of PVKB01000501.1, from coordinate 284,402 downwards.
TAAGAATTGAGAATATATTCATATAAATATCATAACTCCAGTCACACATATTTTACACAAATTAATATCATTCAAACTAGGTATTTTCCAAGCGGCATGTACCTACTTTAGATTAAAAAAATAATGGAAGCATATAGAAGAGGCATGTCACTTTACACTAAGTGGAAAGAAAGGAGAGGGAGTGACTTTAATTGACATAATTATTTCAGCATTGTCTGTATCAGGATTTCATTTTTTTCCTGAATTAGATCCACCAAATTAAGGCTACCTTATTTTTAAGAGGCCCTATGACCTCAGTAACAAAGCACAACATATTCATAAAACATAAAAATATTTGTCGGCATAAAATATGAGTTTTTGTTGTGTTTTCCCTTTAGGTGAGGGGGAAGATAATTTTCCTCTGTGGGGCTAAAGTCAACCCTAATTAAAGCAAAGTCATTATCATGTCCCTATCTAGGTGAAACTACGATTTTTGTCTTTTTTCTTAGGAACAGAGAGACACCCTCCTCTGATGGCTTTTAAGAAAAAGGAAAGAGTTTCCAAAAAATATGTTTAATATTTCACTTAAAATCTGAGTAAATTTTCATAATACCCAATCCACATTTAAAGCTCAACTGAGAAAACCTGCTTTGAATTCAGTTTTAAAAGATATATCAATGGTCATAAATGAGATAATTCTACGTTGTGTGATCAAGGACAACTGCAAGTGACGGCCACAGTAGATGAGAGCTGGTGGTTATGACATTCTGATTACACATTTGGGAACACGTTTTCTCCAGATGAGCACATGGCTATTAACAACTTTCAAACTTGTTTTATACCCTTGAATCGTTGGCTCAAGGTTCACTGAAGTTAACAGTGACGGCGCAGCTCCTTTAGCAGAAGCTCAGGAGCGAGGCTGGTGGTCCAGATTTCTGTGGCCATTCCTTCATTCTACTGTCCTTGCAGAGACGCCGGACACCCTCTAGGGACTCAGAGAACACAGTTTGAAAACCACAGAGCTCTAGTAGTCACTGTGTTCACTTAAGATATATTGGTATATATTGGCAGAGTTATTGGTTAAGAAGAGATTACATTCTCAAATATCTCTGCAATAACCCCACCACCAAATTCAGTATTTTTCTCTCCATATAAGTGGGGAAATATGATACTTTATTTCTCCACAAGAACACCCAATGCTAAAATAAAGGCTAAATCCCAGCAAAGTCTATAATTATCCGCATTAGACACTGTAAAGTATAACATTCAATTAAAACAGAGATATTTTTATTCCAAAGTTACTTGTGGTTCCTTATATTAGAACTTTCATCATATGTCTGTGGAATTAAATATCTGAACATCTATAATTATAAGTAATTCTTTTATGTGCAAAAACTGTATTTTTAAAACTGAAAATGCACTGTTTTTGGAACTGAAGTTCTCCTTAGCTATCAATTAGACCATAATCCAGTTGAGACAAGTAAAATCTTCACAACCACTTTGTGTTTTCCTTTGGCTGGAAGGCGATGAGAAGTCTGACAGCAAAGTTACTTCCCCGTGAGCTGTCGCAGCCATTAGCAGATGGACTACATTTGAATATTTTGTTATAGGAGTCAAGCTTTGTCGTGAATTGTTTTATACACTGACTTTGTTCTCAGCATGTCACTTAGGAGACATCAAATTTCTAGAAAGTAGATTGTACCCCATGTCTTCACGAGTACCCCGTGAAGACTGAGCTCTTAGGACGCTGTCTATGTTCTGTTGTTTGTACACCTGAGGTTATTTCTACACGTGAGTAAAGGGAAAAGGATGTAGCAGCACCCTTCACAGTCCTTCCGCGTTGGCTTCCACTCGACTCTGTTGTCTTCTATTCCATATTTATCAGTTCTGAATAGCAAGTAAGCCTCACAACCATATTTTTAATCCACCAGAGAGTGAAAGAGCTCACAAATGCTAACTGCATTAATTTCCGAAATGAGATTAAGGCTTCCTTGGACAGAAGAGCTCTACAGGTCTTATCACCCCACCACACATGCGAGGGTGAGCTCCATCATCATAAAGGTGGGGAAGGACAGCAGGCTCAGCTGGTGAATTCTTAATGACTGGTCTTCAAAGATGGAAAGAGATGTCCTCAGGATGGACAGTAGGAAGTGTGAGATAGAGGAGGAGAAATTCCTGTGGTTCAGAAATGTTGGCAGCTAGGCTTTAAACATGGAGACCTCTCTGGAGTACTGCCAGTCCATCTTGCTAAAAGGGAAGTCCTATTTCTTCCCTTAGAGCATATAAAGTCATTGGTGAACCAAATCTCACTAAAACTGTAGGAAAATTCAGACACAGATACAGTGTATACAAGATTGATTTAGTCTCCCTGAACATCCCGCCCTCCTGTGACATACCAGGTTGCTGTAGAAAAGAGTGAACCCTTTTCTGGTAGTAAATATTAATAAATAATCTGCTTTTACCACAAAGACATACACAATTAAGGGTGAAAACACACAAAGAAGCAGAAAAGTATGACTCAAATAAAAATATGGTATAGAAGCAAATCTGCAAATGTCGGACTTTGGAGACTGAGGTTTACAAAATACTATGGAAGGCGTATTAAAAAGACATAATGAAAAAGAAGAAAGTGTGTATTAAGTTGAGCACTTACCTTGCTCAGGGTGGGTCTCCAGCACCACCTACCAGGAACAAAACACTAACAAAGTGTGAAAAAAGTCAATCAACACAGGATACAAAGTGAAAGGTACAAAGAGTTAACCAACTCAAATAAAGACAAACAAATAAGGATCGCGGGACCAAAGATGACAAGCATAAAAAAACAAATACCAAGACGATGGGCACAAACATTATGTTAAACGTAAATGGACTAAAGAATTCACTCTCAGATTTAGTAAAATACAAACCCACGGTTTTTATAAGAAATATGCTTTACATTTAAAATATACATTGATTGGAAGTAAAAGAAAGAGAAAAGATATACCACCAAAATGCTGATATGTCTATGTCAAGACAAAGTATGTTATCAGTGATAAAGTCACATTTCATGGTGATAAAAGGATCAATTTATCAAGAAGACATAAACCTAAAAATAGCTTCAAAGCCATGACGCACAACTGGACAGAATTTAAGGGAAAGTATGAAAGGTACAATTTGTACCCTTACACACCCATCCACACCCCATCACTGGTCTCTGAGAACTGGCGTGCAAATGAAACACCATGAGCCTCTGACGGCAGGATGTCTGAAGGCGAAAGTCTAGTACCACCACAAAGGAAACTTAACGTGGAGCTTCCTGGCCTCCGGCAGGCTAGGAAGAGTCACAGGTGTGACACCACCGGATGATGCAGCCCTTGAGGTTTTCAAGAGGTAAGAGTCATAAAGAACCTCACCTGTTTTCAAGGAGGTTCATAAGGATATTACCAATTTTTCTGATTCACAATGAGACAAAGTGGGGAGAAATGCGTTCATATCCCCGCCTCCCCTCATAGGTGGTTTGCCTCGATTGCTGACGTGGCTTCTGGGTTTCCTGCAGTCCGTCCGAGGCAGCTCTGTGGTAGCCCCGTAAGCCACAGAGGGCAAACAATGGCACACAACGTTCGTACGGCTCATCCTGGATACTCTGAACGGTGTGTACACTGTGTCTTCAGAAGCCAACTCAAGCCAGAGACACCGATATTTTCTCCTAGGATATGGAACCATAAGCAGCTACCACTGAGTTTCATAGAGCTGTCAGCTTGCTTTATAAATGTAGAGAGAAAGAGCTTGACACAATGTTCTGTCTTTTTTTTCCAAGTAGGAGAAGATGAAATTTCTGATAGGTTCTAGCATCTTGAGAAAGTTTATAAAGCACTGGATCACTCTTGAAACAGTTATTTGAAATGCTATGTTTGGAAGCAGATGTTTAAGACCTAAATCGACTCTATTTTTATTGAGGCTAAAACAGGCATACTAGAAAAAAATGGGGAAGGAAATCTAAATATCTGGAACAACATAGGGTGATGGTTGATGTTACAAGAAAGATAAAGGAACTTTGGGATGAAAATCTAATTTTTAAGAAAATGGAAAACCAATCAGATAGGAAGGTAAAGTATGAAAAGAAAGACTGAGTAAAGTGAATTTTTTTTATGTAAAGTGAAATTGTAAGAGAAAAAAAGAAGTCTGAAGAAAATATTATCTATTATCTAGGCAACTGTAACATAATAAACAAATTTTTCACCAACAGTACAACAGCGGCATTTATCTGAAACATGAGAGGCCAACTCTTTTGCCAAAGCCTTTTATCTTTCCTTTGAAAGAAACTTTTGCCAGAATCTTTTCCTTCCGAGCTTAAAATTTTAGTTGAAGGGTATTCACATGGAATTTTCTTTTCCTTTAAAAGTAGAATCTTATACAAGGAATTTCTCAGGTGGAATTTAAAATATGGACTTCATAGAAGTAGAGAGTAGGCGGTGGTTCCTAAAACCTTGGTGGTGGGCATTCAGGAAGTGTCCAAAAGACACAGATTTTCAGGTGGAATGGAGGAACAAGTCTGAGAGACTCAGTGCCCAACATGGTGACTATAATTAACATTGTATCACATTTGGAAACCCCCAGAAAAAATGTTAAATGTTCTCGTCATACAAAATGATAAGTATGTAAGTGAAGGCGTGCACCAGCATTTCATAGTGTGTATGTATTCCAAAACATTGCGTTGTGCCTGGCAAATACATATAATTTGCCAATTAAAATAATAAAAAGAACACCTGCCCTTTATTTAGTCCTTTACCGGTCTTTTGCAGGCTGATAGTAATGGCAGGTAGTGTGCGCCAACGTGTAGCTACATGTACGTGAGACATGCCTTATTTAGACAAGTGCATTTTGTTCAATAGTTCTTTAGGAGAAATCTTAAAATTGAGATTGTAGGCATCTGGATAGTCTGGTGGGGAAGGCAATGTGGGAGGCTGTAAGGTTTTAAGAGACATTTTGTTCCTAACATTTCTGTAGAGTCCTAAATTTATGACGTATAGACAGCTCTCTACCTCGCAAGCCTCTACCAAGCACAGTTCTGGAGGCTCCATGCAATTTTCTAAAACAGAGATTAGAGGAACAACAGCAAGCAGAAATGGACGCGTGGGACAGGAACTCCTAGGCGTAGAGTTAATTGTGTGTTTGGTGCTGGGCAGAAGGGAGGACAGCTATGGAGTTCCTGCTGGGGGCAGAGGTGCCTGAGATAGGTGAGCCCACTGAATTCTTTAGATGCTTAAAGAATTTGGTTTATGAATTATTTCTGTTCCATGGATTAAGAAGCAAAATGCATATATACGCAACTCTGCCACAAAGAAGTAGAAATGTGAGACATTTGTAGGAAAAGGAATGCCCACTGAGAACGTTAGCGAAGTGAATTAGGGAAGGTTGCATACTGCGATGACCTCTCTTATATGAGCAACTCAGAGTATAAATAAGGGAAGGTGTAAAATGGAAGAGCAACGGTAGGAAACAGGGACGGAGATTTTGTGGGGAGGAAGAGAGGACGCGAGGGAGGCCAAGCAGGGGGACGGGGGAAGGAAGGAAAAATGATCCAGACGTGATGCAAAAATGCACCAGTTCTTTGAGTTGACTGTAATTATTATGTACTGCAAAATGAAAATGGAATATCAGGATGATTAAATTACTTGCCCTAGGCCCAGGATTAATAAGTAAAAAGGTTTATAAATGTAATCATATATCTGTGTGATTTCACAGTCTTACTTTTTTATTATTGTGCTCAGAAGTAAAGAGGCTTCCTTTCTAAAATATGTACACTTACTTTCACCATTTTGTTGATATGTATAGGTGTGATATATAATGTTCACATTGAACTTGGAGTACTTTGTGCACATATGTGTCGCATCTAGAATACATTAACCACCTTTCAGTAAGTCATTGCATCTTTAAGACTGGTGCTATTCTATTGCCAGGTGAATTTGGTGAGGCACGAGGGTTGAAGGGCTTCCAGGAGGGTCTCACCCCTGAGGATGGAATTGGTGAGCCTGAGCCTACCTCAGACTCTGCAAAACCCAAGAGGGAAAGGGACCCAAGGGGAGAGCTGGGGGGGTGGGGTGTAATCTAGTTATTACATAACCTCACTTGAGCCTCTAAGTACCAGAATCATTCTACCTACATTCACATTTCACCTTTGTTGTGTCCTGTGGTGAGTGACGTAATATTTTAAGCCTACTTCTGCATAAAAGATGACACTAATATTTCTCTTATTGAGCCTTTGTTGTAATTGTGGAGTTATCCCATGAAAAACACTTGGGAAAGCTGGTTAGCAAATAACAAACTCAATTAGAGTCACCAACATAGCATCATCTTGTTATCATGGGTGGTAAATACAGGAATCAGAATGTTCTTGTTTAGTGCTCATCTTTAACAGTGACAGGAAGGGAAAGCCAATTTAAGTTACCTGTGGAGGAAAACCTCCTCAAAAATAAGGTAGCGGGGGTTGAGCCTCATATGGGCCAGGTGAAGTATCAACTCTAGGATGTGATATGAGCATCTGTCCAAAAATTCTCAAAGATTCTAATGTAGAACCTGAGCAGGGGACTTGTGCTTTTCTACTCATACTTTTATATTTTGGTTCTAATCTTTCTCTTCAGAATTGAGACTAAATTCATTGATTTCATCTATTACATATGCATCCAGCATTTAAACACCTTTCGATTTCAGGAGTTTGTAGAAACGTATTTTAAGTTAGTAATTCTGGGTATTAGGTACAAATTTCTATAAGACAAAGAAAATTCAACTCTTGTCAATGAAATTTATAGGACAAAAATCTAATATTAAACTTAGCAACTGCTCTGTGACATGAACCGTACTGTTTCATTTGTGTAGTGTGTGTGTGTGATTGTATAAGGGTAGGTATATATGTGTTTATGTGCATGTGGCTGATGTATTACCTACCTATTTTTGGAACGAGGTACATTGAGAAGGCATCAGCTGTGCTGTGGAACTCTCAGAGTCAGAATGAGCAGGATCCTTTTGCAGAGAGTCGTAGAATAGGGACCGTGTAATCCATTTCACTAATCATGGTAGTCTTGTCAACATCAAAGCAGACATCTATCACAAACTCCTCAGATTGCGAATGTGATGGAGGTTCCAACTCCTTTATGTGAATTTAGGGTAGACCATCCACAAACGGTGTAGGTCGGGTCTCCTCCTGGGTGCAAGTGCTCGCATGTCTATGGTGAAGGAGGCAAAGTGGAAGGCATTATGGCCAGTGATTAAGAAGTACTGATGAGGTGTAAAATAAAATGCAGATGTCTGAGTTTCTTGCTTAGTGGATCTCGTGTAATAGTTTTTAAGTAGTGAGTGTATGTGGGTGTTTTTGCCTAGGACTGAGAGCCATTCAGATGGGGAAAGAGTCAAAATGTTGTAGCCAGTCAGGCATAGGGTTGATTTTGTTATTCTTATAACTGGGTGCGAGGATTTTGATTAACTCCCAGTGTCCTCACTTATAGAAAGAACACAACACTGCACCCAGCAAGGCAGTCCTGAGGACAGTTGACTCTACATTTGCCATTAAGTACTCCGCCCGACGCACAGTAATATCCAGTGTTACAAACCATATCGCTTTCTTTCTAATGCTCTCTTTCTTCTTTAGGGCTCCATTTCCTTCCCTATGAAGCCTGCTCAATGGACCAGCCTGGGGTCTTTATACGGCTGAGCTTTCCACAGAGACATCCAACATTTCTATCTTCCCTGAACAACTACCCTATTTCATTAAACGCAAGGTTTTCAAACTAATGGAACTATTTGTAGGACTTAAAAAATGTTACCTGTCTACTGACTATGCTTGGCATTTTCTAATGTGTAATCCTAGTCACCAGCATAATCTCTCCACAGATACAGCAGTGCAAAACTGTGTAAACTCAACAAGAAAAAAAACCCTTCATATTTGGAATAAAATTGAAGTGCTCATGGATAAGAAAAATGCAGTAAACATTTGGTTATTCAGGTATTCACTATTTCTTCAGGAAGCATTGGCTAAGCTCTTAGTTGCCAGCTAGGTGTAGGGTATAAAAAAGTAACTAAAACTCTGCCCCTGATTTTAAGGTGTTTGTAATATAGTAAAAACCAAAGGAAATGAAAAACAACTCATCTCTTATTTTGTCTTTTTAAAATTAAGGGTTTATGATGCAGCTAGTGACATTTTAAAGTACCAGTCACACAGATGTGTACAAAAGTCTCTAAGATGCCAATAGTAAGGGGACCTGAGGTTCTCTCAGAAAAGGATGGGCTTACTTGATAAAGTGACCATAAGATAGCCTGGGAATTTCAAACACACTCTCACCTGAGGATGGGCTTGGGGTTTGTGAGGAGGCTTTCTTAGAAGATTGGAGAACTCATTCTTAAAGAAACAGGAAATAGGGTGAAAACTAAAAGATCACGTGACATGGTTCATTTCATGGACTACTGTGTGCTTTCTACCAGTGCCCAGTTGATGCCAGTTTCATGCCCTTCTGAAACTGTGAGCTAAATAAGCCTGTTTTCTTTACAAAGGAAGTCTGTGTTGATTATTTTATAATAGTAGTAAAAAACAGACTAACATAGGCACCTAACACTAACACAGACACCAAATGCTTGCTTTACTTACGATCGTGATATTTCTCTCTATAAAATAGCATTATTAACCAAACTGTAGTAGAAATTAAGTCTCCGTGAAATTTGCGATGCCATGATGCCTCAGCAAGTCATATTCCTATACACTCATGTGTGCACCCCCACCCCCCACAGTGGAGTAGAATGTGCTTTGAAGCTGCACTATGCTGAATTACCCACAGTCTAAGATGTTGATTTATGGAAAACTCTGAATCCTAAATTTCATTTTTCCCTGTGTACTTTTTTATATAAAACTACCCTTCATCTAGAGTGAACAACAAAGACTCAGGGTCATAGCGAGTGTGCCTCGTTTTCCAATCTATTGCTCATAGAGCATACCTATTTCTGTGGAAACAATAGTCATTTTTTTCTTACAATTTCAAAGACTATTCTCTATAGAAAGCAATATTTATATAAAGAAAACTGCATAATTGCAACATGTAGGAAAATAACATCTAATTATATCTTTTTAAAAATAAACCTGCAGAATAAAGAACTTGACAGTAACATTATAAGTAGGACAAGGATAAAAGCCTTACAGAGATTGGTGTTCTCACTTGGGTGAAAGGCTTATTCGTTATAATTAGTTACATACATGTAGCTTGTGAATATAAGTCTTAAAAGCATATATATATATATGTATACACACACACACACACACACACACACACACACACACACACATATATATATATATATATATATATATATATATACATATATAATATATGATTTTTCTAAGATATGATGAAGCCTTAAAGTAATTTCTTATTTCAATATGATATCAAAATGGTAGTTAGGAAGAGCTAAATTAAGATGTATAATATTGTGTGATTCAACTCAAAAAATGCTACACTTCTTTTTTGACCTGTTGGTATTAATTTCATGCTTCTAATTATATATTTATATATTGATTCATTGTTAATATAATACAAACTAGTATACTTGGAGATTGTATGTATTACAATTTATCAACTTGCTTAATTTTAAATTCTGATTTATGAAGTCTGTTGCAAAGTGTTTATAATATTTTAAATAATTTCCTACAGTCCCAACAAGATCCTTAATATTTCAATCTAAAAATATATCACAGCTGAAGTTTTGATTTAAGATTGTTTATTTTGCCTGATTATAAAACTTAACATGTTAATGGAAGAAAAGGTAACTTTGTTTTTGGTTTTGATAAGGACACACAACTTAGCGTATGATGCTGAGAAAATGACTCAAAACTTACTAATGACCATTGCCATTAAGACAAAATAAAACAACCCCCCCCAAAAAAAATAGAAAAAAGCTGAGGCTGGTGGCACAGGCTTATAATTCCTGATTTCTAAGTGGCTTAAATATAGGAGGATCACAAGTTTTAACCCACCTTGGTCAATTTAAAGACTTAGAGAGACTCTATCTCAAAATGAAAAATAAAAAGTGGACTGGAGATGTAGCTTAGTATGAAGGCTCTAGATTCCATCCACCTCTCTCTCTCTGTCTCTCTCTCTCTCTATCTCTCTCTCACACACACACAAAACACACAAATAAAAACTCCTTACGCTCCAAAGTGCTCTCCTTAATATTTTTTTAAAAATTAGTTAATGTGAGTATACTTGCACATTGTTACCACTGTTACTAATTCAAGGATGTTGGGGAGTTCCAATTTACAAAAAGAAGCCTCAACGTTCAGCCATTCCAAACAAAATGGAGACAGCCAAACGTGCGGTATTAACCACGAACCATGGAAGAGTTCTTCAACGCTTTTCCAACATCTAAGATTACATCTGTCAGGGCATTTCAGTCCAGAACTAAGCTTCCTTGTGGTATACATGTTATTATATAATATTGTTTTGCATATGTATTATATATATATATGTTACTGTTCAAGAGTGTCTCTGATTCATGCTATATATTCCTGAATCACGTTTTATAGTGGATTCAGGAGGATATCCTCAGGACAGTCTTTTACATGGAAGATTAGAGAGAGAATCGCCCTTTGGAAATGGTGCTCTCCCACTGTGACCGTGATGGACATCCTGCAGTGAGCCCAGAGGTTAGGAGTGGAGGACCCCAGCATAGCGCCGCTAATGACCCACAGCAACTCGTACAGTCTGTCTCTGTGGTTCCTTGGAAGAGGTCATGGACCTGTGTCCTTGTACGGATTGTTTAAGAATCCATCCTCTGAAGCTCATGCGATAGGCATTATGGGAAGAAAGTTACGTGCTCCTTGACTTACAGTGGGTTGCAGGTAGATTATAAGCTGATCGTAAATTGAAAATATCTTAAGATGAAATGCGTGTAATTCCCATAGCCTGCTGATCCTCCTGGCGTAGCAACACAACGCACACTGAAATCTTGTCTGCTTCCCCTGTGTTTGTGTGGCTGACCTGGAGCCACTCTAACTCACTGCCGTTCACAATCTGGAAGGACAGTATGGATATGTAACAGCAGCCTACGAAGAGATCACAGTCAGCACATAGCCTTCACGGAACGTGTTGTCAGTTTAGTACTATTACAAGGCCAAAAAGTTCTAAATTGAACTATTGCGAGTTGAGGATCATCTGGATTTGTTTAACTTCATTGTCTGTTAGGTTTTAAAAAATGTTTATCACGTTGTTCACCACATTTAATCCATTGAAAATTTGGTTTGTAACTTCTGAACTGGCTTCTCCCTAAATTCCCAAATCTGGGCTTCGTACTGATCAGCTTAACCTAACTTAATACCTTATATTGTTTCCTTAAAAGATGTTGTTTCTCTCCTGCCCCCTGTGCCACTCTTCTTTCCTGACTTCCCCTGGTTCTTCGTGCAACTCCTTGTGACCCCCTTCTTCAGAGCCGTCTGAAAAGACGAATTGCCTCTTGGACCTCACTTTTATTTTTTTTTTCTGTTCTCACACAGCTCCTTTGATAACAAGGCCTCGTATATCAGGTATTGTGCTGTTAAGTCAGAAAGGCTTGGGCATCCCGTACACCCCAGGAAACCAGGTCAGTGTCCTTTCTTAGACACCGCCCCAGCTTCTGAGCCCCAGTTTAGTATTTGTTTATTCACAAATGTCTACCATTTATTTTCCTTTTTGTAGTACCATTCCATGAAAGTAGGACACTGAATTTTTTCTCTATCCCTAAAATTTAACACTTAGCACACAGCAGATATGCTGAAACAAAGGGTTTTTGTTTGCACATTTACTTGTTATAAGGCTTATAGAGCCAGCAAAAATCCATATTTAATAAAGGCAGCCATTTAAATTATTTTAGTAAAATTCATCTTCTTAAATATTTCTTCCGAAACATAGGACTTTAAAAAATAGCTATTTACATATTAAAACACAGATGCTTTGTTAAGTCATTTGTGGAAGAATGTAAGTAACAAAGGGCCTCATGGGACTGGTGATAAAAGGTATGATGAATGCAATCATTTCCTTAAGGCAGCCTCCCTAAATGTATTGTTCATAATTGCATGTGTTTTGTTTAGGATACAAAAAGCTGTGTCTGGTACATCTCTTCTCTTTATCTTAGATCTACAGCTGGCGGCTACAGCACGCCCAAGCACTCACTTACGCACTCTCTAATTAACCCTGTTTGTGGAGGGTCAGTGCATTTATGACACAACCAGAACAGCAACAGAAGGAGACACAGATACACTTAATGGTATTAGTTATTTGCATAGAAAATGGTCAACTGGCCTAATTAAAAGGCTTGCCATGTATTTGAACAAATGGGTATAAAGCAGCTTACAAAGCATAATCCACTTCCATCTGAAATTTTATTGAAAGACAGATGGATGGGAGATAATAGGCGCAATTTATAACTAACAATACACAAATGCTCTATTTTACCACAGTGAAGATGGTTTTACATTTAATATCCTCCCAGGAGAGGTTTCTATGCCCTGCCCCCAACAGCAATAAACAATTAGCTAAAGCTAATTTCTTCTAAGGTCCTTCAAAACTGTGGACATGTTGGGCAAAGGGTCCAAATTGACAGTTACAAGATGAAAAGCTCTGGGTACTTAACGGTGAGCTAGGTAGGGACTGTAAATGTGTTGCATGTTTGAAGTTTGCTGAGTAGAGCTTAACTCTTCTCACCGTGCAACATGTACACTCACGCAGGCTCTATGAGAAGTATCGGATGATCATTTTCACAATACATATGAATATCAAAACATGACATTACACACCTTGAGTTTATTCACCTTTAGTTGTCAATTATATATCAATAAAAGTTGAAAGCAACAGATCAATATAAGGCCGATGAGCAGATGGGGAAGGTGGAGCTGCTTAGGTGGGGTGGACGAGGGTTGGGGGCAGACATTATAGGGTGATTTTGGAGAGATCTCTATAAACCAAGAGTAAGGCAAAGACTGTTCACCAGATATAAAGCCCGTGGAGGACTCTTTTAGTTTCCCAGGGCTTTTGTATCATTTAAGCAAAAATTGTTTGCCTGTAAACAACAGAAAATCATTCCATCACATAGCAGGAAGCCCCAGATCAAGAGACTCTTTTTGGAGGCTAAGGGAAAAAAATGTCTTCTACACCTATAGCTAGCAACCCTGAGCATTCCTTGGCTGCAATAGCATCCCAACATCTAACCTCAGCTTCACATAAGCTCCTTTTCTGAATTGCTCGCTATATGACCTTCCGCTGTGGTTTAGATGAGGAGTGACCCCCAAAGTCTAGAACAATCCATCTGTATTTGAAGTTCCCAAATCTCACATTATAATTCATGAAGTAAATTGTCCATATTTACAACTGTTCAGAAATAAATTTTTAATTTGTAGTATGTCCAGAAGCATAGTACCTCATTACATCATTTTATTTTTCCTACATTTAAACAATAAATTTGAGTTTGAAGACAGGATGAAATCTTGTGTACTCTCCAGTGGGTAGTTAACGTCATTGTTGCCTAAATCAGTGGTCCTCTAAATCTAGGGTACTTCACAACTACCTGAAGGCTTGTAAAAATCCAGATTTGCTGGGTCCCATCCTCAGAGCCCAACATTTGTCTTTCTTTCTTTCTTTCTTTTTTTCTTGTTTTGAGGCAGGGTCTCGCTCTGCAGCCCAGGCTGGTCCTGAACTCACTATGTAGCCCAAGCTAGCCTGGGACTCACTGCAATCCTCCTGCCTCAGCCTCCTGAGTGCTGGGATTACAGCTGTACTCCACCACATTTGACTCTTTGTGGTGCTGGAGAATCAAACTCGGGGCTTGTGCGTGCAAGCCAAGTGCTTTAACAGCTGTGTTATTTCTCCTAATGAGCCTCCAGTGATGCTGATGCTAACACGCTGAAGACTCCACCTAAAGGATTGCTGTCCCGAATGATCATCAGGTCATAGTTTCTGTTGCTTGCAGGACAGAAGGTCTTTTCCCTCATTTTCAAGTTCTTGTCTTCACAGTTGAGTTTTTAATTTTTTTTTAAAGAAAAGAGAAGTAGAAGGAAGGAAGAATAAAAGGGACATGCCTCTTCTAGCTGCAAAATGTGTCTACTATAAACTGTTGACTAATCAGTATACCTAAGAATAGAATGATGTATAACAATCATAGCAGCTTTTGCTAGTTTGGAGTTGCTGCAAAATGATATTCATAGTCAGAGAGCATGGAAATTTTAAAGTATCTTATGAATGCAGTTTAATGACTCATAAATTTAGGAAGATTTAAGACAATGACAATGGACAGTGCTAAATATTGTGAAACTATGGATATAGGTTTTTTTTGTTAATTTAGAGGTATGTGAACATGTGTGTATATTCTGAAAAGATTCTTTTAGTATCAACTTATTGATTCATCTCATAATAGTTTTTATTAAAATATTTGTGGAATCAATGAAGGTTGTTCAATAATAAAGCAATGGTTAAGGGCTCTAAAGTTGTTTCACAGAGAATACTATGTAAGTTTACCGTAAGATCTAGTATATGGGGAAGAAGGGAAGTGAGTTTTTAAATACAAGTAAAAATAATTTGGAGAGAGAAAAGAAAGAAACACTGTGCGATCGTTGGGTTAAAAATTAAATTTTGCTGCAAATGAAAAGTTGTGATATAACATTTTCTTTTCCAGCTGAACAAGTGTAGGAAAATATTAGTTCAAAAATGAAGTTGATTACTAAATCAATAGTAATCACAATATTCAACAACATTGCCAATAAAATGATTATACCAAGATATTGCTATTAGCATCCATGTATAACCTTTTACTGTATCATAATAAGCGTGTATACATAATTTTAATATTTTTGCCGCTTATGAAGTACAATAAGAATAGGTTATTTCCGATAAAGTTAAATTATTGATTTTTAAAGATATTGAGGTAATTTTGGGTTTTAATAGCATTGCAAAAAAAGACATGGTAGTGCTGCAAAAGCAGTAAAAATCAAGTACATAATTTAGAAGAAAACAAGTTCATTGGTCAGAACTTTAGCACTCTAAAGAGTAGTCGTTTACTCCAGCATGTGTTTTAAAATACACGCAAATACATCCTTACAGTGCTGTGGTGCTTTGGTTTCAGTATTGACAACTTCTGCAAAGTTCTTACGAATTCCAGTGAGAGTGTTTCAAATTTCATCTCAGAGCTTTTTTAAGGGTGCTATAAAACTATTTTTAGGGAAATTCACTTCATCCTTGAAAGTGATACTAAAATCTCTTATTATTCTTGTCATTTTAACTTTATGTTTAATTTTATGTTTCATCTTAATGAAAGAAAAAATATCATTTCACCTTCCTTCTGAATAAAACCATACTCTTCATTATCAAATGACATATATAAAACTATGAAATTTATTACGTGGATTATAGTTAGTATTAAATTTAAATAAATCAAAAATGAAAATAAATTATCTGTGAAACCAAAAAAAAATTTACACTGTTTTGACTCATGTCAATATTTAGTGAAAAACAATGCCATCAAGAAGTTTAGAAGTTTTAAGTTGTAGATTTTTCAAAGTGTAGCCACAAAAATTAAGATACATTGTACATTTTGGATAGTCAGTCAAATCAAAATTCTTTTTTTATGAACATCAAAGTAATTTAGCAAAATGCATGTGGGCTTATGTCAATTATTTAACTACATGCCTTCTAAGCAGTAAATGTCTTGGAGTTTGCTGAGACTTACCTATTACTACTTTTACTTAGAGAATATCTTTATTTGGGGATTGTGTTCATTTAATTATTTCTCAATGTTGAGTTCCTGTCATTATGCTCCAAGTTGTATGCACTCAGGCATATTGTAATCCGCTAATGAAGTTGTCTATAAAACAAAAGTCAACATGGCATTGTGAGTTTTTTTTTTTTTTTTTGAAACAGGGTCTTGTTCTGCAGTCAATGCTAGTTTAAACTCATGATAACTCTACTGCCTCAGCCTCCTGAGTGCTGGGGTTATAGGCATGCTTCGCCATGCCCTGCTTCATGCTGTGCTGGGGAAGCAGACTCAGGGCCTTGAGCTTACTAGGCAAATGCTTTAACCACGGAGCTATTCCTCCAGCCCTTGTGAGATTCTGATATATTCATTAGTCTACAGGGTACTGAGGTTCAAGAAGGTAGTAGGAAAGACCTTTAGGAAAGGGTCATATAAATCTTTAGTACAAACAGAAAGATAGAAATGGGTGCAAAGGAGGTATGAGTGAGCAAAAAATGATGAAGCAAATAATTCTTAGTGGTTTAGTAAGTCCAACTTGACCTAGTTTGTGATCATAGTCATTATAAAATGGGAAGGAATATTTTTCAAGAACTCTGTCCTGGTGATTTCTCTCTACATTTCTCTGTTGTGTGGCACAACGTATGGAAGGACAGAGAAGATGTGACATTAATAGCTTGTTAGGGAAGAAATGGACTTTGAAGAAGGGAAAAGAAAGTGCCCAACTCTAAGACTGCCGAGGTTTACTCTGGAAGCGTGGCTTTTCGTAGTTCCAATTTCGGGAGAATTTGCAGCGAGAAGTGGAGATGGAAACTTATGTTTCAATCAGATGTAGTTAAAATGACACTCGAAGGTCTTTTTATGACCCTGGATGGACAAATGGAATGGATGAGTACATCACAGAGGGAGGCCACGTACTTTTTTCTTTTGAAAATTCATGTTCAGAACAGCAGCTCGTTCTCTTTGGAGTATTAGGCATGACATTTAGTTCTACGTGATGGAAATACAGCCCTATAGACACAAGCAATAAGTGAAGTTTTCGGATTGCAATTGAAAAACAAAAATCATGCACATAAATATCCATCTGGTATTTTTGGAATACCTTAAGTCTGTATTCATTTTTTCACTTATCCGTGGCACTTGATTTAGTTGTTTACCTTGGTGATGTTACAATATAAGAAACTGTGAGTTTGGAATTTTAAATGAGTTTGAGAGAATTCATTTCTTTTAAAAATAATTTCTGATTGCTTATTTTTCCCAATGCACCTAATTATCTCTATTTTCTCTCAGCTCTTTCTAGAGTCAAGTAGGGAAATCAGGCTTCACAGGCGACACATATCGTTATTCTCTCGAGAACCTACAGCTACCCGATGTCTCACGTTGATTTTCCTCATACAGCTTCCCTCTTCTGATGACACTGTGGTTCCAGTGGGTAGTGCTCTGAGTCCACCAATGCGACGGGTGGCCACAGCTGGTTATGACAAGAGGTGTGTCCTGGCTATTCCGTCTTGGTATTCCTCTGCTTATCCCAGCATGACCTCACCTGCCATGTCAGGACACTTGCCTCACCTATCTTCCTATACTCTCTGCTTTCCTTATATTTTTTGCATGGCCTGAGCTTTGATTTTATTTAGGTTCTTGCTCAAATATCATCTTGTGAAAAAAGAGATCTTTCTGATTTCTATACATATAAGTACGTCTCTCTCTTATTCATAGCCTGCACCAGTCATTTCCTCACTCTTTACATTTTGCTAGTTTTTTAATAGTTGCCACATGAGGCATTATGCATTTAGACTCATATTTTCTATTTTATATAATATATACCATCATGTAGTTATGCAATCATATAGTTCTATAATCATATTTAAACATTTACGTGTATTTTAATTACATTTTTCTGGCTAGAAGAATGTAAGTTTTATAACACTGAGACCTTTGTCTTGCTCATGGCCTAACAATTGGACTAGTGTTTAGCATATGATATGTGTCTGGCAAATATGAATTTCATTAATTAATAAAAATTCACACAAGGAAACTAGTAATTGTGCATACGGTGATGTAGAGATCTACACCTTATGTACTTCCGGTATTCATTTGTGAAATGGCTGATTCTAATATACTAGCACTCTTCATCGAGGTGTCTGTTAAGTGCACCTTTCAGAAGACTGAAAAGTTAGAAGCTTCTTTTGGAAATTTGTTCATATTGACTAATTCTGTAAAGTAACGACTGAGAAGTCTGACTTACAGTAACTCCTGCAGAAAACCCAAACATAAGAAAAGTAAAAAAAAACAGTGTTAAACCTGGTGGCTAGGGAGGGGCACTCTAACGGAAGGACACTTAAGCCAAAGGCAGAAAACAGCCACACAGTGAGTGGCATTACGACAACTGGTTGAGACACAGGAAACATCATGAGGAGAGAGGAGGATGGGCATGGAGTCTTTGCACATTCAAGGACACAAAGGGACAGCTGAAGGGAATGAGAGCGCCACCACCACAGGGAAGTGCCAAGGTCACAGTGTTTGGGTCTTGCCAATCGCTGAGGTTTGCTTGTGTGCTAAGATCAATAGGAAAACACAGAAAGATTGTAAGCTTAAGACAGAGATATATTTTTAATAATAGGACCTATGGATTTAAGTGGTTTTCTGGGCTTCTAGGTCCAGATCTGGTACAGGACATCAACCTCTTTTTGCTACCTTTCCTATTAATTTTAGCTTAAAACTGTGTGTGTGTGTGTGTGTGTGTACCATTCTATGTATGTATGTTTGTATGCACCTTTCTGTCTGTTTGCTGTCTATCTGTGTATCAGAAGACTGAAACCTGTGGCAATGAAGAACAGCTCCTAATGTCTTTGCTTCCTAAGGGACGGTTGAGGAGAAGGCTCCTGGGATTTCTTTTGCCACACGCAACCCCGAATGCGTGTCTAAGACAGCAATAACCTGAAAATGCCAAAATACATTTAAAATTAAAAATGAATAAAAATGTCTCCAATAAAAAGTGAAACATAAAGCTATTTTGTTGTTGACAAAGAGTGGAGTGTTAATAGTGGTAGAAATGGAGCCGAGAGTTCACCCAAGAGGTGCCGATGACAGGTATTTGAGTGGTGGCTGTAGATACGGCGGCGGGAAGGGGAACACTGGCTTACGGAGCCATGCGCAGAACCACTTGATGCCTTGCTGGCATGGAGGAACCCTCACATGAACGACTTACACACAGTAAAAGTTTGAGTGAGGAATTATCAGTCTCTGTGAAATAAGAGAGGAGAGCAGAAACAAAACTCCTTTGTCTCGCGAGATGACAGGGCACATCCGTCAGAGAACGTGAATGGGTCCCGTCTGGCCACAGCGATGATAAAAATAACAACAGCTCAGGCACAACAGATGGCCTTGTATTCCATAGCAAAATAAATAAGATATTTGTTACAGTCTGTGTTAAAAGACGTTGCAGTTAATATAAGACTGAAAACAGTTCTTCACATAAGCCTCTATTGAAAAATAGCGAATATAAGCAAAAGTTGATCAATGAAAACTGCAGTTAACTGGAAAGCCATAGAAATAAAGGAGAAACAAGGAAAACACAGTAATAAAAAAATCTTAGGGGTTATATATATTTTTAATTAGAGATAAAATAGATGGACTTCTACATGTTGGAAGTGACGAAAGAATTGCAATAAACAGACTTGAGATGACTTGATGTCTTCATTCTTTTTAGGTAAACACAACTAAAGCAAAACTAGCTAATTTTCTTATTTTTTTGCAAAAAGGGAGTCGCTATGAATTCTGTACTAACACCTATGACCACAAATGGCAGTCCTTAGACTTGAGCAACACCTCAGCAACACCTAAGAATTTAATGAGACAGATATGGAGGATGTGTTTAATAATGTTCATCTGCTTTCCATTCTGATGTGACAGAGACAGTCAGAGGGTATCTGGCTCTTTTGGGGTAATCTAGTATTTGTCACTACTGCTTTGCATGAGCAACAAGACCCCGCTTAGTACTGGGTTGAGATGCCCTTGCCATTAAAACAATAAAGGGCCTAACAAACAGTATACACACTTTAACGGACACAGAAGTACTCTTTACTCAGGAGGACTTCTAGGAAAATTTCTCCCTATCTGTGCAAACTTTAGGACTTTGGAATCTTAAATAATTAGCTTAATCCAACTGAAGTTGTGCCCTATGATTGCAGCAAAAGGACAAGTTATCACTACCCAAAGTTGTTTATGATATTCATAAAGAACATTGCAATACTTTAAGGCAGAAAAGGTTCCATAAACTAATTCTTCAGGAAAGTATTTCAAGTTACAAAATGATCTTTGAAATCAGATAATAGTTACCCTCAATCTTTATTTTTAACGGCCAAAGTTTATATTATAAATTTATTTTCTCATCTAATTTTATTTCATCTGCCAAATATACGAATTACGAAACCTGTTTCAAGGTTATTCTTTGGGAGACTCCATTTCAGGACTAATATCCAAGATACTATGGCAATTATCATCAGTAATGAAAACTCATGTTTATATGGATGATAAAAAATATCTAATGTGGCCCCAAATTAATCTTCAGAGAAGCAAAGGATGTTGAGAAAAGGAAGTCCAAAGATGTAGCTTAGTGCGAAGGGCCTGGTTTCAATCCCCAGCACCAGGAAGAAAAAGAAAAAAAGCAAAAGCAAGGAAATAAATTACAATTAGAGCTTGTAATTGTGAAACAAGATAGGAAAGCTAAAACAAAAGTCTTCAGTCCTGACCTAGTTAGCTCTGGACTCTAAGTCGGATACAAGTCTATGGCAAAACAGCACCAGCAAGACACTCCAAGGTTAAGTGGGCTAGAAGGAGAGGCAGGAAAGTGTGGGAGTCAGGAAGGGACCCAGATCCGAAGGGCTGTGTGAACTAGACTGCCGTTTAAAAATAGCATCCTGTAAACCTTAGGGAATCTTTGTGTAGTTGGATGTTCAAAAGTTTCTATGTAAGACATTTATGCTCTTGACGGATAATGGATGAGTAGAGAGCTAGTTAGCTGTCAGCCCTGACACAATGCTGGTGACTCGATTGTCTGTGGGAGGGAAAAGAAAGGAAGGGGATGAGGAAGTCACCTGGAGTCGAGTCTTCCAGTGACAAGAGAGAGGAGTCCTGGAATATGACCTAGAGCACATCTCTGGCTTGGGGAGGATCTGCTAGGATGTAGGAAGAAGATAGGAACTGGGGAAAGAAATACACCAAGAAAGGAATGAGGAGAAGAAACGCACAGCAGGAAAAATCAGCATTAGCACCAACACTACAATCGTGCTCAGGACCTGACTTGAATCTTGAGTTTGATTACAAAATCAGTGTGGTCTAGTTACACTTTCAAAGATGCTTCCTGATTCCACCCCAGGCATACTATTTCTCCCAAAGCAAAATATTTCTGATTGCCCGGACATTAGAAAGATCAAAAGAAGGTTCTGGATGATGGTACGAGCTTTTCATCCTAGCACTCTGGGAGGCCAGGGCAGGAAGAGCACAAGTTCGAGCCTTGCCTGGACAATTCAGAAACTTAGAAAAACCTTGCCTCAAAAAACAAAATCAACCAACCAACCAACAAAACAAAACAAAACAGAAAAGGGCTAGGAATGTAGCTTAAAGGAAGGCCTTGGGTTCAACCTCCAGAACCAAAGTAAGGAAAAAAGAAGATCAAGGGCATAATTATAATGTCATTATGCATTTTCCCCTATTAACATACTTCTGAAAGGTTTAAGGCACTTTTGCTGAGGAGGGGAGGAAGCCAGTTAAAGCCCTCAAAGAATCTGAGCAGTCAAAGACGAAATTTAGGACGTGTGACCTGCCTTGGGGCACTGAGGAGCCAAACTGCAGTAGTACTTGAATGTGGAAGGTCTTCCAAAGGTCCACATGATAAAGCTTTGTTTCTTAGGGAGGTGCAGTTAGGAGGTTTTGGAATTTTAAAAGATGGAGAGATGCCTACTGGGAAGTTTTCAGGTTACTAGGAGAACACCTATGAAGGGAATATTGGGCCTCAGCCTCTTCTGTCTCTCGTAGCACAGACCTTTTACACAGCTACGTTTCCGTTCATGATGTACTGCTTTACCACAGCCTGAAAGCAACAGGACCACCTGACGATGGACTGAAACTGTATGCCAAAATAAACCTTATTTATCAGTTGTATTTTCTTATAGTAATGCGGGCTGACTAAAAAGACCCAGTAGAAAGTGGGGTACCAGGGAAGAACTATGTTCAGATGTGAACAAAAGATGACTCTTTGTTTAAACTTAAACCAAAACACATGGTTTGATTTCTCCCTTAATCACTGGATATTTCCTTTAGCACTCTTTAAACCCTGAAAGAAATACTTCAATTGTAAAATGCTTTACATAATATTAATATCATGTCCTTTTATATTACAAACAAGAGTGAAAATATTTCAGTCCCAAACCCTTTGTCTTTGGTCTTTCTCATGATCCTTCACGCTCACAGCTCTGGTTCTCTGTTTGGGGAACACCCACTAATTTTCCTGAAGAACTAAAATACAAGCGTCCCTTCAGACAAGGCTGAAGGCACGGAGTGTATGGCTGTGTCTTTTTGAGTAAAGTAGGGCATCTATTTCTCAATGATATACACAATCACTAAACTTGCATAAGTTCACATAAAGCAGCACCGAGGTGGAAGTGATCATTCTGTAAGAGAAGACAGTAGAACTTTTAACTACCAAATTGCAGCCCAGCAATAGAGCCCATGAACCTTGATAACAGAAGGCAAAATTTTTCTCAGCTTCCCCAAATATTCATTCTTTAATCACAAAACTTAGCTATGTTGATATGATACTCTTTTAAACTTTCATTGATCTCCATTTTCTCCCATTTCCTTCATTTTTTTCCCCTCAAAAACATCCAAAAAGGTTCTGGCAGTATTGGTACTTAGTTTAGTGGCTGTGATCATAATTAAGCTCATATAAGCAGACATGCTGCTCGTAGGATACATTACATTTCATATTCATAAAGCCACGGCCTAACAGCTTGCCGTCTCTTCCTAATAATCAATTCCAACTTGTGTCATTTAAGCCCAGTCTTACTTATTATGAGAAATGGTTTTCAAATGTTGAGTTTGTCCTCATATGTCAGCAAATAAACAGAAATGTTTTATTTCCTAACTAATGTAAAAAGGAAAACAACTCACTCAAAGGAAATAGGTACATGTCTAAGAGCCCTGTATAGTTTAAAAAATGATAATAGATATCTTTCATAAACTCATCCATCATAAAAGCAGCCTCTAATTTTTATTGAGTTGGGCCTTATACATGCAGGTCAATGAACAGAGAAATTCTCCCCCTGTGAGACTTCCCAGAATGTCTCACGATGACACGTAAACTAAGAATAATTCCTTAGCTGGCTGCAGCTTGGAGCAAAATCCGTAGCAAGATCAATTTCTGCTCCTTCTAACTCTCTTTTTGCTACAGATGGGGTGAGTAAAAGCAGTAAGATGACAGGTTGACTGGGGCTCCCCAGCATAAGGAGATAGACATTTAATAAATAAATTTGGTATTATATTTTAAAATAGTATTCCTAGGCTTTTGAATTATTGGGTTTTTTGGTAAGCATAAAGATATGAAAAGAAAATGTACAAAAAGCAGAACACCATTTTGCCCCCAAATTACTACAAAAATCTTCAAAATGCTTTGGAGGTAGAGATAAGAAGTTCACGAGTTTGAGACTAGTCTAGGCAACATAGAGAAATCCTGCCTCAAAAAATAAGAAAAGACAAAGAAAAATACCCCCTATCTCTCTCTCTTTTTCTACACACACACCCACACACACACCAAGAACTGAGAATGCAGCTATGTAGCTCAGTGGTAGAGTGCTTGCCTTGCAAGCTTGAGATTTGTGAGGTCCTGGGTGCAGTCCTAGTACTAGAAAAAAATTCAGTTCTCATGAAAATTGGCACTATTTGCCTATTTGCACCAATGCACCAATATGTAGTAATTTATACGATGATTATTCTCTGTATATAATTTGAGACCTTGTCTCAGATGGGGGAAGTGGAGAAATTACTTCCAGTAATGCCAAGCAGAATGTTGAGTGAGATAAACTTCACATGATACACAGTATGACTGGTGAGCATTGGACTAGCTGGACTAACTTCCTAGCAAATCCTCATGCAAATTCACCAACAGATTCAACTACACATCCATAGTTGCACAATGCACCCAGGACTTCACTTAATGTGAACTGAAATACATGCGTTTGCTTAGACAGATACCAGAAATGAGGGTATGTCAGGATTAGAAGAAACATGTTCTCACTGCTAAGGGAGGGGAACATTGTATTTTCTTTACTATGGGTCAATGAAATCACTTTGAAAAGCATTTGTCCATCTTGTACGCTCCTGTGACCAATTTACGGACAAGCGGTAGCTTCAGAACGTTTCCCATAGCATGTGCCTCGGAACTGAGCATCCAGCAGATCCCTAATTAACGGTTTTGGAGTAACGGCATAGCGTACTGTGCTTCGAGGAAGCTACACACGCTTGGGACCTGGGAGCATTCTGAGAAAGTATTGACACAGAAGAGACAGAACCCTTTCTACAACTTGCTATAAGAAAGCAGTGAAATGTTTTCTCTCTATCTTACTGTAAAAAGGAAAGATGACATTGATTGAACAAAGTATACAGACCTCTGTCTGTTGCCATTTATAACAACAAATACTTTACATATTTAAATATAATTCAGGAAATCCTAGAGTTGGGTGGAAGATTGAATTGCAGGTTGTGAGAAGCTCTGGAGTTCCCATATACGTATCAGACATTTTGTGATGTATATTGCCTAAATCAGGAAGGCAGAATAAAGGCGCGGTACTAGGAATTTTAATGTTATTCATGATACTATGAAATTAAATTGGTAGATGTATTTATCAAGTTGCGTGTTCTACATTTAACCCTTTTGTTGTTGTTTTTAACTACTAAGGTGTCAAGTTGAGTTCATTATACATTAGGGAAGAATGTACGTATTACTAGATTGCATATACCACTCACTGGATCCTGAAGTGTTGTGGAAAATCGCTGTTTTGAAAAGACAAAATTTTTAATAGAGCACAAGTGTTAATGTGATGACATACATAAAAATGTACACTAAAGAGACTCATTTAAGATCCTAATACATTGGCTACACTTTCAAACTTTCCACAAAGGCTCATAATTATACAGAAATTCTACTGAGACCATATGTCTTGACTTTTGTCTCCAGCCCTAAGATCAAAGGAAAGTTCCCACATATGATTTCGTTGGCATTGCTGAGCTTAACACACACACACACATACACACACACACACACACACACACACACACACACGTTAATAATTTTGACTTCATGTTCCTTACCTCTCCCTCCCCAACAAGTATGTTTTTGTGTGTGAGAATCTTTTGCTTCCCCACCTGTCACTCTTCGTGACTACCTCTTGAAATTAACAACTGGTACTAAATTTTTTGTGCAAAAAAATCCCCTTATCTTCACCCTATTCCATCTTGATCGCTCTAGCTCACGCTATTTATTTCTATTTTTTATAGCTTCCCAGATGTCTACTGATCCTGTTAGATGGGTGAAGAGTACTTTTAGTGACTCAAGTATTAAATTCTGAATGTTTCTTTGTGTATGTGCATGTGTGTGCATGGTATGTGCATGCACACTCAGAAATTTGTATGAGATTCTAATGGATTTTCTCTTATCAGCTATTACGCAGTACATCAATATTATGATTGAATTAATGAATGCTTTCTCAGGACTTCCCATGCCACTGAATTTGTGTCAGGTGTTTTCCTATATTTTATTTTAATGTGCTGTTCAGGTACCTACAGCACCAGACAGCAGACGGCTTTCTTGGTTTTGCTCTTGAATGATTTCTATTTTTTTTTTTTTTTTGAGGCAGTGTCTCGCTCTGTAGCCCTGGCTGGGTCCTGAACTCGCTATGGAGCCCAGGCTGGTCTTGGACTCATGGCACTCCTCCTTCTCATGGGTGATTTTACCATGCCATCTGCTAAAACTACAACACTTGTTGGTGTAATCTCGAAGGCGGATAGAGTATCTTCTTTAATAGTTTTCCTCTCCAGGTGCAATTTTGATGTGTTAACAATGTTGTCTGTAACTGCCTTTGGAAATTCATGCTCTTTTACACATACATGGTCTACTGTCCATCGAAAAGGCAACCTCCTTAGATTCCCTTATTATGTTTATAATTTTGAGAATAAATAATATATTAATTTTGGCTTTATATTGACGAAGAGAATTTTTTTGTAACAATTAACGTCTAAACTCAGCCTGAGTTTGGATCCTTGATGGCCTTAGGTATGCTTGAGCACTCTGATTTTCAGTTTTATTATTTATAAAAGGAGGTTAATAATAAAGCTTTTATGTGTTTTAAATTAGATAACACATGTAAAATATTTATAAGCAGTAGGCACATGTGATTATTATAATCTGCAGCAGAGATTATTATTAACAGATATTATTATTCGGTTACTATTCTGTTACTTCAGTCCAGGACAATTTAAAATTTAAAAAAATTTAAGTGCAGGGCAGCCATGAAAACTAAGACTGAGCCAGAAAACTCGGGAGAAGCCATGTGTCTTCAAGTATAGTTCTGTAATGTCCCCAAAAGCCTCATGTATTTGAATGTTGTGGAATGCTCATGGAACCACGTGCTGTTGAGAGGTGGGGCTTGGTCAGAAGGGACGGATTACAGGTACGTGGTGGGTTAACGTGGGGCACACTACTGGACATGTGACCTAGAAGGCTTACTTGGAAGGGGTGGGTCACTGGGACATGACATGTAAGAACGTGCACTGGTTCCGCCCTTCCTTGCTCACTTGGCTTCCTGTCTGCCATATCAGGGGACACGGTCCTCCAGCTCGGCTGCCTCCATGTGCTTCTACCCTTGCAGCCACCCAGGAATGGACTGAGACCTACTGAAACTATGAGCTAAAAATAAATATTTCCTCCTTTAAGTTGTGGACGTCTGGTATTGAGTCACAGCATGAAAAAGTAACTAAGAGTGTGTGTCATGTTAAAAATGTATTATGCGGCAATGCACCGGGCTTATCCATACGGGTTCAAGTGCAAACAAAGTGGAAACTATGGGAAGTACCAGAATCTGGGCAGCATATATGAAATATAAGCAAACTTCATACATGACAGATATTAAAATGGGCTTCATGACAAAACAGTGCATTTCTCATCAGTAGACATTGTCAAAGTGAGAAGAGGAAAACTCAAGTCTACTTTATGAGATAAAATGGATGCCGTTTAAGTGTTTTCTAAACCTGAGAATCAATGCCTCAGTGAATTGCCTATCTTATTATGCATATGCATACTTTGTGCTAATAGATGAGCTTATATGTATGTTACAGTTATATACATCAGTGAAATTCACAACAAATACTATAAAATATGCTAAAAAGGACATATTAATGTTAAGGTAGATTTTTTTCTTGCTTAGCTTTTTGCCCTGCTTTTTCTTTTAACATCAATTAGGTGTTTTAAAACGAATTATTGCATGAAAATATATTTGAATTATAGCAGGTGCAATCAGAGTGCAGTCACATAGATGACACTGTGAGAACAGCTTTCCTAGACAAGAAGGAAAACAGCACACTATCATTGTTGTTGGACTCCAGCTGCACTAGGAACTTCAGACTCTTTTATACATTATGGCTGCTGAAAAGGCAAATTCTTCAGAGAATCTCCTATAATTATAAGAAAAAGGAATTTTATTGAACTTCTATGAATTATTTCATTTAAATATATTTTATTCTATAAATTGATAAAATATGTGAGTAGTCATAGCATATCTTATAGCAATACTGACACTACAGCAAAATGACACACAGAGAACATCTCAAAAGAAATTATAATAGCAATTCTGGGCATTTCACTAAAGAGCCAAATGGGCATATTAAAGTAGACTGACTCATAGAGGATCAAATGCGTAATTTTGCATTATGGCAGTAAGTCATATTATTAGGGACTTTCCCATTCAGAAAGGGCCAGCTGCTAGCTTATTCATGTTTCTCTAACTCTGATCTGCAATTTGTTGTAGATTCATGGGAGAGTTTTTACTAGTATGCTATAGAAAGAAGAGAAAAACAGGGACATGTGATATTTTTATGATGTGGCATGCAATCAGTTTTAAAATGAGAAAATATCACTTAGAAATGAAATGCTGGTGAAAATAAGTGTTCACTTGTTTAAAGAATTAGTAACTTTGTTCCCATTTGTTCATCCATAATAAAAAAAACCCCCCAAAACTATGCAGGTGTATAAAATCTTGCAGTCTGTCAATACTCACTTAAATGACAATACTTTTCATTATTAATTCTTAACTTTGAGCTTTGTATAACAACAACAACAACAACAACAACAAAATAAAACCCCAGAATTATCACACTACCTGGGCCTTTTGTTCAGAGAATTGAATGAATCACCAACATGAGTTGAATGGATCATACAACAAACATTTGAAACTCTGCCTTTGACTCTACTGAGGGCCATATTAAGGGAAACGCTTCTGCAGAGTAGACAGGTCTCTGTCAGAAATGAGTTTCTATGTAAGAATGAAAGAGCAAGCATAAAACCAAAGAAATGTTCAGTTCAGAAAGAAGAAAAATAGTCCAACGCAGGAAATGTGTCACCACAGTACAGAAGCATGCCTACTCAATTTTCATGAGTTTCTTAAGATTCAATTCAGGGATCTGGGAAGAGTTAGCAGTATAATCACTGGAGCTAGTTGAAATAGGGTTGTTCCCTGAATTGTGGTTTCTCAGTTGTAAATTACAATAATAAAAACGAATTTATAGTTTTAGATTTTGGGCTAAACAAGGTGCTTTCCAAAGTGTAAGGAAAAACAGTGAATAGAAATCGCCATAAAAATTTATTAAATGTTTCCGGTGTATTCTATTTTCTTCCACCTTTCCTAAATTAAGGGGTGCCCTTTCAACAGCTACATGGAGCGTTCCCAGATCCCTACCTGCTCCCATGAGACCCCCATGCCCAAACTTCCTCCGACATGCTTACTTCCAAGTAGGTGACTAATTAGGGCCATTTACTCTTAGTCCTGAATCAACCATCAATTACATCCATCACGACTTGCAGCACCTTTGGTCACCAACAGAAGCCACATGTCTCTAAGGTAACCTTGTTCTCCAAAAAGCTTTCTTCCATTTCTCCGGTTCCAAATTTCACTTCATCTCCTACCACTCAAGGAGCCTCCTTCATGTCCATCATCAACAAAAGCCTTTATACTTGTTTTTTTGTTGTTCCATGATGTCAAGGAATGAAATCAGTTATGAAAGATTCAAGGTGTAGAATGAGCCATTATTTAGGGAAAAAAAAAAGGACAGAGGAGTAAAAGCTCCCGTCATGGGGGAGGGGGCCAGGGTGGGTTGCCCTCCGTAACCTTTCTCACACCTCTCCTGACTGTTCCCACCACTCGCACTAACTGAAATCCTTGTCCTTTAAGAATTCTCTACCCTCAACCCAGAGTTTAGTAAATCTCCAACTTACTCCTCAGTGCTCTGTCATACTTTCTAACATCTCGCCTTTAAAATAACTAACGAGAAAATAAACTCACCTTCCTTGGAGTCTGTGCCTGTAGGCTGCAGCATCTAGCACACTTCTTGGCATAATTTTCTACTGGTCTTGTCTCTTCATTTGCTAAAGATTTCAGCCTTTTCCCATCTGAACTGGGAACTTTCGCACCGGAGAGGCAGGTGTATACTCCTCCTGTGTTTAGAACCCTGAGTGGCATTTCAACATCACTTTCTTCTGTTTGCTCGATTCCTCCCTCCACACGTGAGTGCTCTTCAGCATCGTCTCCTCCTTTCTCGAATCTTCTAATCTCCCATTTCTCCCCTTTCAGTTGATAGCTTTGCTTTTTGTTTTGCTGAAGTAATACAAACAGAGTCGAATGACCTTGTTCTTCTGCCACCAAATCTGCCCACCTCTCTGTGTCTGTAGCTACGTAATGAGCATTCTCTTCACTGCAGTGAATAAATTGTCAAAATTACTACCTCAAGTCAAAGATATACCAGCCACTCTTGTCTCAAGATTTTATTTCTTCCCATTTTTAATGCCCTTTTGAATTTTAATTCCCTTTTTTATTATTTTTCTATTGGATTATTCCTATCATCTTATACATACCTTTCCCTAGTGAGATAATTTTGTAGTCTTTACCCTTCTACCCTACTCCAGCTAATGCTATTTTTTGTTCCTCATTAGAGCAGAACCCCAAGTTTACTCTCCATTTTCTTTTCCCATTTCTCTTTTATCTCTCTGTAATCACTTGTCCATCCCAACAACAGTACCAGTAAAAAGTGAGGTCTCAGGTCTGATGGCCCTGTCTCACTTTTCACCCCACCCAATCTTGGGATCACGGCAATGCTTCTCCTGGTATATTTTCACGCAATCTATACTTGCTTCTGTCGCCTGTAATCAGGTCTGAGCAGCTGACTATCATTCTGCTTTTTTTGTGTAGTAAGGTCTGTGCGCTAGATGTTAACATAAGAAATGGTTTCTTCTAGTGTATTTTCGTTTAATTTTATTAAGTTTTACTAGGGAATTGTGTTGATGTTTTCTTTCAGTTGTACGCAAATGGGTTATACTTAGTTCTTCGGGATATCATAGGGCATGGCAAAATATTTGTTTGCTTGCTTGGGCTTTGACCCTTTTAAGAATGACAGTTTTTCAGATCGGAAGTCAGAATAACCACTTTAATAGGACTGATGGTGGATGGGAGTTCAGCAGGATTAGTTTTATGATGAACTTCACAGACACAAAGAATGCTTATATATTGAAAGTAAATTAAGAGTTGATGCACCTTCTTCATTTAACACAAGCATGCGCACACATGCATGCACACACACACACACACACACACACACACACACACACACACAACTGAGTGTCACAGGACTTGCCAACTACCAGCTGCTTCCCTGTGGTTGGCTATGGATGAAACTTCAAAATCAGCGGCAACCCCTTGGGAAACCTTTCTAGCACATCGTGCAGTCTTACCATCTTCAATAATTGAGAAACGGAACCAGGGTGAGAGCAACGGAGAGGACCAAAACAGACAGGTCAAATGGCTAATTGAGAAGTCAGCAGGCTCTTAGCCAATTCATTTGGCAACCAGTGAGATTCCCATTCTTAGCTCTTTACGGTTGCTGTCACCAAGAGAAAAGTGGTGAGAGAAGCCAAAGAATGAAAACATTAAAAAAAAAAAAAACAGGGGAGTGAACTCAGGAGGCGCTGACATAGACAACTACATAAATTGTTTTGCATCACAAACGCAAGAATCATTGCTATTTTACGTTTTCCTTTTGATTGCTGATAAATAGCCAGCATATTTTAGCAGTCTTCACTTAAAAATGTTTCCGATTAAAATGAAGGCCATTTATTTTTGGCGTAATACATCCCATGAAATGCTTGTTGCTTACAATTGGTTAAGCATTGAAGGGAGGTATCACTCAAAAGAAACTTTCTTTGGCCTAGAATTCAAGGTCAGGAGGCATGTGCCACAAAACGCAAGTTTTGTAAGGAGGAAGGAAGCTGTTGTAGCCTCACGGCCAACACCAGTATCTCAGTCTTGGGGCACTGAGATAGCCAGGAGGAGGAAGAGGGTCAGGATGAGGGGAGTAGTGGAAGGAAAGTAAGTAATGTTTTTGGTCCATGTTTCTGATGCTCTAACACCCTTCGAACGGATGCTACATTTTCCCTAGCATTTCTTCACGAATGCATTTAACACGTGATATTCATCTTGGTATGACTGGAAGGTAACTGTTGACCTAATGTGACCTTCTTTCTCTTTGCTTCTTTATCTACAGCATAAATTATGATGTACCACCTGTGTCACATATTTAAAGCCTTTCCCCAGAAGAAGAGTATTTTCTTAGAGCAGTATATAATTCTCTGAATATAGAGTGTCTTTTTGAAGTCCCTTTCCCCTCCACATTGAGCTAAGGACACAGACTCACCACGGTTAATTTTTCCATGAGACTAATAACCAACAGATTCCAAACAAAAAATGTCTTACCAAATAACGGAAAGCGAAGGTCCTGGTTTATTTTTAAAACAATTGTCAGCCGATTTTCATATGCCCAAATTTGAGTGCTCAAGTCAAACTCTCTAATATGGTATCCAGAACAGAAGGAAGTATCTACCTATTGAACATATATTTGGCTTTTTGTACAGTTTAAGTATATACCACCCACATTTTTTAAGCTTTCTCTTTTTCTGTCATGATAGCTTCCACGTATGAGAATGACTAATTACATGTTAAATTAAGTCTTCATGATCTTCCTGCTAGCATGTACAATTAGGCCACGGCAGCCACCTTCCCGGGGGGATGGCTGCCCTCAGGTCCTGCTTAGCCATGCTTCCAGAGCTAGAGTGAGCAGAGGCAATCACCAACACTTAGTCGGTGGGTAAACTGGCAGGCACAGGGTCTTTACCTCTTTGAGGACCCTTCTGTTTCTCTCCTAGTATTTTGATCAATGACGAAGTGAATCTGTGTATGACAGCTGGATGTTGGGGGAACAAACCTATCCTTTTTCTCATATCCTGTTGTCTTCTAAATTATTTTGCTAACTGATTTAGAGTCCTGCACTCCTGAATCATGACACGATAGAGTGCTGAGGGCTCAGGCCCCTGGGTTATTCCCTGTGAGTTTTCATTCTGGCTGCGGCACTCAGCAGCTACCTGAACTTGGGCAAATTATGAAACTTCTCGCAGCCTCCGTTTCCTTATCATAAAAGAGGGATGATCATAATCTCAATTTATTGGATTATTTAAAGATTAAATGAGGTTATACATGCATAAAACTCTTAGGAAACATCTGGCATGTGTTGCAGGTAAAAGTAATAATTATTTTAGTGAGTAAATCATGTTGCTTAACTTTTATTTCAATTTCTTTAAGCAACAGACTTGATATTTTAATAGCCATTGATAGGATAACCACAGACTCAACGTACTGAAGATAACTCATCTCTCTTCCCTGTGTTTCTCTTAATTCTGCTCCTCTTACTCCCCTTCCTGCCTCGCTCTCAGTTCTAGTTCTTAGTTACAGACGTAGAAAACAAAACAAAACAAAACAACAAACAAAACAAAAACAAAAAGTTTCATTTCCCATTTCTGCACTCTCTTTTCTTTGGCCTCAGTCTCAAGGAATCACCAAATCTTGTCCAAGTGGCATCTTTGGTTCAGGCTATTCTTCATTCGCCCCAGAAAACCCACAAACTGTCCCCCACAGAAAGAGCAAACCAACAACAAAACAATAACAAAAAACAAAAGCAAAAACGTCCCCTGAGACCAACCTGGTCTCTTCTTCTCTGTCTCCCATTCGCTATGCTTTGCATTGTCTTGGATTTCTTTTTGTGGAACACTGGTCTGACTGCAAGGCCTCATATTTTGTAAAAATGTCCATTCCACGAATATAGCCAAAGCAAAAAACATTCACCTCGTGTTTACTAGCAGGATGCGGCTACAGAAAAGCCAGTTCCGGTTTTCAGAGGTCTCCTAACCTACAAAGGTAAATTAAGCCACTAGGTGGTTTTAACCCCACGTGATACAGGCTTTTTTTTTTTTTT
The DNA here is from genome assembly GCA_004027205.1 of Ctenodactylus gundi. Taxonomy (NCBI): domain Eukaryota; kingdom Metazoa; phylum Chordata; class Mammalia; order Rodentia; family Ctenodactylidae; genus Ctenodactylus; species Ctenodactylus gundi. The sequence continues at coordinate 251,075 of PVKB01000501.1, read as the reverse complement.
TTTGAGACAGGGTCTCGCTCTGTAGCCCGGGCTGGTCCTGAATTCACTTCAGAGGCCAGGCTGGCCTTGGACTCAAGGCAATCCTCCTGCCTCAGCCTCCCGAGTGCTGGGATTACAGGCGTGCGCCACCACGCCCAGCTTATGTGGAGCTGGGGAATGGAACTCGGATACTTAGCGCTTGGTTTAGCGCTTGCTCAAGCGCTTTAACCGCTGAGCCATTCCTCCAGCCCCGATACACGCTTTTTAAAGTGATGAGTACAAGGTTCTGAGATTGAAGAGGAACTCAGGGTGGGAGTATGAAAACAGCTTTTTTCTCTAGGTGTCCATCGACTAGAACAACCAAACGAAACAAAAATAAAAACAGGACAATTCCAATCTCGGTTGCTTCCTGTTGCAAGTTGTAGATTCCCAACCTTGCAGTTGCCATCAGCCCATCAGCCGCTGTATGAAGTGATCTGAATTAAGCTTTCTAGCAGCCTTCCCTCCTTCCACCATCTGCTCAAGACATGCGTGATAGTTCTTCAGAAGATCCCAAGTACTTGTTCTTTCATTTTTTTTCTATTTTTTTCTTCATTTACTTTCCTGGGCCCAGAGAGGCTTCCTCCCCTTCAGCACTTTGCAGAGAACAGCTTCACGCTCCCACCTCTTCGTGATGCTCCTCAAAGGTTCTTGTCAGATTTGGTGTATTTCGTGCCTCCTCCCCCGGTCACATCCTTCCAAGTAACGCTTATCGCATGAGCTGTTTATCAGGAACACACACGTGTGTGTGTGTGTGTGTGTGTGTGTGTGTGTGTGTGTCTCCCTCTCCCACGGCTCTCTGCACTACTCTCTGTACTACCAGGAGGCTACTGCTTTGTCCTGTTCACCTTTGCATTTCCCAGAAGAGCTTTTACAAGCACCAAGGAGGTGCTCAGTAAACTTCAGTAAACTGTTTGAATTAAATTAATCAGATGAGAAGGCATGCTCAATTCTTCATGATCTTTGGGCACTTCCCTGGAAGGCTCTCTAGTCAAAGGATTTAACCTTCTGACTGAAGACATTTATGTTTTATTCTGAACATTGAATGAGGGAATTTTTTGACAAAAAGAAAAAATAACTCCAATTAGGTACTTAAAATTATGAGAAACAAAGTATTATCTTTTAGGGGGATTTAGATGTTTTTTTAAACACTATTTTTAATAATATAAATATGCAATACATAGTGCTTACAATGAATTTGGGTATTTTGTGCACATACGTATCATATCAACTTTACAATCCCTTCCCTTTATTGACCCTCCCACCCACTCCCTATCCCTTCCCCCAACTCCGCCTATCACCTCATGTGGTTCTGTAGAATGTCTGTGTTCTGGGTTTTCCAAGTCAGAGAGACTATACAGTATTTAACATATGTAATCTTCTGCATCTAAATCATTTCACTTAAGTCACCACTCTATTCCTCGAATGGGTCGCAGTAGTCAAATCTTGCCTCTTCTCTGAATCCAACCAATCCCTTTAAGTACTTGAAACCCAAAGTCAGAAATGGTTTAAAGTTCTTATCTGATTGAATAGACAATGATAAAAAACAATTTAAGATTGCTTCAGAAGCCAGACTGAAACTAAGTGAGGCATTCAACCCCTTCTTATACTTTCTGTCTACTGAATCTTAATTATTAAATATTTTGTCTTTGCATTTTGCAGAGTTGAATAACTTACACAGAAAAAGATCATGAATAAAATGATACTAAAAATATGCAACTATACATTGGATAACAAGCAGGCAAATTAAAAACAAAAGGAGATCAAAATAATTTTTTTCCTTTAGTTGTAACACATAGTTTTAAATTTTTATGGGAAAAATGGCCTAACTTTATCCTTCATTACATTTTCAAAATGCTAATGTAACAGATGTCCTAACAGAGTTAAGAATATTCCTACCAGAGATGAAAGAAAACAATGGCTTAAAGTTATACGGCCACTTAGTGAAGAGCCAATCAGAACCCGCCTCACTTGACTACCAGCTCTGCTCTTTAGTGCTAGGTCAAGGTCACGAGGCCTCCAGCAAAACTTCATGACTTAATACTCGGGGTCAAACATAGAATTTATAAGCTGAAGTAACATATTTCCAGAAAAACTGTTTCAAATATGTATATCTGCATGCTTAGTATCTTTTTCCTTCTTAGACTATTCTTGACCTGAGTGACTGTCTAATCTCCTCGACCTGACACATCAGTGGCTTTCCAGAAAAATCAGTACCCTAAATTCCACTAATTGCATGATTGCACAAAACCATCCAATTCAGCACTTGAAGCACATTGCAGATTGTAATCTGGGAATAGAGATGGAGGGAGAGAGGCAGGGGATGATGGGCTGCTGATATATTAGGAGGAATCTAATATAGCAGTTAATCTCCTAATATGATGGTTAATTGATTAGCTAATTAAGAATTACTTCTTACTTTTTGGCAACTACAACAAAGTACTTTAGTCTCATCCTTTGATTGTCATCTGGACTTCTAGAAAGAGCACAGTGATTAATTAAAAGGGAGAGGGTGGAATTAGACAATTTGAGTTTGAATTCTGGTTCTATTTAGTGTGATTTTTAAATAGTTTTCTCTCTCGGTAAAATTTCAACAAAGATAATTACTTTCCCTAATGTCTTATTGTATTATTAAATAGGTTAAAGAGTACAGTATACTTAAAAGAGCTTAGCATGGATTTTGGGATTTAATAAAGACCCATCAATGAGCTTTGAGAAATAACACAGAATTACTAATTTTACCTTTTTCCATTTGATAATATAGTAGAATGAAAAAAATGCAGATTTGGGTGGAGACAGAGTCCGGGTAACTGAGGAAAAGGAGGAGTATTTATGGGAAGAGACCAGAAGTCATATCAGAGACAGATTTCTGAGTGAGTGATGAAAATCTCACAATTATATAATTTCAGAGTTTGTTTTCATTTTTCTTACATCAGAGATAGATCTAGAGTGATTAAGAGACCATTTAAAAGACAACATTTTTATTAAATTATCACCATTCATTTAAGCTTCCCAACTAGACTAAATTAGCCTTGGTAGAGATGATAATGTCTTCATGGTGACAGGCAGCCTTGACTGACCACAGTAAGAGCTACAGTATCCCAGTAGAATGGCATGGCGGCCTTACTCCTACTCCACCAATCACCAGCAGGAATGCAAAATATTACCACCAACAACAGTATTTTCTCATGTATGAAGTGTAATCTCTCATTTAATTTTTTGAAATAATCTTAGCTCTAAACCGGTCTTTCAGAAAATTATAAGACATCATCCTGGTAACTTATAAAGTAGTTTTTATTAAGGCACAATTTGGAACTGTAAGGTCAGCATACATTAGGACAGTGCAAAGGGAAAAACCTATAAAATGTGTAACTATAGAGGAAAAAAAATTGAAGATCTTGTTCACTACCCTTACACAAAGGCTACTTTGTGACCCTCTGTGGGGACAATGTTTCCTGTCATTTCCAAGTCAGTAGCACTTGGCCTTCTGCTAAGCAACTGGTTTGTTTCTTGAGGACACTGAGACTGTATCATTCATTATGTATACCTTTTGTACTGGATTCTGGAAAGTAAGAGTCAAATTTGGGTGTAATCTCTAAAAAATATAAAACTTTGAGACATGCTTTTTATGTTTTGGGTTGTTTCCTATTCTGCCACTGTATTCTCCTGCCTTATATTTTTCATATTAAAATTTTATTTTGCCTTGTACATTTTATGCCATCTTGAGTCGGATGCGATGATGTAGTGAACGAATAAATGAGTCAGTGTTTCTGATGAAAAAGAAATTACACAGCAATGTTTTTTATAGGATAAGGAACAGAAGACAGATAAATCTACTTAAATGTTTAGATCTTTTAAAAATATAAAGCGTCAAATTCTAGAAACAGGCAGCCATTTTTCCTTGGTTCCAATTGCTCTAATAAATCGCTGCAGATGTTTCTCAGATCGTTTAGGTCTTCTCCTTACGGTGTCGTGGTGGCTGCGCCAGCTTCACTAGTTCTACTGTTGATTAAAGCAGAACCAAGGTAAAGGAAGTCAAGGCAGGACCGGTGTGCATCCATCTACAATTCAGCGACTGAACCTGGGCCCTACACTACCCACCCCTACAACAGAGACTAGGAAAAATGTATCCCATTTGCAACCTACAAAGCAGGGGCAGTCCAGTGAGTGGAGGTGGGTGTATGCATTGGTTGTGACTGCACGCATTCCTCTCCGCATTTCAACCATGGACATGTGGCAGACTTTATGCCGACAGTTTGAGTCATATACCTTGAATATATATATAGGCTCATATTTAAAGATAGAAGCACTTACAGAAGACAACAAACTCTAATAATGGAAAAGCATTTTATTTCTGAGATAGCCTAGCAGGCTCTGCAGCCCAGAGGACTGAGCTCACGATAAAACACAACACTGAGCCTTTTGGCCTGGCTAGTGCTTTTCTTTTAGAAGCATTTCAGCCTGAAACATTGCTAGTTATTCAAAGTACAGATTTATTTAGCTTTATTTAAATCGGAAAGAATATGTGAAATCATATATGTGTTAGCGATGGTGAAACTAATAGGGCTCTACCCTCACAACTCTTGTTTTACCTATCGTTGTTCTGTTCTGTGCTGTGGCTTCATCCAGTGGTATGAGCTGCTGAGAATAGCCCATGGCTGTCTGTTTGGAGGAAACACCACAACGTAGAGTGGCAATTCTAGAACATTCAAAAAATTCTTTTAAATATATGTATTTATTTATTTAATCAACAAACTTTAAGCTATGAAGTTAATACTCTTCTGTTCAAGTGTTCTTGACCATCAGTTCTAATGGTTTTGCAGAAGTTCTCTGAGCTCAGTCAATTGTCTAATTTCAAGGTCTTGAATGATACAGAGCAGTTGTAGAGCAAATCCAGGTTTCAAGGGCATGTTTTCATAGCAACAATGTATTGGAAGCAGATGGCTTTTTAAGACATAAGCACAGAGATTCTAACTCATTAAAATAGAAAGTAAAAAAACAGAATTAAATAAGAAACCAACGACAGTAGCTGGTACATTATTAGTCTTGTGCACTCCAAAAAAAAAAAAAAAGAGTCATGTTGCAATCCTGCTAAAACCTAGGCACAGAAACACTTTAAAGGGACAAGAGATTCATGTAATTTCACTTTAAGAAAGAATTCACAAAGAATATCCTCAAATGCATCGCCTTGCTGCGGATCATACAGATTTAGGCAAAGCTTGGAATTTTGTTTAACCGTGGCATTTGCACTTCTTTATCGTGGCTTAGTGGTCAAAGTAACAGTTTAATAATTGAAAATTGGGTGTTGCTTTGTCTACTTAACCAGTGATTTTTCTCTGGCCTTGGACTACACATTTTGACTCTATAGAATTGCCTTTCCAGGGTTTTGTTTTTGTTCTGTAAAATACAAATAACTCTAAAAAATGATGGATCAAATATATGAGTAACAGGTCCAGAGAGTTTAAGCTTTTAGCAGTATGTCTTCACTGATACCTTAAAATATTTGGGAACTCAAACTATAGATTTATTCTGCCACTTAAATAGTTTCCCCATTTTGTGTAGGAAACGCAAGACCTTGAAACATTGTCTTGTTTTGCCGAGGTTTCTGTCTGTATCTAGAATGTATACTATTAAATATCATTCTTTATTAACTTTAGGCAGCATCTGGTAAATCGTGAAAAATACTGTTTTTATGGGGGTAAGGAAGAGAGAAAATCCGTTTTTTGATGAGTAGACAATTCTCTCTGATCTGTGGGAGGTATAACCTGACATAAAGGGTTTGATAAGTGACCTTCGTGTTCCTGTCGTATCTGTCTTCTACTGCACGCCTTTATCAGAAAGATGTTGCTCATCGATCCAAGGAGCAGCTCTCCCACCCATGTCCATGCATGCGTACATCTGTATTTTTGAATATGAAAAAAGAGATATTTAAGGAGCTACAGAAAGGACAGGTGCGGAGAGAGAGGAGAGTGAGGAAAAGCGACAGTCAGGGTCTGGTGCTCAGAAAAGAGAGAGCTTAAGAGAAAAACAGAGTGAGCGGCCACTGGGGCCTTCCCAAGAGTATCCCTTGAGGTGTCCTTGTCAGTTGCCACAGATTGCCATCGTCAGTGGAGCCACAGAGTGCTATCATTGTCGATTCTTCCTTGTGCCCCTTACAGATGAAATCCAGATACGCTTGTGAAGTAATAAATTCCAGTTTCAAATAAGAAAAACAGGCCAAGATGGTAGGGGGAACAACCTCCACAGAAATGGCTTTTTGTCTCCCTCTTGAACAGTGAGAAAACATCAATATTCAAATATCAACATTCAAATTCAAGATGGAGAAGGGAGAGGCCAGCCTGAAATCCTGGGAGTTGGGAGAGCAAGGAATAAGTTGAAGGCCGTGTGGGTTCTATAGCAAGTTCAAGGGCAGTCTGGACTCTGCAGTGAGACTTTGTGTTAAAACAACACAATAACCAAAGAGAAACAATGAAAAACAGACCAAAACAAGAATAAAGCAAAAACATACAAATCATCCTTAAATAAGTAGAAAACTTAAATTGTTATTAAATAAGCAGAAAGCTTGCACATGATTGACTCAAGTCTGTGAGGTATGGTTCCACAAAACTAGAATGTTACATTTTTATTATTATAATTAGCATTTCTAGGATATCAATATAGAAATATGTTTATTTTCTGTTATTGATTGATTATAATAGTAATAAACACTTAGCTTAACATGTGCTAGGCAGTGTTCTCAGTGTCTCGCATTCGCGGTGTGTTACCTCACCACAATGCTCGATGCAGCTACCATTATTGTCTGTATTTTCACACATGTAAAATTTTGATCAATTAATCTTAGCCTGAAGATGTCAGAGGCAGGATACTCAAGGAGCCAAAGGCAGCGAGTCACATTTATTTCTCTTTCAGTCTCCCGCTTCTTTTATGTAAAATAAAGTGTTAGGAAATTTTGTTTTTGTTTTTGCTTTCAAGAGTCTAGCAACAGAGATAAATGTGACGAGCAAGTGATACCGACCTATTTGTTTTCTGGATAAATGCGCAAATGAGCCTACAGATACATACACAAATGATGTAGAATTTTTGGAAGATACTGTGGCTAGTGAATTTATTTTCCTTTTGGTTTCATTGTATCCAATAGAATTCCATAGGAACTTTTTGGAATTTCATTGACTTTAGCTTCCTGAATGACCTATACCCTCTTTCTAGATCAGTACAGCTGTGTTGAAGAACAACTTGTTTCTAAGCTTACCACGTAGATGCAGAGGAGGGACTTTATGTGAGTAGGTGGAGCCACCTACTCTGAAAGAGTATGATTACGGAACATGCTGAATATGCAAAAGAGCAGAAGGGAAAAGGACTCTCTGGTCTTAGAAGGCTCTTCTGAAAACCTACAAATCAAAAATTTTAAGTATTCCCTCAATCAGGGACAGATCACATTCAGAATACTATATGGATTTTGGGAATCAGACGGAGCTAAAGAAAGCAGGAAAGGGGAAAAAAGCAAAATTAGAGTTGGAGAAAATATAAAGGGAGAGGAATTAGAGTGAGAGACAGAGGAGAAAGAGAGAAGCAGACAGACAGACAGACAACTAAAGAATGAGACAGTGACAAACAGATCATACTTCTGCTTTGGTTGTTCAGCCTATCTTCCAGGTTTTGTGAACCCAGTGGCAAACACTAGAGATGTGCCTGAGCTCCGGGTTCCCTGATGCCCTGGAGGGGGACCTCCGTTGCCCTGGGCAGTAGAGGACTCACACTTAGCTTCTTACAGTTCTTTTGGGGAATCAGACAGAATCTCCAGCAGCCAGAACTCCAATTCAGTACACAAAAGAACGGCTGCTTTCACAAGTAGTATGAAGCTGACCTCAAATCTGATTTCCTTCACAAATGTAGCACTTCAGGTATGTTTTAAATGGTCCCTCTTTGATTATTAAGACAGAATTAAGAACTGCTGAGATTTCCTCTGATCCACGACACAATTCGTCTTGGAGGTATGGCTCTAGTTGTGTCCCAGCCTCGTGGCTGAATACTATGTTCTCTGCACCGTGATTGACTTTAGTCATGTGTCAGACACAAATGACCATGCTTATCACATCTTTCTAGAATGTGTTTGTTTCCTTTTAGATTTTGAGATAAGTAGAAACCTTTTAAAAAAATCCTCTCACACTTCTGTAGAGTTTTAAAAACTGGTTTTTTTTTTGTAAGCCAACAGTAAAGACACACTATCTTTGCCTAGCAGAACGCCAGCCACCAGACAAAATAACTTTGCTCTCTCCAAATCCAGTAACAGATATCAATTCCTTGGAGAGCACTTTGTAATTTAACTTACTGTTATCTCTTCAAACAGGCTATTTATAATAGGAGTTAATGATGTCATACCAAGCTTTGCGAGGAGAGTGGTTTTCTGGGTTTCTTTAAGTAAGTTGATTTAAAAAGATTTTTGGTTGGTTCTCAAGACTGGAAAACTGCATTATCAGCCTCACTACCAGAAGCAAAATCTGCAGCCTTTTGGGTAAACATAAGCAGTAGTTATGGCTTGTTGCTTGCAATATGTCAAAAATCAGAACATAGTAAGTAATTTCTGTTGATAAAAAAATCACAGGTAGGCAAGAAGAACACGATAAAAATTTATAGTTTTCTCAAAGAAATCTTCAGATAAGGTTTCCTAGAGAGCAGTCATTGAGTAGAATTCTACTTTGTGCAACTATTTTGCAGAGCTCATATTGAGTTTGTAAAACAAAAACAAACAAAATGCAATATGGTTCAACTTATAGCTTTTTTTCTAAAGAACAGTGATACTGTTGTAATATCTCTTACAGGGATAGATAAAAATTACAGTAAAACCAAAGATCAGAAACAACCATCTTCACGATTATTCAAAAAGTTAACAATGCCAGGCAATGCAGAGACTTGCTCAAATCCTAGGGGACTCTCCTCATGTGTAAAACATAAATAGTCTCCAACGAACATCCCCCAAGGGCTGACTTTGCCATCAGTGTCCAAGACATTTGAAGTGAATGAGTTCCCCTCCAATCTCCTTTGCCAGATTTAATTAGGAAAATAATAAAATCAAGATTGTGAAAGACTATGATTATTTAGAAGCCATCACTAGATAGTTCCTCACTATAAAACTGCTTTTGGATGGAAGTGATAATAATAAGTGACAAATGATCTTGGACTTTGAGCCCAGTCACTTTGCCTGGTTGACCCTTTGTTTCCTCAACTTCAAAACGGAAGTCACGGACTTTACCTACTCACAAGATTAATGCAAGACCCCAAAGAGTAATTATATGTGAAAAATGGAAGTGTAAGGACCTCCATCAAAGTTAAGAATTTTCATCAAATAGCCATGAAGTTGATGTAAGGTCTGTGAGAAGTTTTTTTCTTAATTTACATAGATTCAATGCTTACACATTATCTAAAGTGATTTGTGTAAGTTACACGTGTTCCCTTTTGCACGCTCTCACTTTGGACATGTTGAGCACTGAAATACAGTATTGAAGTAGACTTTCAATATGTCAATATTTTGCTTATGATCTAGTTGAGTCCCAGCCTCACAGTGTCACCTTCGGAAATTAGCAGAAAAAAAATAAAAATTTGCTCTTGTTTGATTAAACTAAATAAAAACAGAATAATTGTTTTGAAAGCTTATTCTAGTAATATTTTCAAATAATGTATGTATGGATAAAAATAATTGCATTGCCTTTAGAGATCCTCTTATATCTCTGATCTCTCTCTCTCTTTCTGTCTTTCTTTCTCTCTTCAAGATGAATCTACACTGTGAGTCTGCAAGTGAAAAAACTGGTGGAGCAAGACAAAGTGGGGAGTGACTTGGGATCTAGGGGTCTGTAATGAGTAACCTTACAAGCTTTTCTGAAAAAAATCCATCCTACCTTTGCATACTTTGCTTGAAAGTTTTAATTAAGGGCTGAAAGCTCATCTTTCCTGACTTTTGGTTTTGTAAACTCCAACTTTCTAGTCCAAAATTTATCTCCTGTAAATGAAAGCCACAAATGATAAATATGCATGTGTCCGGAACGGTCATGCGTGCTCTGCTGCTGCCCCTGCTGGGCCCATCTGCTCGGATGGCAAGATGCCCACTGGCAAGCTGGCCCATTTCCCTTCCGCAGAGCTGCCAGCCTTCCAAGGGTCTGCGCGTGGGTGCACTGTGGCGAGAGCTAGCTTTCCGCAAGGAGCCCTTCCACCAACCTGCATATGGGGCTGTTTGCACTTGACCACACTTGTTGGCCCTCATGTGTCATCAAACAAATGCTCCTAGTGTGAGTAAAAAGAGGGCAGGCTTCACTAGTATTACAGGCATCAGTGAACATAGCACGCATGCGAAACTTCCTGTAGGAAATGGCTCAGTGTGAATGAGGAGGCGGAGGATGAAAGGGAGAGAAAAATGATCCGTCCATCTATTATTAGTGTGCAAGGAAAGAGGTAATATTAGCTGGAAGGCCCCAGGGTGACCATGCTGGTGTCCTACATAAATGTCTGCTTCCTCTCTCCTATGGTTCTATACACATCCCAGAGAGATGGCATAAAAGGTGTTTCCTTATCTGTGGGGCATGGGTGATCTGATGTAGGAAGTCCTCTTTTTAGGCCTCTCTCAAGTTAAATCTGAAAGCATCAAATAGAACAGAATACAAAGCCTAGGGAGTTTAGGATATCACCTCCTGTCAGATTATTTGTGAGGTTTCAGGGCAGGGGACAAGAGTAGCCCCTAGATTTGGAAGGGACCAACTGTTTGACTGGTGGGAGTACACCAAAATCAGGACTGCAGGAGGATCGCATATCAGAGAATAATTAGGACTTGCATTTGAAACATCCAATAGGCAGTGTAAATAAAAATCTAAAGTTCAGACATCAATTATCAAAAATTACAGGCAAAACACAAAGTACAGAGCTGTCACATAGCGAATGCTCAATAAATGATGCCGTTTATATCGCTGTGGTTATTGTTCATATCACACTAAGAACTTTAGGGGAGGGTTTGATCAATGGAATGGGCAGGCTCAGACAAGGGAGCAAGTGAGACACCTACCAAAATGTGTTCTCATTTTGAACAAGGCGGGGGGAGGCATGAACAATGTGTGTGTGTGCTCAAAAGCTACACCTACCTAGAACGGAAATGGTGGGGGACAGCGATAGCACTTTCGGGGTCCTGCACTAAGCCACAGAACACAGGCTCTCAAGTGGTCTAGGCTCACCTGGGACATTTTAAAACTCAAAATGGAAAAGATCCACTTTGGGTTGAGTGACTCAGAATCGTCAAGGATCAAGTCCCAGAATATATAATTTTCAAGTGTTTCCTGGGTAACCATCTTGTAAGCCAGGACATGAAATGTTTGCCAACACCAAATGTTAGTAAGCAAGACAGAAAGAACATCGTGATTGTCTTCAAAGCATCATACCAAGCCCACTAAAAAAATCGATCAGAACATACCTATTAAAATTAAGCAGTTTTTTTTTTTTTTTTGGTAATGGTACTCTGAAAGCCAAGGGTGAGAGGAATGCTGTCATACTTCAAAGAATGTTTGGGACACCAGTTGGCACATTTGGAATACCAAATGCTGGTGAAGCTACAGAGAAATCTCTCACACATTCTTGATCGGGGTGTAAAATGGCACATCTCTTCTGGAAAACAGTTTACAAGTTTTTACAAAACTAAACATCCATCAATTGTACTCTTGGGCATTTATCCCAGAGAAATAAAAAAAAATTACATTCACACATAAACCAACACATGAACAGTCTTTGTAGCTTTATTTCTAATAGCCCCAAGTTGGAAAAATACCAGATATCCAGTGACAGGAAAATAATTCAACGTAATGTAATTTGTCCATGTCATAGAATACTATTCAGTGATAAAAAAGAATTAGCCACAGATCTGTGGGACAACCTGGATACATTTCAATGATGTTATGTTAGATTTTAGTAATGTCAAAAGCTGAGTAGTAACGTTTCACTTGTATTAATATTTTGAAGTGATAAAATCATTGAGATGAACACAGCTTAGGGATGGTAAGACAGAGAAGGGAAGGGGGGCAGACATGGCGGGCTACGAAGGGCAGCATCCTGGGATGATGGAAAATTTCCATCCAAACTCTCAAGTGCCGCGACGATGGAACGGCACAGACAGAACGCACCAGCAAACCGATGCCAAAGCTGTGGCATCTGAGCAAGGGTTGCGGATTTTACCAGTGTGGATTCTCTGGCTGTGATGCTGTCGTGCATGTTCGCAGAGACGCCAGTGGGTAAACTGCACTTCTGGATAGCCTGTTGTAACTGCAGGTGATCTATAATTGCCTCCAAAATTGTTGTAAAAGCTGGAGACATTTAATGACATTACAGAAAACTCATCGGAGTGTCTGTGTGAGAAGATTTTACAATGTATTGCACAGCAGCAGCTGCTTTGGCTAATTGCCGCAAACCATCACAGAGATTGCTAAGAGCCATCAACGCTCAAACTTCAGATACAGTCGTAGAAGGAGACGGGCGGAGACACTGTCTTTTAGTCCTTATTTGTGTGACTTGGTGTGTAGCCTTGGATAGCCACTTAACTTGTCTCTTTGATGGCAAGGTGGAGCTAGGTAACAGCTGTCCTCCCTTTCAAATTTAACATTCCACAGCACAATGTGATACTTAGCCAAATTTAGAGAGTAAAATTTGAGTTTCATAGAAAAAAAAAGAAAAAATATAGATCACTGGGATTGATTAGAAGAAAACGGGGAAGTGGCGTTAGCGCAGCATTTTTTGTTGATGAGCACATGATCTCTGGAAACAAGATACATCCAGCAACGTGCTAAGCTTCCAAAAACTTCCTAAGGAAAAGTAGAAACATAGTATTGTAGTAATCTTTTACTTCATTTTATTTTTAAATTCAGCCATGCCCAGTGATGCAGGCCTTTATTTTCTATTTATTCATTTATTTTCTATCTGTGCATCCTGTGCCACTAAACCAGCCTATGTGGTCCTGGGAAATTGAACGCAGGGCCCTGAATTTGCCAGATGAGCACTTTTAATTACTGAGCTCTGCCTACAGCCCCTAGCAGAGTACAATTTTATTAAAACATGAGTAATATAGGATGAAGGCAACATCTATTATATTGGTAGCAGGACAATGTTCAATATAATTGAAAAAGGGACCATTTCACTAACATAATGAGTGTGATGTACTAAGATGCACCGAAGAATGGTTTTGCTGCATACACGAGTGTGCAAATATTTTTAGGTTTTGTTGGGTGCATGTGTGTCTGAGGAACTAACATCTTTTTTCATCATAATAGCATATTTTAAGGAAATGTCTGTGTAGAAAGTTAAACTGGGAGGATCCTTAGAACCCGGGTATCCTAAGCAACATCAGAAAACAAAAAGATTAGCCCACCAATATGTCCAAAAATACATAAGGTAAGTGCCAATTTTTTCTCCTCCTCCTCCTCCTCCTCCTAAATAGAAAAATCCCATTTGGAATCGATTAATAAGAGCTGATTTTAGTGTAGAGCCAATGAGGTAACATGAGCAGAGCTAGCTATTTTGAGATATTCTGAACAGGATTTTTTTTAAAAAAGAAGGCTTCAAGAAAGAAGAGGGCTGGAGGAATAGCACAGGAGGTGAAGCACTTTCCCAGCAAGCACAAGGCCCTGGGTTGATTCCCCAGTACCATCCAAACTGGGTGTGGTGTCACATACCTATAATCCCAGAAACTGGGAGGCAGAGGCAGAAGGATTGCTGTGAGTCTGAGGCGTGGGATGCGTAGTGAGTACAGTAACAGCCTGGACTATGAAGTGAGAGATTTTTGTCTCAAAAAAAGAAGGCAGGAAGGAAAAAAAATAAATAAATAAAGAGAGAAAGAAAGAAGGAAAGCAAATCAAAGAATTTACTTTAACAGCAGAAACAAACACCCCAAAGCTCAATCAACCCATGAACATCAGTCATCCTCCACCCCTTACCACCACACTCCCAATAGACACACTGCAAATTCCAAGGCATAGTCTAGAGTGAGTTTCATGAGCTACAAGAGCACACAATATTCTATGGGCTGAATGTCTGTATCTCCCAAATGCTTATTCACATGTTGAAATTCTTACTCCCAAGCTCATGGTATTGGGGGGGGGGGGGGTGGAACTGCTGAAGAACCTTCATAAATGAGCTTAGTGACCTTAAAAAGAGGCCCGGGAGGCATTCCCCACCCTTCACACCATGTGAAGACCCAGAAAAAAAGATATGACCTAAGAGTCACAAAGTAAGCTTCCTCAGACACCAAATCTTTCTTGATCTCATACTTCCGACCTCCAGAATTGGGAGAAAAGCAATACCAACTTCTGGTATTCTGAGATAGCAGCCTGGATGGATTAAGAAATGCTTCTTTGGGTCAACTTCAGTATTCAGTATCTTTCTAAAAACTGCCTTTTAAAATAATTTTATTCTAAGTAAAGTCACTGTAATTAATCCTGTCTTCTATTAATATATATCGCATCTGTGGCTCTCTAGTTGTGGCCCTGGATCCACAGTGTCACCATCACCTGCCAACTTGTTAGAAATGCAAACACTTGTTTCCCACTCTAGGTCTACTAAATCCGGAACTTGGAGTCAGGCCTAGCAGTCTCTGCTTCCAAAATCTCTCCAGGAGACGCCAATGTAGGCTAAAGCATTGACCGACTCTTCGCTGGGTCCCAGACTCCATCTCTCTGAGTTGATAAGGAATTAGCACAAACATCATACGAGCACAGAAGAATTCTTTCAAAATGGAAATGTAGTCTTCATTCGTCTAAAAATACTGAGAACTAAGAGCAAACTTTATAATTCTCAGATACCCACAATGGAGTTGATTCTGATCATGTTGGGGTTTGGTTCTGGAATGTCCCCCAAAAGTCTCCTGTATTTGAATGTTAGAGATTGAGTATGGAACCATGTGCTGTTGAGAGATTGGGGCCTAGTCTGGAGGAGTGGATTACAGGCATGTAAATTGGATTACAGGCATGTAGTGATGTATTGGGGGCTTGCTACAGCTTCTGTACTTGTATCCAGGAGGGGCTGATCACTGGGATGAGACCTGAAAAGACATATAAGCTGCTTTCTGTCTTCCTTGGAGGACTAGTCTCAAATTTCCTTGACTTGGTTTCCTGTTTGTGATGTCCTGAGAAGCTGTCTTCCCCCCTTGCCTCTGCCATGTACTTCCACTGTTGCTGGCCATCCCTGAATGGACTGTGACCTTCTGAAACTGTGAGCTCAAAGAAACCTTTCCTCCTCTAAATTTGTGGATGTGAGGCATTAAGTCACATCAGTGAATAAGTATGTAATACAGATCAGATTTTATTTTTCCAGCCCATTCTTCTAGATTGCTATAGCTAAGGATATTTCTCTTCCCAGAAGTCATATGCCACGCACTGCAGTATGGGAAAAGAACTCAAAATTTCGGAGCATTCAAGCTGGACTCATATTCTCTTTAGATTTTCATTGTAAGGATTTGATGTGGGTGTCTGAGAGGAGTTGTTATAGTTTTTATGTAGAAAAAAGTTCCTCAAACATTTCCTGTGTTTACAGGTGGGTTTTTGGAGACGACTGGATCAGAAGTTCACACACTCATCAGGAGATTGATCCAGTGATGATTCATGGCTAAACAGGCTGTTAGGAGGCAGGGCCTGGTTGGGAGAGGTGTATCACTGGGGGGTGGCTCCTTTTTCCCCTCTGCTTCTGGGTAACCTTGGTGTAAGCACTTTTTCCACACAATGCCCCTCTGCTATGCTGTTTCTTCATTGGAATCAACCAGCCATGGACTGGATTTTCTGTACATCTTTCCTTTAACTTGCAGGTTATTGAGTATATTTTGTTCCAGAGAGTGAAGTGACTGAATACAGTAGTATGTGGCCAACTCCAGTAACTCATACTGTTGATCTACCAAATAAACTGATACCCTTCCTGCTTTTTGAAATATCTATTTATTTTCCAATTTCTCATATTTCATAGAGTAAAATAATTTACTTCTAGATCATGTTGGTTCATTGTGTCTCTTCTTAATTGAATCTCCCTAGTAGACTATATGTCAGTTCCCAGAGGACAAAAGAATGGTGTGTGTTCACTTGCACGGTTTGTCCCAGCCTTCCTGTCAACACTGATGAGTGGGCACTGTCACCCTCCCACCATCCCACACTGGGTCATCTCAGAAGCTGGATGTAACCTTGCAGCAGAATGATGGCTTTCTAATGAGAACTTAGAAGAAATCACTCAACTGTCAGCTCAGCATCTAGCAAAGTTAGAGTAACATTTCCAATATCGCTAAAAATGACGCTACCAACAAGACATGCCTTTTGCACTGAAGATCTGACCTATTTTCTTCTTGGCTTACCAGTAGGTAAACACACATTATGATCATAACTTCTTGGTGCTGCAATAGTTCTATATGAAATTTACCAGCAGCATGTATTTGGTGTTTAGTTTTGTGTTTGTCTTACAAACTTGCATCAATCTCAATCAATATTTTATGGGATCGTAGACCTGGAGATTAGTGAAATAAATCTAGCGGGCAATAAGGTGCACTGTGGCAGTTCTAAGAGATAAGAGTTTATTTCTGGAAGGCAAAATGAGCTCTAAAAGCCACGCCTGAGAATAGGCATGCCAGTCTAACACAGGACTGCTGTTATGTTAACCATTAATCTGAAACAGCCACTGACGCGTTCTGAGTACCATTAGATCCACGCAGTGAGCTTTATTCACCATAGTGATCTTGATTACAGCATTGGCCACATCCTATGGGAAAGCAATATCATTATTTTATACTGATTTGCTAACTTATATACTATAACGCAGTGGTGACTTTACGTCACAGTATCGTATCATTTTTAAATTTCCTCCACCAAATACACAAAATCTGATTAACGATGACTTGTGACATAAAAACAATGCTTTCTTAAGCATTGGTAGTAGTCATTCATTGTGGGAAGAAAGTTTTGATTTTCCAAGATGTCTGTTCAAGGATATGCAAAGTTTTCCACGTGTAGGGCCTTAAGCCTTTTCACCCTTAGCAGATTACATACTCTAACAAGTAACTTTCAATGAATACTAACCATAATAGTACTCCAACTGTGGAGTTATGGTTACTTTCTCTGACTTACGAAAAAAAAAAAAACCAAAATATTAGCTCCAGAACCACACACTGCAGCTGTTCCATTTGGCTGTTGCTTTCACCAATGGGAGACAAAAAGTTTGTTTTCATAAATGCAGTGCAATTTTTAAAGACTGCTGTTAACAAACATTTGTTTCACAGATGAGAAGGCCATTTGCTCCTCCTGTCTGAGAGGGTAAATGCTAAGCTTTCATAGTAGCCAAAAATCAAATCAACAGTTCCTAGCAGACCAATAGGGAGCACAGAAAGCCAGAGATGTGATTTATTAGCATTTATCTGCCATTTTAGACGAATAAGTATACTTTGAAATAACTCCATTTCTCACATCATAGCATGATGAAGCATATCTTTAAAAGATGAATTATGAATTTTCAAAAAAAAATTGGTTGAAGTTTTAGTGTTGGGAGCATCAAATATTTCTGTCCTATAACTCAACTTCATTTCCTCCAACCTTCAGCAAAATCGCCTAAGCATACAGGCAGGAGCTGGGGGTGTTCGGGGGAGAGAAGGTATCCAGGGCAGAAACCAGAAAAACAAACCAAGCTGGTGTCATGCTTCAGAAATCAACCTCAGGATGGTGATCAGGAACTCAGCAGTTGTGGGCGCTTAGGATACAGGCCCAGGAGAACTGCAAGAAAGCTTCACAACTAAAAGGAAACACGCTAGGGTTACAGGAAGTAGACGTTCAAGCCAATCTCGTTCAAAATTTTTGAGACCAGTTGACCTCGAGACTTGGGGACATTCAGAAGACTGATAGAGATATACTTGTCCTTTATAGTTAGATATATCTCTATTGTTACTTATTAATGTTTACAGCTACCTATTTCAGTGGAACTCTGACACGTTTTTAACAGCGAATTTGAAAGCCTGATTGTGTAGGCGTCTTATTTAATCAGAACTGTGAAGAGGTTGGTTCAGTAGGCTACAAGCTTCTGACCGTAGCGTCACTCTACGCACACCAGGGCTGTTCATCCTCCTTACACATGACTTGGAAGCATGTGACTTGAACAACGATTCAAATATTTGTTTCTTCTTCATTAACTGGAAGCTACTAGCTTCTTCATTGATTATTCATCTGACTGCAAAACTCAGATAGCTCTCAGGTTGTTTTAGAAACTTCTTCATTCTTTCACTACTAACTGAAGTCACAGAGCCTAGATTTTCATCTCTACCACATGGTAATTCAGTCAGATTGAACAAGTGGTGTAGCTTCTTTTTCCTAATCTTTTATTACCTAGAACTTTGAGCTAATTCTGTGACTACAGTAGGTTTTCAAGACGGGCCCCGACACACAGCAAGCTTTCACTATATAGTCCCTGTTTTTATTCCACTAGATTCTTTTAGTCTTACTTCATGTTCAAAGAGAAACCTTGTGGAGACAGCTTTGTTCCCCACAACTATCAACCTATAGGCTAAGAATGTCCTAGTCAGGCTGGTCCTAGTGACAATAATCATTCCAACTGTGTGCAAGCAACTTGGCATTCTTATTTATAGCCTGTCCTCCAAAGCTTGGTGAATGTGACTGTGTCCTTGAGAGAAGGATCTGGTTTCTGAATTTATAAATGAAGAGCAATTCCAGGACTTTCATGAATTTAGTGAGGCGACATTTCTCTGTCAACACCACTTTCTGTTCTTGCTTTCCAGCTTTATGATTTATTTCTCATTATTGATGTGCATTTTGTGTTTGAACCACGTTGACCTATTCAAACGAGCAACTGGGGCTGATGTCCATGAGCCGTGCTTTTGAAGAAGCCACTCTGGATTACAAAGTGTGGATCGAGATGTGTCTCAGTCGTTAGTGCTAGTCCTAACATTCTAAAGTCAGGAAGAGAAATTTTAACTCAGTAGATCAGCCAAGGGTGAGGTTTAAGTATTTGTGCTTGTAGCAGATGCCCCAGTCTATTCCGATACCACTAGTCCTCGGATATTTTGAGAAACACTGACCCTCAGCAAAAAGTCAGTGTCATGGTTACACTGAGTGAGATAGTTTTCCACAAAATATCATGCAATGCTGAAACCAAGCAAATAGTAGAGAATGACTGATAGGAAAAGGAAAAGGTAAATTCTTAAATGCTTGAAGTGGGCTTGGTGGAGCATGGATGAACAGAGGGAGGGAGCAACATGCCTCTCACGTTATTTACAATGATGTCATGAGCCTCCTTTCATGGCCATTGAACTCAGTTAGATGCTGGCTGAAGGCAATTACAAAGGAAACCTAACACAAAACAAGCAAACAAACAAACGGAAAAGACAAATGGAAAACATCACGAAGGACATGGGCCAGGAAAACCATGTGCTTATTTAGCATATGTGAAGCCTTCCCTTAGGTTCCTCAACACCAAAACAAAGAGATTGCTATGCTTACATATGACCCTATGGGTTCATATATAGGAAGCTTAGCTCCAGTGTGATATTAGGAGTTGGCGGGATCTTTACGAGGCGGGGCTTAGTGGGATGTTGTTAGGAGCCCCTCCCTACCTGGCCTGGTTTCCTTCCTTGGGATGTAATCTTTCCCTCTCCCACACTCTCATGCCACTGTGACACCATCTGCCATGAGGCCCTCCTCATAGCTGACTCATGCTGGCACCAGGCCTTTGAAGCTCCAGGACTGTGAGTTCAGCAAACCTCTCTCTCTCTCTCTCTCTCTCTCTCTCTCTCTCTCTCTAAATAATTTACCTGGCTTTGGACCTAGGCTACATAGTGAGTTCAAGATCGACTTGGACTATAGAGTGAGGCCCTACCTCAAAAACAAATAAAAATAAATAAATCAACAAATAACATGGCCTCAGGGTAGATGGATTAATACAGAGATGGAGAGGACAGACTGATAGGACAGACCAAGGACAATTGGCACAGACTGTCACCTGTTCACACACGGGCAGAAGCAATTAAAATTAGTTAAGAAATAGTTGAGATTTGCTGATGTGTGCCTGTGATGTCAGCACTCTGGGAAGTTGAGGCAGGAGTGCAAGTTTGAGGCCAGTGCTGGCCACTTGGTGATTTAGGGAGGACTTGACTCAGAATAAAGATAAGAAAATGAACTGGGAATGTAGCCTGGTGCAAAGGCCCTGGGGTCCATCTCTAGTGCTGACCACCACCACTACCACCAACAAAATTTCGGACATAAATAATGCATTGACATCTGTCACCTTTTCTACCCCGATCACTTATCTCAGCCTTAAAAACAAAATCTAGAGGGACTATACATACTCACGTTGGTGACAAGACTGCTTTTCCCTTACACGATTGTGGCTGGGTCAAGCTGATTTCTTTTGGCTTTATATCTGCTCCCTGGAAGACTGGACTAGTGCTAAAATTACCCACTTTGCAGGAGTTCGCTTCAGTCGCTTTTCTTTCTTTCTCTAAAGGACTCCCACTATAGAAATAAGAAGCCTCTCCCTGCCATCTCTGCCTCTCTCTGTCTGCCTCTGCTTGAGCCGGGGGTCTCGATAGTCCAGCCTGGTCCTGAACTCACTAAGTAGTCCAGGTTGCCCTCAAACTCACAGCAATCTTCCTGCCTCTGCCTTCTGAGTGCTGGGTTTACAGGTTCGGTTTATGTGGTGCTGGGGAATTGAACCCTGCGCCTTGCAGTTGCTGTGCAAGCACTTTAATCACTGAGGCCCTAGAAGTAACTCTCAATCTCATTTCCATGCTCAATGTAAATACTAGAGGTATCTAGAGAACCTGAATTTTTCAGTTAGTACGTCATATGCTCCTGGAAGACATAGTAGAAAACAAAAACAACATGCACCTAAACTGAGCACAAACAAGCCAACTAAAAGGCAAGAAAAAAGAGAGAGAATTTAAGCACTACATCAACATGACGGAAAACAAAAAGGAACAGGCAGATGCTTTGAAATGTCTTTCTATTTTAAAAATTTGATTCATATTCAGCTTGAATTTCCAAAATTAGTCTGGCTTGTGTATCACTTCCGGAAAGGTGTTCAGCAGCAGTAGCAGAAAGTATTTTTTTTTTATGCAGTCTAATCTAAACATCACTTTACCAGTCTTTAGGTTAAAAGAGACAGAATTTACCTGCATATGGGAAAATGATCACCTAGCATTTTGTGTTTATAAATGGAAGCTAAGATGCAAGGCGGAAATCTGGACCACCACCCACCTTCTGCTTTCCTGAATCCCACCTCTTCTTGCCACTCATCTATAGAAGAGCTATTTTTTCCCACATTTAAGTCTTACCTAAGCACTGTGGTAATGATTTCATTGTTGTATGTAAAAATTGCCAGCCAAGTAACTACTTTAAGAAAGAAGACATCTGACTAGTATTGCCAGGGATGGAGTCTTTATTTTAGAAGGGATGACTGTGTGAGTGAGGAAACATCTGCTGCACCATTGAAAAATCTGTTCTTAAAAGGGATGGTTCCTCCAACCTGCCCAAATGGTGTTATTGAACAAACATTGTATAATGATGGTTTGAAAGTCTTATCCCCAAAAGACTGCAGAGGCCCAACAATTTAAGTATCCAAGAAAAATGAACAAAGGGGGGCTATAATTAAATTAATGTGTGCGTGCGCGAGCGCACACACACACACACACACACACACACACACACACACACACCCTCAGAAGGAAGAACAAACATGAGATCTGGTGGTGGGGCATAATAAGAGAATAAGAGAATAACATGTTTATTAATGAAGAATGTGTATTGTCTTAAATGAAAAGGAGATAAATTGTTCAATATTTCCCTTGAAAATTCAACATTAGGGCACCCTTTAAATAAACAGTATAGGGAACTGAAATTAATGATATAGAGAAAAAACGCTCACCTTAAAATCAGTATAGTAAAATATTATTTTCTGTTAAAAACTAAACTAGTAGCCGTCATAAGTGGTGGATGCTAAGCGAACACATATTTATTATTTCCTCTCTAGGTTTAGTGACTTGGCATTGCAGTGTAAAACATTGTAAAATGCCGTCCTTCAAATAAAACTGGACATCACTTAGGGCTAGGAGCTACACAGTGCTTCTTACATTTGTCTGAATCTCCATTCTATTGTGACCACAAGACATTTTAAACCTTTTAATCATTTACTTAGTGCTAATGTTGTCTTACTCCTCGCTGGGGTCTGGAACCTCGATTACAGAAGCTCTGCTCACAAACGCAGTCTGAGCTTCCTCGGGAGAGCCTTGTAGTGGAGGTTTCCTTTAATCTCGCTGACCCCAGAGAAAAGTGCCCACGTTCAGTAGACTGCAAATTCCCTGCAGTGGAACCCACGTGGTAATGACAATGATGAGTTTCGACATCTGCATATGCATCTGTCTCTAACAATATCCCGTGACAAGATCTTCTGAAAAGCATCTTCTTCAGTGATGTAAAGACGCCTCCAAATACCTTCCTGATTGGTGTCAGAGGGCATAATAAACAGCTAGTAAACTCAGAGACTTGGCAACTATGAGAAGCGGAAGCAGGCTTCTATTTTTAGTGTCAATTACAAAATCTGACAGAGAGTAGAACTGGGGAAGGATAGAAAATAATTGCGTAAATCATTGCCATGTATTTGAGCAGAGGTGATTGATTTTTAAAATGCATTATATTTAGTTGATATGCACTTCTTATTAAATCTGTTAAATACAATGGACAAATTTTCCAAAAATCTTAACGGATGAGTAAACGGTATTGCAAGCATACCTTTAGTGTGTTCTGCAATGGGTGGAGAAGCTATGCTCATACAGTGCTGTGAAGCTTTGGTGGGTGACTGATGTCCCTGAAGGGATACAGGACAGATTACTGGGTCTGTACCTAGGATAGAGTCCTAGAATCTGCATTCCCAAGGACTTTCCAGGGTTGTGCTAAGGCTGTTTGACTGAGGAGTATACTTTTAGTACCACTGCTCTATACAGTGAGAACTTCAGGGCTTGCTCCAATGTCAATAACTTGATTTGCCTGTTGTAAGAATTTCCCATCAACTGTCATTTTTTTCAGTGTTTTGGACTCACGTAGAGAATTCTTTTCTGTGCCTGTTGTATTTAACCTAATGACTAGTGACCACACAGCTGGGCAAAGCAACATTTATTTGTATTGTATAATTTTACATCACCGAACAAACAGGGATGCTTGCTTGTAGGAGCTTCTCAGTATAAATGGGGAGTTTTGTGTCTACTATTTCTTCCAGGCTTCATGAACATCTACCCACACACTTACTCTTTGGATCTGCAGTCGAGGCTTGTGATGTTCCTGGAAGGGAGGAGTTCTCGGGTCACAGTAAAAGCTAGAGCCACCTGGCTGCAGAACACTGCTGCAAAAGACAGCCCCAGAGAGTGGAGAGAAGCTCCCAACCAGCCGCAGGCCAGAGCTGTGGAGGGGAAAGGGCACTAATCGGGGGAATAAGAGATTCAAGGGGCTTAGACTGATGGCTCCCTTTGTGAACCTATCTACACCACCATCCGGAGACTCACTCGTTCTAGTGGCCTGTGAATCATTAATTGTTCAGAAACAGATCAGCAGGAGCCCCCTGAGGCTCATCCCACCAAGATGGATGTGGAGTGAGTTTTTCAGTTTACACTTCTACTAAGATAGAGCAAAATAACTTTTCCTTATTCTTTCCACTAAGTACAACTCAAAAGCCTGGAATTTATACATAAAACAGATACACAAAAAATGTTGTAAGTTGGACAAAAGAAAGAAAACCATCCAGGGGGCTCCAGGGCCCATCAAATGACAAAGCGATAAGGTGGCTGAAATTTTGTGTTGCTTCAGATGTCCAAGACCAGGACTTAAGAAACAAGCAACTGAGAAATACCAACAAGCACAGACTTTCAATGGGAGCCAACAGAAGCATGTACTCTGCAGCCTAGGGACCAGGAAGGAGCAGTAGAGTTAAGACAAAAGGGAAAAAGAAAAGTTGCTTGCTCCATTCTAGACATACCACAGCAACAACGAATAGGAAAAGGTGGTCCTTCCATACGTAGAACAACACCGGCTGTGTGGCAAGCCTAGGCTTAGCCTCACCTGGTTATAGCAATGTGCTCCAAGTTCCCCCATCCCTCAGCCCAGACTTTCACAGAAGGCCAAGCAGGGAGCTGGGGTTTTTGGTCCCATCAGGCGGTGGTAAAGACTCTGTACTTCCCACCTCTGCTATGCTGCCAGTGAGACCCGCAGATCCTGGCTTTCTAGCCTCCTTGGTGATATCAAAGCTCCTGTCCCCATCTCTGCAGGGTAGTGTTACAGGCTGCCTACTGAAAAGTAGGACTGTCACCAAAGGGAGGCCATTGACAATTGGCAATTCCATCCACATCCCCAGGGTGCTAGGGGAGACCTCATGGGGGAACAGAGAGGAGGGTATCCTACCCTTTGCAGTTGGAAGGCATTCTCAGCTTGCCCCACAGCGAGAAAGAGGCCTTTGGGTCAAGGGACACTCAGCGAGGAACTTGTCCATCAACCCTCACCTGGCTGGGATGAGGTAGCAGCACTTTCACTTTTCCACAGGTAATTTCAGTGGAAATCTGATAAATCGGAAGGTTAATTGAGATTCAGAGTTTCCTGACTTGTAAGAATATGACTAAGTTTCAACCAAAAATGATCCATCATACCGAAAAGCCAGGAATCAAACTGAATAAAGAAAGCTAATCAACAGATGCCTACAATGACATGACTATGATGCCAGAATTATCTGATGTTTTCAAAGCAGACACAATATACATATGTCAATAAGCAGTTATGAGCATGACTAATGCCAATGAAAGAAGAGAAAGTTTCAGGTGGGAGGCAGAACATGGAAGGAAGGCCTAAGTGGAAAGTTTAAAGCAAAAAATTAAAAATATTAGAAATATAAAATTCATTGTATTCATTGGAGGGATCAATAATACCATGAAAGAGACAGGAAAGAACCAGGGAACAGGCTTTACCTGTATGAGCAACACACAAAAAACATGTTGGGGAAGAAAAAAGAAAGAACAGAGCCTAAGACAGCTATGTATGTGAAACTGAATAACGTTTCCCGATGACATCTAGCAGATTGTCCCTGCTGCCTGGAAGCTGTGATGTGATCAGGAATTTTGAGATGTCTTTAAATCAGAGACTTTGAAAAGAGGAAGAGTATGTTGAATTATCCAGGAGGGTCCTCAATGTATTCATGTTGTCTTTACAAGAGGGAGATTTGAACACCGAAAAAGACATAGGAAACGTGATGACAGAAGCGGGAGAGTAGATGACCCAAGGAAATGATTGTAAATCCAAGAGCACAGGTAAGTAGAGCCTCGAAGAGACAATGTTGCCGAACGTCTACCCCTCAAGCCTCCAGCAGGAAGAAGCTCCATCCCCACCTTGGGTTTGGTCTAATGAGATTGATTTCTGACTTTGGCCTTCAAGGGCATCAGAAAATGAATATGTGCTGTCCATGAGACATCAAATGTGTGCTAAATCGTTCCAGCAGCCATGCAAAGCAAATCTATTGTGGGGCTATCACAGAAGCTCCGAAATACATGTCTTGGAGGCCTGGATGAACTTGTATAATGTTGTATAATGATGCAGATCCAAAGGTAAAATGGATGCAGCTGAAAAAGCGCTCAAAAATCGGGAGGAAAAACTTTCAATTTTGACAAAAGATATGAATCTAGAGGTTCAATAAAAATCTGAACAGACCTGGATTTCAATCCCACATAAATAGATAAATATAACGAAATGCATCCCATGACACATCAGAATGAAACCAATGAAAATTAAAGAAAAAATCTTGTAAACAGCAAGAAGGAAATGACACTTTCCCTATAAGTAGAGCCCAAATAAGGCAGCAGTGGATTTCTCATCAGAAACTATGGTAGTCAGAAGGCAGTGACGTGCATTTCTCAAATACTGAAAGAACACAATTGCCAACTTCGCATACATATTCAACAAAAAAATACCCTGTGAGAATGAAAAGGAAAGAAAGGCGTTCTCGGGAATGCAAAGATATTTTGTCGCGGGCGAATCCAACCTGTTCACAAAGAATAAAGGAAGTTCTTAAAATAAAGGGAAAACAGCAAACAAGGAAGGTGAGAGTGACAGCATTAACACAAAGGGAACATGACAAGAAAACCAGGTTAAACGTGTTGAACTTTGCTCTTTCTCCCTAAAACTCTCTAAGTTATCTTTTAGAGTTGATGCGAAAACTATGACACGGTCTTTTGTGGTTCTAAATATATGCAGAGGAAATGCTTAGGATAATTATGTTGTAAATAAAGGATACAAAAGGATGTGAGTTTTATGCTTTGCTCAAATTTATAAAATGATGACAGCAATAGAGAGTGATAAATTATGTGTCTATGATGTAGCACTGAAGTGTACATTTAAAGAAGACTCTACTGTGTAACGCACTTAAAACATCACGCAGAATTAAAAACAAAATTCTAAAATTGTTAAAGTAACTGGCAGGATAGTAGAAAAAAGCCCAAAATACCTAAAACCATGGAGAATAAAAATATGGAAGATTTTTGACCTATACCGTTGTATAGTTTAAATGTTTGTAATCAATGCTAATAATCTATACTAATTGAAAGAAATTGATAGGTGGATTTAATTACGATGCAACTACATGTTGCTTACAGGAAATTCAAATAGTATACAACAATGGGAAAAAAGGGTATGAAAATACAAGTATAATTTAAAGAACAAATTAAGTAGACTCTCAAGTAAATAAGATTACTAGATACTAAAAAGAGAATTATTTAATGATAGTAGTCAATAAAACAAGACTTAACAATCACAAATATGTATGTACCAAATAAATTAGACACAAATGTGTAAAGTCAAATTGGTAGAATTAAAAGGAGAAGTAGACAAATCCACAGTTATAATTGGAGACACCACTCTGTGTCAACGGGAGATATGGACAGAAAAATCAATGAAAATATTATAAGTACTTAACATCAATCAATGAGGCATCTCTCCCTCCCTCTATGAATATATGTACATATAACATTTCCCTTAAGAATAGTCAAATGTGGATTTTTTCAAATGTACATGGAACATACACCAAGGTATATATGGACATACCAGAAACCTCAACAAATACTAAAGTGCTAAAATAATATGACAAAGTTCTCGAGTTCTTCAAGTCAAATTGGAAATCAATACCAGACAAGTAACAGGAAACATTAGGAACGTAAACACTTCTCTGTAGTCCATAAGTTAAAGATAAAATCTCAAGAGAATTTCTTAAATTACATTATAAGTAACTACATTGAAAATGTAACCTATCAAAATGTATGGCACACAGCTAAGGCAGCGCCGAGAGGGAAATTTATACCACTAAACGTACACATTAGAAAAAGCTCAAACCATTAGTCTAATTTGTTTCTCTAGAATATGAAAAAGATGAAAAATATAAAGCCAAGGAAAAAGAAATACAAAAT
Organism: Ctenodactylus gundi; assembly: GCA_004027205.1. Classification (NCBI taxonomy): domain Eukaryota; kingdom Metazoa; phylum Chordata; class Mammalia; order Rodentia; family Ctenodactylidae; genus Ctenodactylus; species Ctenodactylus gundi. The sequence continues at coordinate 223,579 of PVKB01000501.1, read as the reverse complement.
AACAACATTGTGTCTCAAAACTTGCCATACCCATAAAATAACAATGTAATAATAAAATATAATGCATCAATAATATAACATTTGTTAGCTGAGGATTAATCTGACATAATACGTGATGTAAAATGTTTAAAAGCATGCAAGCATGAAATTCAATGTAAAAGTTGTCCCAAAAGTTACCAAACTAGAAAAAATTAACAAGCGTTTGGGACATCTTGTACAGAAGCAGAAATCAAAGACATGAAAAACAGAAAAGCAATAAGGAAATTTTGAAAAACACAGATTGAGAGTTGTATGCAGGTCTTGGTACTACTCATGGTCACTTGCTGCAAAGGAGGCTACTTCATATGTTCAGTCAAAATAAACCGTCATTTCTCACACTTTTTGGCTCAGAGCTCCTGCTGGAAAAGGGTGATGGTGTCAATTTCACAACAAATTTTCCCACTGAATTCTTCCCTACTGGGTTGAGGAAAGAAGTGTTTCTCTTTGCTGAGTTCTAGAAAACAGGTGTCAGTGAGTGCATATATATATATATATATATATATATATATATATATATATATATATATATAATTTTTAGATGATAAAACTATAGAAGAAAACTGGGTTGTTTTATGTGGTGATCATCAAATTGTTCAGCTGTGTTACAGATCTTCTGTACATGGGCACGTGGCTGGATTGTAATTGTCTTCCATCTTTAGGCTAAGCATGGCCAACTATTTTGCTGGGCCTGATAACATATGAGAAAATTTTCAGAAAACTGTGTAGGTGATTAGCCATGATCCCATATGCCATGACTGAGGATGAGGACGCTCTGGACGGTCAGGTTTTTGTAAGACTGGATCACTGAATGAGTGGGGTGCACTTCATTGATGAAGCAGGGAATAGCACTAGAAAGAAATGGTCTGCTGTTAATCTCAGTCCCTGAGACTTGACACTTGTTACCATGGCATAGCCTCAAGGGTTATAAATGGTTGATAGGCTTTATATTTACACTATGCACATAAAACTCTGCAACAAGACATTACACAATGATATTAGGCTGTAAATGCTAATGGATACATTATTTATTGTTTTACTCAATGAAATCTTCCATTCTTACTCATACACATTTCAAAAAGTCATATGAAGACATCAAGTCTTGTATCTTTTAACTCAGGGTGTAAACTGCAGCAATAGTTTGTAGTTACTTTATACCAGACTCTGTGAAGGTGCAGATACGGAGAAAGGATGTATCATGCTTATCACAGGGTTACACAAATTACTAAAAACATATTCACTGCCTTGAGCTTTTCCAAGAGCTTCTCAGAAGTGATACAAATATTTGTACATAAATCCTCTATAATAATTCATGGTTAAGGTTATTACTAATTGTATAAACTGTGTGCAACCATAACCTTCAGGGAGAAATGGCATTTACTAACAATGTCATCTGGCACTAAGCAAAGCTCTTTGTAAGCATCACCACGCTTAACCAATAGGATTTTGTTTTACTAGGGACATGTGTCATGTGATCTAAGCTAACACTGTTGAAATAATATTTAAAGTCACATTTTTTATCCATAATTTTTACTGTAATAATTATGTTGATTCAAGATGAAAGATCCCAATAAAAAATTCAGCAGTCATTTTGATTGTACCAAGATAATCCAGCAGCGGATTTTATGTTATTCTTTATAACCTTGTTGCAGCGCGTACGTCAGACAGACGTTGATGGAGGGTGGCTTCAAATCTGTCAGCTTATTAGGGGTCATAGAACCACTGATAGAACCTATGGTTATTTCTCTAATCATCAAATGCTAAATGTACACACTGTTCATTTTTTCAGTTGTTTCAAATGGTACTCAAGCAACAGTTTTTGAATTTTAAAATGAGTAATGAGAAATTTCTCGGAATTTAACAGCTACCAGTCCTTGTTCAGGCATTTTTGTTTTATGCATAATTTTGTATATAAAATATAGGGAAAAAGCATTGATATAAAGAAGGCTTTTACTATTTTAGTTAAGGGATAAAGATTAATCAGAAGGTGTTATGATTTTAAACAATGACACAATTTTAATGCACCAATAAATGTTTTGGTAAGACAGGCTTTTCTTTCTTCATAATTGCTATTTTATTGGTATATGTTTGTGACGTGTAATAATGACATTCAGTGTGGGTAACTGGCTCATGTACACATCATGTCTTAGCCATTTTTACTTCTCCTTCCTACCCTTTGATTCCACATCTCCAGATCTCCTTCTTATCTCCACAAAGTCTATTTCCCTGTTTTCTATCTTACTTTTATTTAGCTCTTTAAATTGTATTTTATGTCTCTCATATAAGAGAAGTCATGTGATTTTTAACCTTTGGTATCTTATTTATTTCATTTAGCATTATGGTCTCAACATCATCCATTTTTCTACAAGTAAATCAATTTTCACCTTCTTTATAGCAGAGTCATACTCCAGTCTCTCTCTCTCTCTCTCTCTCTCTCTCTCTCTCTCTCTCTCTCTCTCTCTCTCTATATATATATATATATATATATATATATATAATTTATACCAAATTTTCTGTATCCATTTATGTATTGATGACTGTGTAGGCTGCTTTTAAATTAGGCATTGTACATCAGTAGTTATTGGTATGAACTACAGAATCACGAGACTTGAATTTAAAGACCATCTCCAATTATGTGACAGTGGCTATAGTTATTGTCCTCTTTTTGTGCTTTGGGTTCCCTTCTAAAAAGTAGAAGATAATCATGATAATATGTGCAGAGCTTTCATGGCTACTGTGAGTTGTACATCAATAAATTACTTTACATACAGATTGTAGAATGTTGCCAGCACACAGCACTGTCCGATAGCTAGTCGCCAGGACGCCTGCTTTAGCCTGGTGGTAGCCCGCGCCAGCACGTTCTACACTTAATTGCACCGCTCTCGTTCCGGTCCTTTTTTTTTTTCACCTTGAGCCCTTCAGAAAAACTTAACCAATTTCATTTTTTTTTGAGACATCGCACAACCTTTGGAGCCACCAAAGAGGGGGAAGACCCACACAACACTTTCTTTGCTCTTGAAAGTAGCTGTTAATGCTTAGAAAGAAAAAAGAAAATTACTATTTTTCATTATGCCTAAGTAACTTATTTCCAAGAGGGTAGTAACCAGATGAGGGTAGTGTATGCTCTAGGTACTTCAAAAAGAACAGACAGGGATTTCATAAACCTCTCCATGTCCACAAGTGGGTAATGTGGGGCGATGGTGTGTCTCATTGTGAACAGAGGAGCAAAGACAGAACCACAAAGAGGCACATATTTCTGCTTAAGAAAATCATTCAGAAAGTCAACATGCAAGCTTTGCTGAAGATGGCACACATTCACACATCATTCTCTCCAAGTACGTGCCTTTTCACTTATTTGTCCATCATCTTCTGACTGTCATGTCTAATCTAGAAATCTCAAACACATCCTCTCAATAGAATCCCTTCCTTCATTCAAGAACCTTATGTCAACTTGAAAACAACCCTTAATTTTTACAATTATCTTGTTAATGCTAAGCCTGTCTCCTGAGACTTCAGGGCTCACAGGTATTTCTCCCCCCACCCCCAGTTCTCCCTACAGAACCGGAACAGAGAGGCTCCAGGGGTGCACACAGAACAATTCTCCCCAAGCCAGAGGGGTGGGACTTGAAAGGAATAAGTCAGAACTTCCAAGTGACCTGAAAGTAGCAAGAAAATGTCATCTCTAAAATAAGTAACAGAGGCTAGAAAATTGGAACAGTTTTGAGTCAGTTATGAAAGGACACATGTACTGTTACTGGAGTCACGTCTTCATAACAATCAACATTTTAGAAACTGATCAGAAAAACTCAGATTCAATGGAAATACCAAAGGTATTTGTTCTTGATGGCATACAAGCACAACAGGAGTGCTCTCCAGAGTCTCAATTTGGGTGTGTGCAGGCAGGGAGGTAGCTATCAGAGCGTGAGATACTTGTTCTCACGTTTATAGATTGTGTTTTGACGATCATATAGTTTAGTTGGATTTTAGCTTCTTTTATTGATGACGTTGAAAGTATGGGCTTGAAATCATGTATCCTAAGTTTAATCAAAGTGAAAGACAAGAATAAAACGAAATGGGTGGATGTCAAAACAAGTTAGAAACTCAGGTGAAGAAGATATCAAATTTATGTGAAAAAATAACAGACGAAATCTTAAGAGAGACATTTATGCAAAAAATGAGTATTATCAATGCTCTATGAAAAGTCCAAATAAAGAGCAATTATACAATATTGGAACTGGGGCTTTACCCCCCGAGACGTTTCTTTACGTCATAGCTCACTTGAGACAAGGGGCAATATCGGAAGTCTTTAGTCTTCATTTACACAGTTTGTAGAAAGTATATAAAACTGGATACAAGCCGTGACGTAAGGGAATGCCCTCAAAATACACCCTGCTTTTTAAAACCCCTGACAGTTCAAAGAGAATTTCACAAATCTTCTTTTAAAACTGCCCAAATCATTATTACAGTAATTGGATTAAAGATGATTACACTGGCTCAAAAATTCTGCAAAATGGTGCTCTGAATAAAATTTATGTCCATGCTTTAAACAAAGAGAAGTCTAATAATTTAAGAAGTTTACAATTAAGTGTAAAAAAAAAACCTTCAGCCATCCTCTTTATAATTTACTTAGCTGGTAAATTTTAACCACAGAAAATCTTTACTGTTAAATGTTACTTTAATCTATAATTATTAAAGGAAATCTGGTTAGTTGTGGCCAAAGAAAATGACTCGAAGGTCATTTGTCATAATTATAGTATTAAAAATTAGAGCGCGGCGGGGAGGGGGCTCGGATTACCCTGAATGTGTCGCTCTTGTCAGTCAAAGGTCCGTTTCCACTCAATATGTGGCCAGTGTATCATACATACAAGGCTTGAGGTCCAATAAGTTGGACAGAGCACCACACATGTTAACTCCATGGCCCTAGCCAGGTGGTTTCATCTCTCGGTGCCTGCTTTCCGCACCTGTGAAGGGGTGGACTGCCTTGGTCCTCACCCAGATTTAAAAGACTGACCGAAGCAAAGCCACAGGGAACTGTGGAACCTGTGCACAGCTGTTTCATTCAAAACCTTCTACCTTTAGAGGAAGCAAAAGTTAAAAAAGGCGTATTTTTGTTAAATAATAACATGGGTAGTTGAACAATACAGGTATTTCTCAGGTTCCGACGGTAATACGAGCACATTAAATATTAATACTAAGTGATCAGGCTTGGCAACAGTAAAACTTCTTTCTGAACACTGCACCTTTTTTTTTTTTTTTTTTTTTAAAGCCAGGAGGAACTGTAAATGGGAGTAACCTTGTAGTACATGCCGCGTTTCCCATGTCCCTCACGGATACTCCCCAAACTATGCCGCGACCCTGCAGAAGAGCAAAGTTTTTCTGTCAAGCCCGGCATGATGCCCCCGTCCCAGGACGGCCCTGGCCTCTTACTTTGGCGCCGGTCTGTTGACAGACATCCCTCTGTCCACTTAGGGCACCGAAAGGCAGCTGTCCCTTGCTCTCTGTCCATCCAGGAACTCCAAAGTGGGCATCAGGCGGTAAGAGCCCCACCCCGCCGGCGCCCACCTCCCGCGCCCTGTGCCCACCGCGCTCCTACTCCGCCCTGGCGCCGTGCACGCAACACTCGGGGACGCCGCTGGCTGGAGAGGACCCCAGCGCGGATTTCCCGGTCACCCCTCTCCGCCCTAGCCTGCCCCCCAACGCGAGCGCCCTCCCTAATGGAAGTGCCCGCCAGCTCCCGGCAGTGCAGCCCGCGAGGACACCCGGAGGGCAGCCTTCCCGGCGGCACAGCCCACCCCGCGCCGCCGGGGAGCCGGCTGCGATCGCGCCGAGGGGACCGCGGGGACCGCGGGGGCGGGGGCGAGGCGAGGCCTGCCCGGCGTCCCCCGGGGGTTCACCTGCGCGGCCCCGCGGCCCCGCGGCCCCGGGCTGGGCATCCTGCAGCAGCCGCCACCGTCGCCCCGCGGGCCCGAGGCGCCGCCCGCCGCCCGGGGAGGCGCCGCCGCAGTCCCGGCACAGGCGGGGCGCCCGGCACAGGTGGGAGCCCCGAGTGGGCGCGGGCCGAGCCCCCTCCCCGCCGCGCTCCAGCCCGCCCGCCGCTCTCCGCTGTCCCCGCGCCGCGCTGCCCTGGCCCCAGCCGGGCGCCGTGGCGGCTGCGCGGCACGGGCACCCCGCGGTCCCCGGGGCCCGGCTCGGCCCGGCGGCGGCGCCCACCCCTCGCCCGGCGCGGCGACCCTCTCCGTCCCCGCGCCCTCCCCCACCCCGGAGCCGGCAGGAAGGAGTCGCCGTGCACACACACACCTTGGAACGGACGGGCGCCCGCCGCCGCCTCTCCAAACTCTTAGAAGGCGTCCATGGGCTGCAGGGAGGCTTGGGCACGGGGCAGCAGCCGCCTTCCTATTATTTAATCATGTTAGAAGTGCCGGGTCCGCTGCCAGAGTTGCGGGTCATGTGGGCACAGCAGAGGCTGGCTGCTGCCAGTACCAGGGTTTCCTGAGGATCCTGAAACTATGATCTCATCCTCCTCATTCGCGCCCCCCTCCCCTCTCCGCGGGCGCGCACGCACAGCACACACACACACACACACACACACACACACACACACACACACACACGCCCGCGCACACACGCGCGCGCACACATTCACACAGCACGCACTATCCTCTTTCCTGGACCGAAATAGTCATCCAGGAAATGCAACGTTCACGCTCCTCATTGAAAAAAAAAAAAAATTCTTCCAGAGAGAGATATTTCTCCTTCAAGCTTGATTTATGTGCTTTGTGTATTTCTTACAGTTTTCTCTCACACGTGCAGGGGATTCGAACAGAACCTCCGGATTAAGATAAAAAATAATTATTCTCTTATGTTGACCCAGATTTAGGTCAGAATCTAAACACTCAAAGTATGCCACTTTTGTCTAAAATGCAGACAATCCTGTACCAGGCTTGACTACGCAATATCCCCTACCCGAGATGTATGCGGGGGTTTCTACCCCAAGCTGCAAACGTTCCCCAAACATTACCTCATGCATTTGCGGAGCGTCCTTGCAGAGGAGGGGTGAGGGGGCCCCCGAGTTGCCACTTCAGCGCCACGGAGGCATAGGTAAGACTACGTGACCTCTCTCCGCACGCGTGATAGATCAATACCTCAATGGGAATCTCAATTATTCCTGGGTTGTTTATTCACAATAATCAATTGCTGGAAACTTAGGTTAGCGAAAATAAAGACATGTCACTGATTATTTTTGTTTCCTACCAACTAAACTTGAAAATTAAATTATTTTTCTAATGCATGATTTTGCATTCTTTCCTCTTGTATATTTATATAGACCTCCGGTTTCCTAATTTCATATCTTTATCACTTGGGAGTATGTCTTTTGCAGGTGTATGCATTCATTCATATTCATTTGCAGTTTGAACTTCTCAGTAATGCCAAGCGATTTTAGCCTATATTTTTGGGGGTAGTTTCCAATTTTGTAATGATTTGTTTATGTTCTTTAAGCCCTTTAAAAGGCTGGGTGTATATGAAAAGTTGTGCTATGTTCTGTAGGAATCTTCACATAGGGTTCCTGTCTTTCATTCTGTTACCCAAGTACAGTTTAAAAAGTTAATTATTTTTGATAATACAAATTATCAGAAAGGTTAACTTTCTTTTTATTAAGATTTGTTTCATGTTAAAATTTTATATGTTTGAGTGCCTCTTATTAGTGTCCTCGAAAACCCCTCAACTCCAGATGAGCAAGGTAATATGTTTAATATGTTTTAATTTGCCCTGCAGTGACTTACGTAAACATCACGTGGAGATTGTTGTGTAATTATGAATATTCTCAGAAAGAGCACTTGTGGGTGGCTTTGATTCACGTGTGTGTAAAAAAGTGAGCAGTTTATTGGACTTGCAGTAGTCCAATATGAAGAGAAAAGGTGCGAGAGAACTGTAGGTTAAGAAAGATGGCGTAAGAAGCACAGCGAAAAGAGGGAAAAGAGAAAAAGATCCAGTTATAAGGAAAAGTGAAATTCTCTTTTCACAAAAGGAGAGAGCAGATTTTGGTGAATGGAAAATAAATTCAGGAAGTTGTGGAGTTTCTTATGTTAGTACACTTTCTAATTTTATTTTAAGGTAATATACCTACTGCAACTTGGTGGTAGGACACCAAATATTAGAGAGACAACCAGTAGAGCTTTCCCTGAATGACCTTCTTTTGTAAAAATTCAAACGTAGGTGTAGGATCCACTAGAAGAAATAGACTGGCCCATCGCTAATGAAATAATACGTGATAATGACAACAGGAATTAAATAGTTATGAAATACACATGTGTATCAGAAAACACAGATACTTGGGGAGGCAGATGAAAAATTGAACACAGACACATGAACGCGGGAAAAGAGAGAATTAGGCTTACGATATTTGAAGAAATTCACCACAGTAATATTAAAAAAAAAACACTTTCAGAATTTTCATTGAATTTTTGTTGAGCCGAGCTGGATATCATAGTCCTGTAATCCCAGCGCTCTGAGCGGCTGAGGCAGGAGGATCCAAACTCTAGCCCAGTTGGGGCATCTTAGCCAAATCCTGTCTCAAAATCAAAACTGAAAAAGTGGGCTGGGAATGCAGCTCAGTGTGCAGGCCCTGCGTGGGATGCTCAGTAACAAACATGTTCACATGTGAAAAAAATTACTGAGTCTAATAATAATGAAAGGTAGGGAACATTGTGGGCTTTGTTTTTTGAAATAACAATTTTCTTTTGTTTTCTACATGTTGAACAGAGCGATGCAGAAAAATTTTATTTTCTGACCAGTCAGCCCTGACAACGTTGCTCAGTATACCTTCTATCCAATCCTACTCATAAACAATACGAATAGATGGATTTCTGGCCATAGATTGCAACAGTGATTTATAATCCTGGATTTTACACAGGCGATTGGAGTTCAACTAGAAGCTTTAGCGTGTAGCAGACTCTGGTGGTTTTGCAGCATCCCTGAGCGTTTTGCGCACAAGAGGTGGAGGCCTAAAGTGAACAGCCATTTATCAAAAGCATTTTTCCTTTTGTTCTGCATACTCACGGCAGGATTTGTTTTAATTAGAGTTATATTTAGGGTGGATGATTATAATGTGTTTCAAAATTCAGTAGCTCAACCATCACAATGAGTGTATATCGGAATATATTCATTAAAGAAAAATATTGTTAGTGTGGTTGCCCACAAATTGTTACGGCTTTTACTCATTCAGACTAACTTTACCAAGAGAGAGAAATGACTGATGTTTACTATTTTGTAATTTTTTGATTTTTATAAATAGGTTATAGTTAAGGTAAAAATGGACACTGGCAAAATCAATGTTCCTTGTGTTAATGGATCTCTGTGTTTTAATATGTAGCGTGACAGACAGTGTATATGTGTTATAGAGCAAATCAAGTGGTTATTATTATCTGCATGCTGACACTACAAAGTTTGAGGCCATGATGAGCTCTGGGCAGAATGGTAAAGTAGGCTAATTCTGTCCTTCTCCATTTAAAAAAACTCAATATCCCCCATTTCTAACAGAAGCTCTGACTTTTCTTTGGCTCCCAGAACATGCAAGAATCATTATCTAGTCCCTCCTTTTTCAAGTTTTCCCCCTGTGGCTTCATCAATCACAGTTAGGACATCATGCCTTGACCCACAGTGAAACCTTTGGATCATGTTCTAAGCACTCCGGATACCTGAGGGGTTGTAATAGTGTTTACGTTAATAAGCACAATGGGTGTCCATTTGGTTTTCTTACGCATCACTTCAAGATGAATATTTATATATAGCTAATATGTATCTGACTGAGAAATTCTGCGTCGAGTCTTGGTCTTGTCAGCTTTTAGGGAGTGATTTCCAAGTGCAGGAGAACAGAGGCACATTGGGACCCTTACCTATGAGCCATACCGCCAAGAACCCCAGTGGTGGCAACCTGAAACTGTGGCTAGTACTGAACCCTATGTATGCTATTTTCCCCCATATACATATATACTTATGACAAATTTCTTTCTTTTTCTCAGGAAGTTCTTTATAACTTTCTGGTGGCATATCAGGGTTGCCAACATCCATTCTCTTGTGCTTCTGGGCAATCATATGGCAAAATAAAATTTGGTTGAAGTCAAGCACTACAACACCCACTCAACTGATTAGATAACCAAGAGGGCTGAGCGGTGATTAATAGTTGGGTAGTATATACAAGTCATACACAGCCAGGCAGAGAGTATTTATGCCCCCCCATAGGGTGGAGCTGGCTGGAGCAAGATTTCATTACACTACTTAATATGATGTACAATTTAAAATTTATGAATTATTTCTGGAAACTTCCATTTAATAGCTTTGGACTGTGACTGTTATCAGGTAACTAAAATAGGGAAAGTAAAATCATAGGACAAGGGTAGGGTCTTCTCTTCTTTTATTCTCCCCCCCCAACCCCCGCCTCTGCCCCTTGGGACTGACACTTTCTGTACATAGCTGAGCTTTTACCGGCAGCGCCTATTAGAAGGCTCAGCCACTGTGTCTCCTCTGCTGATCTTCCTGTCTCTCACGCAGCCTCAGGAGAAATGCTGTTTACATTTCCACGTTCCCTCTGGGTGAAGGGGAGGACCTAGCCCAAGAGTCAGAGTGAACAACTGTGTTGCCATTTTGAATGGGCGTGATTCTCCGTCGTAACCGCAATTTATTAGGTACATGTTAGGATGGGTCACACCTCTCAATGGCATTGCGCTAGCACGCCCATCATCCGGGGAGAATTTATTTTCTCAATGGGCCATAGCCAAAATGTGAATGTTTTAGATGAGACTGTAGTGCACTGTCACAGTGAAGAGGCCATGAGAAAAAGCAAACCGACAACTACAGCTTTTTGAAGTTGCTTGTAATCAACTCATGTTGCTGCTACAGCTATTTTGGGTAGCTTTTGTGTTGTGTGCCTGTGTCCAAGAACAGAGATTTTCTTGATATATGTAACTGAGCCTAATGTTGAGCAAACAAGTGATATAAATGGCAAACTTGTTCATCGTAGGTGAAGCATGAAAATAACTAAGGACAAAAATCTTCTGTTCTTTATTGCAGATTAATGAGCCAAATTGCCATCTCTTTAGCTCAGGGACATGCCAAATTCTTCAGTGATGATTTCTAAATAAAACCTTATGTTTTTAATCATACCAAAGAAATGGGTATAAATGAAAGCTTGTCAAAACAGTTTTATTTACGTGAAGCCAATTTGCCAGCTAGTTTTTTTTTTTTCCCCCCCGTGGAAATGAATCTTTACATATCATGTAGACACAGCCCAAATCTCTGTAGACTGCTAGGAACTATGTTAACAAGCGCACATTCTAATTTGAAAGTTAATTCCTACAGTCAATACCATGGAGTTTATTTTATGCTGAGAAGCCCTGTATTTTATGGAAAACTAATTGAGAGAATAAAAAGGAATTGGGTTGAAGCTAACTTAGCTGGATTACAATGGCTTAACAAGACCTTGTCTCAAAGGCGAAACAAAATTGGACTGAGGGTGTAGTTCAGTGTCAAGGCTCTAGGCTTGACCTCCCAGAACCACACACACACACACACACACACACACACACACACACACACACACACTCACACACACAGGCTAAAAAATATATGGATAGATCCGTACTTGAAATTTACATTGAAAACAGCATGTTTTTGCATTTGAGGAAATATATTTTGAGATAATTCAAAGTGTATTTGTATGATGTGATTATATATCTACTACTGTGCTAATTTTATTTTCTAACCAAGATGCTTATAGTTTGTATGAGCCACAAACATGCTTTATACTCACGTGTTCCCTCCTTTTTTGTGCTTGAGCCTTATGAACACGTGTCAAGTGGTCTACCAGCTAGCGACATTTCTAGCCCTTTCTATATTTTTTGTCAGTCAGTCTGAAAGAAACAGGAATAGCAAAGATTTTATGTTTGTATGATAAGCAAAAGCCATAATTAATACTCAGCTCCTAGTTTATGCTTAATACTGCTTCTTAAACCTCCATGAAATTTCCTGATTTTGAAACTGTTACTTTTCTAACAATTGCACATATTTCAAACTATTTTAAGATTCCTAAGGACTGCATCTTTGATAAAATCAGTCTTTTTTTTGTCACTAGAGTTATGCCTACTTATGTCATAGAGGTGATGCTTGGGAAATACTTGTAAGATGAGGACAGTGAAGAAAATGAAACTTTTATTTTAAACAGTGTGCAGTATATGGAAACAATTCTTTAAAGCTTTTGCATACTTAGACTTTCTTATGTTTTATGTGAACAAGCTAGATTATCTGAGCTCTGTGGCTCACTTCTGCTATTGGGGCACATAGACATTTTTCTATGTTTAAAAAAAAATAAACAAAATTGAGAAAATGCAAGCAACTTACTTAATTTATAGTAGAAGTAGAGAGACTTCTCTAAGGAATGGATTCAGTGCAGGAATAAAGTTAATTCATTCAATATCCATCACTGAAATGCACCCTTCAGTGCAGGGTTGTCTGTCCTGGAAGTCACTCAAAAGCCTCGTCCTTACAGGCTCCAACTTAAAGCCTATTCACACAATGTATTGTATCACCATCTCTCCATTTCATGGGCATTACACATCAAGATTGTGAACTCCTAATCCCATACAGCTCTTGTACAGTTCACAGTTATCTTCAAGGTTTTTTTCTACAAATACTTGCTGATTGGTTTGATGATTAAGTGAAAACAGACCAGACAACTGTTTTGACATGACATTATCCAAAATAGGAAAGCATAATGTCTTTTCTATTTATAATTAATCTCTATGAGTTTCCAATTTTTAAAAATATATATTTCTGGTGTGGCATTGAAATTATGCAAGAATGAAAAGTTACTGGGGGTTGCATTTCAAAAAGGAAAGTCTAAAGTTTTGTGGATATTACTCTAGAAGTTCTTTCAGGTTCTATTGATGCAGAGCCAGGGGAGATCCAACTGTGGGTCCGGAAAGAAGAGGAGAAGAGTGACCATTGTGTGAGAAGCCCACCGCACTCTCCCTAACAAAGGCTACCACTCACCAAGGAAAATAACCATACCGAGCCTTGTCTTCTATGGGACAAATGCATTTCCTTCACTTCAGTTTTCTCTAGGCTTGCTGTCTCTCCAGAGGGTGAAAACAAGCTAGGGCAATAGAGACGTACTTGGGAGAGTCACAGCTCAGAAATACAGTCCCAAAACTCAGGGCCTTAGATGGGATGAGACAATTCTTGAAAAACACAAAGTACGATATTTTCACAAGGAGCATTAGATCATCTGAGGAGGACTCTCTTTACTAAAGAAAATGAATCACAATTATTGTTTTCCAGGAGAAGAAATGATCAGGCTCAAGCGGTTTCACTGGTTAGTTCTACTGACCATTTAAATAGAGTATTCTAATTCTGTACAATCTCTTCCAGGAGACAGAAGCAAAAGAAACACTTTGTAATTCATTTGATGAGGCTGACATTACACTAATAACAAAATCAATGGAAGATTTATGTCTATACCAAAACCTATACTTGAATGCTTATAGGGGCTTTATTCATAATTGCTAGAAGCTGGAAGAAATCAAGATGACCTTCAGTAAGTGAACGGATACACGAACAGTGGTACATTGATACAATGAAATATTATTCAGCAATAAAAAGAATTGTACTGTCAAGACATGAAAGGGCTTGAATAATTCTTCAATGCAAATTTCCAAGTGAGAGAAGCCAGCATGGAAGATTGCATAGCATATGATATCATGCCTTGACATTATGAAACAAAATATAGCTATGGAGACAATGCAATTATCATTGGTTACCAAGAACTGGTGATGGTGGGGGGAGCATGTGTGGAGGCTTTTGAATAGGTAACGCCCAAGAGATTTTTAGGGTGGTAAGTCTCTATTCTAAATGATTTTATAGTGACAGAAACATGACACTATGCCTTTATCAAAAAAAAAACAATAAAACTCTCCAGCTGTAGACCAAAACTTTGTGTATTTAAATTAAGAAATAATTTAGGAGGCTGTAGAATAAAATATTGAATGTGACAAAACTATCTCCGGGTAATTACAAGACGTAACAGAAATGTGCTCAGATAAGAAGCTTCAGAACTGCGTGGAGTCTGTAAGACACATGACAAAGGACTTGCACAAAAGCTGTGCACTAGTGGCTATCATTGTAGGGGCATGGGCTAACAATTCTGATTCCGCTCTGCATGTCTTTTGGAGTTTAAATAATTAAGTAAATGGGTAGCAGATGATGGAAGCCAATTTTCCCACGTTGTATTGTCATGTTATATATGATGAAACACTGGGGGCTAGAATGATCTAGGTGATATTAGAGTTGGGGAAATCAATATGGACTCATAAAAGTATGTATGAGGTATTAATTGGTTGGGCTGCTATAACAAAACTCCACGGACTTAAACAAAAGGGATTGAGTTTTTCATAGTTCGGGAGACTAGAAATATCCAATAGGAAGTTTCAGCAGGCCTAGTTTCTTCTGAAGTTTCTTGGTTGAAGATGCGTGTCTGTCTTCTTCTGCCTCCTTAAAAGATTTCTCTCTCTCCCTCTCTCTCTCTCTCTCTCTCTCTCTCTCTCTCTCTCTCTCTTTCTCTCTCTGTCTCTCTGTCTCTCTCTCTCTCTCTCTCTCTCTCTCTCAGAAACTCTCCTTCAGATATGTGAATATAAGCCTAATCTTTCCAGCCTAGTTGATTTCAGGTTTAAAAAAATGTGGTAGAATAATATAATTTAAACAACAATACACAGATATATAATATTCTATTATTTGGAGGGATAATCGTGTTTACTTTCAACTCTTACCTAAATCACGTAAAAAGCACATATCTGTAAATATCTATCTATATTACATCTGCATTGGTTTCCTTTGGCTTCCATAACACACTACAACAAATGTAAACAAGGGAAGTTTATTACCTTTCTATTTTTGGAGCCCAGGATTCCAGATGGCATTAGGAGGTCTTCATCCCTTCCAGACATTCAAGGCCAGAACTCTTTCCTTGCCATTTTTCCCCCAGAAGCTTTTCCCAGTCTTTGGCAAATGAATTCACATCCTTCCTATGTTGGCTTTCCCTGTCAGGTCTCTGCCTCCAATTCTCTGGTTTCTTCTAATAAGGATGCAGATGATTATTGTAGTTCAACTGGGATAATCCAGAATAACGCTCCCAATTCTAGATCTTTGGTCACGTTCACGAAGTCCCTTCTGCTATCTAAGACAGCTTTTACAGGTTCTGAGGATTGCAATGTTGAATTTCTTTGATTCTTTGAGGAACTATTCTGCTTATTGTTATGGGCTCTCTTGTGGGACCAAATTCATCAGTTCAAGTCTTAACATCTAACACCTCCCAATGTGACTGCATTTTGAAGTGGGATCTTTAAAGAACTGAATAAATTAAAATGTAGCCATTAGAGTGGGTGCAAAAGCCAAACCACTGGTGTTCCTATAAGAAAAGGAAGAAATGCAAATAATTTATTCACAATGAGAGAGAGAGAGAGAAAGAGGGAGAGACAGAGAGAGAGAGAGAGAGAGAGAGAGAGAGAGAGAGAGAGAGAGAGAGAGAAACAAACAAAAAAACCAAACCCTGGCTCCTTACTCCTTTAATTCTACCTGAGTTGGATCAATGGAAGAAACTAAGGGCAGTAGGAGAGAAAAAGTCAGTATCCGCCTCTTCTCTCCACTAACTGTTTTTGTTTGCTTTTTTGAGACACGGTCTTGTTCCATAATTCAGCTGGTCACGGACTTACTCTAGCCCAAACTCACAGCAAATCTCCTGTCTCAGCCCCCAAGTGCTGGGATTCCAAGCACCACTACACTCAACTAATTCCACTTCCCTCTCCTCGGGGTTATGACAAGGGTTGTGTGCCCCACGCCCATCTTTGCTAGACCACACCACTCGTGGGGCCCCGTTCTCACTGGGTTCAGGTCGCACAGTTTTTCGCTCTTCATTAAATGATTTTGAGAATCTCATCATTCTTACCGGGGCACGGCTGAGCACAACTTCTAACTAGAGTACTAAGAACATTCTAATATAAGAAAACGTCTTAATCTAGGAAAATGTCTTTCTTAGTTTTGGTCCAAATCCTCTTTTTCGAAAATGAAATTCTCCATTTTATGTTTATTTCTACACATGGAGCAGACTCAGTACTGCTGAGTTCTGTTCTGAGCCCTTGCACGTCTACAGCTGTGACGCTTTCTAGTGAGGACGCAATGCGATGATGTTTAGATGATTTCATTGATTGTTTAGGGTAGGCTAAATATCTGACCCAAATATCTTATTATTGTCCTCACCATTATTGTTATTATGTTTTTGCTTTGGAAAACTTCAAACATATACAGAAGCAAACAAAATAACATGATGAGCTCACATATACCTATAACTCAGTTTCGGTAATTATTAACAAGGACCAGTGTCAACTTGGTGACATCTCCAGGCTTGCTTTCTCCCCCGTCCCCTGATGTTGAGGAAATAAATGAGTTAGAGGGCTTCTCCAAACGATCAATATCTTTATAAAACACCCAGGAAGGAGACATTGTTACAAAAATAGTTATTATTCCTTAATAATGTCAAATTGCGATTGCATTTCTAATTGCCCTGCATTACATTTTAAAAATCTTTATTAAAATATAGAGATTTACATTTACATTGATTATTAGGCTCTAATTTTCTTTTGAATGCATAGGCTCATTATCTCTTGCTATTTTCTTTTTACTTTAAAATTTGCTTATTGAGGACACAAAATCGATTACTTAAAGGATTTCACACAATCTGAAATTTGCTGTTA
The DNA here is from genome assembly GCA_004027205.1 of Ctenodactylus gundi. Taxonomy (NCBI): domain Eukaryota; kingdom Metazoa; phylum Chordata; class Mammalia; order Rodentia; family Ctenodactylidae; genus Ctenodactylus; species Ctenodactylus gundi. The sequence continues at coordinate 206,747 of PVKB01000501.1, read as the reverse complement.
GCCTGTCTGCCTCTAACATGTTTTTCTCTTTGCTTCCTCTTGGTTGGTAGTGCCTGTAGGTAGAAGGAACTCCATCAGAAGTCAGCTTTTGCTTAATTTTTAAGGACTGTTTCCCAGGAGGTGGTAGATGTCTTTCCCTATGAAAATGCCACATCTCTAGTTGCCACTCTTTTAGGGACAGCTAACCCCTTTCATTTACCGGCAGAAATACTTCTGTTGCAAATGCACAAGCAAAACTTTGGTTATCTAGGGGAAAAGAGGCAAAAATTCTTTGTTTATAATTCTTTGTTTACAAATGATTTCAGTGGAATATATATATAACTATATATATATTATGCAGTACTAGCTAGCTTCTTTTAATATTTTAAAGAATTTATGTAATTAAACATTGACTTGCCTTAGTTATTCTTTTTAAGGGTCAATTCGTTCGATCTTTGGCTAGTGGAGCCTTTGCAAGGTGTCTGTGCCTTATCAGTAGAACCCTAATAGTCTCTGTTGCTTTCTCTATCTGATATCTGAACGCCTGTTTTTCTGATCACAGATCTAGAATCAGCCTTCGCTCTAAGGATCCCCATTTCTCTTCTCCCTTCTTTTGTCTTCTCTTCTCTCTTTTCCTTTGTTCGTTTTCCTCCTCCCTTCCTTCTCTCCCCCTTCCCTTCTCCTCTTCCTTCCCCTCCACTCCTCTCTCTTTCCTCACCTCCCTCCCCCTCTTCCTTTTGCCTACATTGGAAAGCGAGTGTTCAGTATCATAATCTGAGCATTAGTGATTTATGTGACTGGTAGTGTGCTGAGTGAAGGCCTTTTTATCGGCAGAATTCAGGAAAAATACAAGAGAAAATATGCCATGCTTATATCTCCATGTAAAATTTAGTTGTCTATGTCAATCATTTTTTTCTCACAAAATATGCAGGTCTCAACTCAGCTAGAAATAAGAATTAGAGCATCATACACTTTTTTGTTCTTTTTCTTGTAGTCCAGATAACATTTCGGAGTACTAATAGCTGCACTGCCCCCAAGCCAGCCAATGGATTATTGTTATTGCAGGTCCTCTTGTCTTGGTTCTTGTCAAATTATTCTACATTTGGAATTGTGCTTCTGTATGTAATATGTCACAGATGTGATTTTCATCTTAGCTCAATCGTCTCATTTTCTGTTCATCTTTTTTATTCCTTTGTTATACTTTAAGTTTATAATTATGCAAAATGTTTATATGGTTCTGAGTTCAAATCGCCAATCCTTACGTTGATATCCCCTTAATAATTTGGTGATATGAAACTCATTATGTAGTGTATATTGCATACAGTATATATATGTGTGTGTGTATGTGGTCAAACTATCTCAGACTATACACTGTATGTGTATGTGTGGCTTGCTGGTGGGGCAGAAAGTGGAAAGGGGAAGATGAACTCAATTTGTAGTATGTCGTCATTTGCATCTGGAATGTTCTCCAAAAGTTTCATGTATTTGAATGTTATAGATTCTCTATGGAACCATGTGCTGTTGTGACATTGAGACCTGGTATGCAGGTGTGGATTGCAAGCATGTGGATTGAATTATAAGTTTGTAGATTGAGTGAGAGGCAGGTGGATTGGATTACAGGCATGAAATGGATTAGAACTATACCTGGGAGGGGAGAAACACTGAGGCTGGAAAAGGTCGATCATCAGAATGGGAACTGAAAGTACACACACACACACACACACACACACACACACACACACACACACGCGTGCCGCGTGCCGCGTGCCGCGTGCGTGCTTCTATCTTTCTACCTTCCTCTGGGAGTGGACATGATGAGACTTGGCTTCATGTTTGCAATGCCACGAAGAGCTGCCTCTACCTCTCTGCCTCCTCTGCCATGTGTTTCTGTCATTTTCCAGCTGTTCACCCATGAATGTATTTGTGACTTTTTGAAACTGTGAGCTAAAATAAAATTTTCCTCCCCTAATTTGTGGATATCAGGTATTAAGTCACAACAATCAACAAGTATTTAAAGCATGCTATAATAAACTTAAGTTTAAATATTCTAGAAGCATTTGTAAATATACTCACGCATAATATTTATAATCTTTTACACACACATATATGTATAATATACATGTGTGTATAATTTCACTATACATTCCTAATGATAATCACCAAAGTACATTATACTTCAGTAGTTCTCTCATACTCTATCATAAAAATCATTACAATGTACACAGATCTAAGTATCAATTTCTTCCAGTTATTTTTATGTTAACAAAATTAACTTGAAATGTACTTTCAAGTAAATATTTCCTTCTAACATTTGTGATTTACAAAAATCTTTAAAATATTTCCATTTTGATAGGCTATTCCCAAAATAGAGTCTATTGTGCCTGTTAACACCCTTTTCTCCTACTAGTGCCCTTGTGCATTCTACATTATCACCCAAAACAGAATTCCCCTAGGACTTTTCCTCCCGGTCTGGTCCACTCTTCCGATCTGCCAGGTCACACACGTCGGAATTTCTGCACTTCTCCCCTGTCCTCTATTATGTTTTCTGTGTGTTCCCGTCCTTCCCACCAGGTTCCCGCTTTGCACTTAGCAGCGTGCTTTCTAAGGACTGGGTCTTTCTTAATCTTGTTACCTTGTCCTTTGTTACCTGCTGGCTATTTGGCCACATGTGCAAGTTTCTCAATATCATGTGATCCTGAATGTCTTACTAATATTCCTGCAAATCTCATTTGTCCAAGATTGAACTCACTTGGTATCACTTGCTCCATGGACTTATTGTTTCACCCCAAATATGCTGCTGGGTTTATGTGCCTAGTGCTTAGTCTTTCCGAATGTATAATTTTCTTTAAGAATTTAAATATCTGTTTGTTCTTCATTCTTAGGCGATGGACAAAAAAAATGTGTCCTAATAAGTAATCTCATTATCTTGTCTTTGAAGTGTTGAAACGTCATGGCCTTTCACTACTTTATTCTTTACTTCGTTCTGTCATTTCCCTGACGATATTTCCCAAGGGAAATATTATTTTTTTCCATTCTACAACCAAATGCCACTTACCGTTGTGTTTCAAATCAAACTTCGTGTTTCCCAGAAGTCTTTTCTAATGCTGACCTGCCTTAGTTCCTTTCTTCTGCTCACCTTACACAATATTTAAGCAGCATTCCTTACTTTGATAGTGTACTAGATTGCGTGGTCAATTTTATACACGTGAAATATATTTCAGTTATTGGTATCCAAAGCATGGGCCACAGTGAGAAAAAAGTTTTGGAATCTTCCGCAATCACTCAACATCCTTTATTTTTAAAATTCTTCTCTAAATCTCTACTGAATCTACTAGCTCAGTATTTAAACTCTGACAAAGGACCCTCATCTCTTCCGGTGTGTTTGTCCCTTCTGCTGATGTAGCTCCCGTCCTCAGCCGCACTCCGAGGACGTCAGCTTGATCTTTTTAAAAGGAAATTCCCCCACTTAAAGCCTAGAATAGCCTTCTGCTACTCTTCGGGTAAAGTACAAGCTCCTTACTGTGATGTTCAAGACCTCTGCATTCACATGTAAAGGTTAATATTGATACCCAACCATATTAGATTAAGAGAGGCCGATGAGTTGTGAGGACACTGACTCATCAATGAATTAATTTATGAATGAGTTCACAGCTGAATGGGCTATTAACAGAGAGGGCCTCATTGGAGGAAGTCAGTGGGGGCGTGCCTTTGAAGGATCTCTTTTCTCTGACTTGCACAATTTCTGTCTCTCCTTCCAGACGGCCAGGACATGAGCAGCTTCCGATTCCTGCTTTTTCTCACGGCGCTTTTGCCTAGGAGCCAGTAGATCATAAACTGAAGCCTCTGACACCATGTGCCGAGATAAATCTTTACTCCTTTAAGGTATGACACTGGATATTTTGTCCCCATGACAGAAGGATGACCAGTGCATCATTTTCTTCTATTCTTCCTTCTCATGGTTTATTTTCCTTGCCACATCGCTTATGATTGCTCCTTTGCTACCATGAAATAGTCAACTGTCTGAGAATAATGGCCGCTTCATCTTACTCAGAGGTGAGCTTTTCTGTCTAGCAAAGGACCAGGCCAAAAAAAAAATACTTCTGTAACAGCCACTTATAAAAAGAACTGTGGAAGAAAGGATTGAAGGGTAGAAGAAAAAAGGAGGAAGGTAGGGAAACAGGAGCTTTTCTCTTATTTGAACTATGAAATTTGTGAAAGCAGGTGGGATTTACAGCCTCCACACCATTTGAGTGACCCACGGATGCTGGTAATTAATTGGTAGCATCTCAGGTGTATTCCAGCCTTACAGTTCTTGTAGATGTTCTCACAGCTGAGGCTTCTCTCTGGCGGCTTCCAAAAGTCTGGCTGCCTCATGTTAACCTGTATTTTATTCAAATTTTGCTTACCGTTAGGCTGCCATTGCCTCCCACTCCAGTCCCATAATGCCTTATCATATCATTCTTACACAACACTGATTACCTCCCCAAATACTGTGCTCATGTGTTGTTGCTACATAGCAAGGTAAAATAATAGTCATTTATTAGCACATATTCTGTAGCTCTGAAGGTCAGCATGGCATAGTTATAGGTTTTGCTTGGTATCGTAGTACTCGCAAGGCTAAATTTTTGTCTGGTGTCTTTACAGAAAATCTACTTTTGGGGTCCTTTATGTGTGCAGACCAAGTTCCTGTTTTCTTGCTGCCTGTCAACAGGGGTCTGATACCTTCTTCTAAAGTATGTTCTCAGGCACTTGCCACGTGGTCCCTCATCTTCAACATCAAAGACCCTGCCTTATATCAACTTCTTTTTGCAGTTTACTTACCTGACTTCTTGTTTTTGCATCTGAGACCAGATTTAGTTGGTTTATGAGATCAGATCAAGTCTAGTCAGATGACTTCCCTGTATTAAGTTCAACCTATTAGGGGACTTACATTTGCAAAAATCTTTTTAAAAATATAAAGTAACACAATCATAAGGGTAATATGTCATTACCCCAATCCAAGGACATGGGGTCACCTAAGGATAGTGGTCATGGGGTGGAGGTGTCTCTTAAAATCATGTCTACCATGAATCCATGCCAACTTCCTTGTTTGTTTTTGTTTTGTGTAAATCTTCCTCCAGCAGAAAAAAGGGACTAAATATGGACCAAAGTTTTCATGTTTTATTTACTGTCATCTTCCAGCAGTCCTTACAATGTTATCTAAGCTATCATAGGTATTAATAAATATTTCTTGAATAAATGAATGTCTATCATTGGAAAATGTAAAGTCTTTCCATAAATCTTGAAGGTATTTTGGAGAATTTTTGAGAAGCAGAAATACACTTTTACTATGTAAGTGGATATCAGCTAAGCTCATATATTTTTTTGTCACATATAGTTCATAGTCCATTCTTCACTGGGTGGTGGTATTTTGTGAATGCACTCCTGTTGTCATCTTGAGTATGATGCAGAGATAAGTCTAGCTGACAAGGAAATGTTTCATAGTAGCTTTCATAAAATATCTCTGTGTGTTCTATCTTCTTTGATCATTCTTTCTTACCAGAAGCAGCCTGCAGTAAGCATCCTCACTTTGTACTGTCTCTCTGTCTCTGAACCTACCTGGCCACCTGCAGGACAGAGGTAAGAGGTGATTTAGCATGGCATTTACTCAGCTCATTCATCTAGCCTTGAACTCCAGTTGGCCTATGAATGAATTAGTTTTGCGTGTAAGGTGAGAGATCAGGTTTATAAATAGCATAAAAGATAAAAAAAAAGTGAAATGTGGCACAAGACACTATGTTAAAAAATGAACTATATTAAGCTGAGTGGTTCTGGCAGGGAGCAAATTGTTTAAAAGTAATGGACTAAATTAAGAATCATGTACATAAATATTAAGCAGCTATACACTGTTATAGAAACAAGATGTTCAAGAATGTGAATGTTTTTTTTGTCACAGTATTGAATTTTTCTACTCACATTTTTTTTTTGTAGAAAGAAGAAAGTAACTTTTTCCCACAAAATTATTTTTTTTATTAGTATGTATCTGTGATATATAATAATTACATTCAGCTCAAAGAATCGAGGCCTATACTTATATCTTGATAGGCTGAATCAGTGGCTCTCTATGACCAAAAACTTATGTCTGTTTTATTATAAAAACATAGACTTTGTCTGTATGATAATACAAAATTGACTATAATGTTTACATTGATTTTCTTTTTGTTTCCCTGAGTACATGAATAACACTAGAACAGTGCTTTAAAATTCTAAAATCCTGCTTTGTCAATTAGGTGAAGAATAAATATAGCGTACTTGAAGGAGGCATATGGGTGGCTGTATTTTTCAAAAATTTAAACTCACTTGCTTTTTGATACAGTAACCCTAAGAATTTTACATATAGAAATTCAATTTTATGTGAGTTAGTGTATAGTAAAAGAGCATACATGATACTTAATGGAGAAAAATATCAAGAATTTTACTTATTCAAGAATTAGGTAAAGTGAAGGACAGGTATACAACAGGACAGAACTTAGTAACCTGAAATCTGACAGTGTGAACATATCTTTGAGGTAAAATTCTACCTATGCTCTCTAAGAAAAGCATTGAAATTTTGAAAGTAAATCATGTGTAATTCCACTTTTATAAAGACAAAAACTATACACGTGCAATTATTTTTCCACAAGAATAAAATTTCAAATGGCTCACCCTAAGTATACATTTGTGCACAAAAGAGGGGGGAAAGATTTTTGCTTTTTGAGTATTTCCGTGTTCACAAGTGTGTTCTTAGTAAGAGCAATTTTTGGTTCCCACCTGAAGTAACGAATGGCTACTGGCTTTGTCCGCTGTTGGGGACTGTCGCTGCAACTTGGCTGAAATCATGCACATCTGCTTTGACCAGCGGACACGGGCTCATTGTTCTTTGTTTTGTAACTATCACAGACCTTGAGCCTGGGTTAGCATCCCACATGTTCCACTTTGTAGAGTCTTCTAAGCAGAACCTGGTCATTGCGTTGTGACCTTGCCCCTCAGAGCTCCCAGACTGAGATGTGTAGCCTTCTTAGTATATAGAAATGTGACACTCAATCCTTGCCTTGAATTGTCAATGAAAGAGAACCCCTGCAAGATTATGTGCTATGAGAAAGACCGCTCAGGGCTTTCTGTGCTTATGCAAGCCCGTGCAATTCATATCCACAAATAAAGGAGTCAGGGCTCTCCATTCTGGAGCCAGAGTTCCCCTGGTGTCCCCCACTCTTAACTTTTGTCTGTCTCATTTCATTCGGACCTGTTTAAGAAACTCTCTGCCAGGAACTCTGCCATGCTGAACACTGAAGCCCAGAAACAATAACAACAAAAAATAAATGATATATCCAAACAATTGTTTTCAAACATCAGGCCAGTGTGCAAGGAGGCAGGGCGTGGATATATTTCAACTGCAGGCTACAGGCACTGCTCTGTGACTTCTGCCTCCTTGATTCCCGGAACTGAAAGGCAGAGTCAGCACGCTGACCCAGGTAAATGTTCCTGCCCCACAAGAGAAAATAAGGCTGATTTTACATTAAAGAACAGGAACAAACACATGTGAGGCAAAGGTACTTCTTAGTACTCCTTGTCAATGTGCAAACGTCAGCGAACATGCATGGTAACTTCATTCCAAGTGCATGCTTCCTATAAAGTAGATCCTCCAGGATTGAAGGTTAGAAAAACTCACGCTGAGTAGGTGCAGCATACTGTTGGTAAGCCATTAGGGTCTGCATAGATTGAGTTTCATCGTCTCCTGAGATCTATTGCAACCATGTCCAGAGGTAAGGGGACTTCGAGTGGACAGCAGAGAGAGTGCACCTCTTGTGACCCAGAGACCACACAGAGTGATGAGGATGGCAGTTTGTCCTACTTGGCCCCTTTTCTGTTTCCGCTCATAGGCAGAGATGTATAGACCTTGTAGAGAAGTTTGGGCTGTGGAGGCCAAGGGCGTTCTCTTGTAATATTCGGTCTTGATTGGAAATTTTCTGTAAGGAGTGCATTTGTGAGCACCTTCCGCCTTCCCCGACTTCGGAATCTGTGGGAGAACTCAGGCCAGTGCTTTGCTTGGGTTTCTCATAGGCTATTAGTGACCGTGGGTGGGGATAGAGAACCGGGTCATCTTGCTCTTCTAACGACCAATGTTTGCACTGAGGCTTTCCGGAGCTCTTCTTGAGATTTTCTCAGAGTCCTGCTGACATCTTTCTTTCTTTCTACACAATCCGCCTTCCTTCCCTTTCTCCTTTACACATGCAACCTTTGCCATTCGTTTTGAAGTTTTCCTTAAGCTTTTGTTTCCTCCCACGTTTTCTTTTCCCATAGAAGTTCCTTGCACATTTAATTTCATTTTGAAAGCTGCTTTTGGGGAAATGAGATGTGGTGCAACAACTTATCAAAATCAACAGATTAGATATAAGGAAACAAATTTTGAAAAGCACAAACTGCTGACACCCACTCCTAAAATAATTTTAACCTTAATAATTGTGTCTCTAAAGAAACTTAATTATATACTCATCAAAATCTGTGGCCCAGATGTCTTTCCTTCTAAATTCTACCAAATGTTTAGAAATGATTAGTGCAAATTAAAATAAACTTTCTCTAGGAAATAAAGTGAGAATTCTTTACGATTAATTTTATAAGCTGAGAATTAACCGGATCCCAAAAGCAGCAAAGACATATTAAAGAGTAGAAAGATCTAGAACAATATCTTTCATCAAGATAGAAAACTTCTTAACCCAATTGTAGAACTGTAATATCATGATCAAGAGAGGTTTATCCTAGAAATGTATGATTGATTTAACATCCTAACATTAATCAATACAATTTACCCTATCAACAGATATCATTATCATCACAAAATATGCAGAACTAATTTTCAATAGAATTTAAAACTTCTTCATGATAAAAGAAGAAAACCTAAAAAAGCTTAAACTGGAAGGGAACTTTCTCAACCCGAGATAGGATACCTAAGGAAAGCTTCCATCTAACACCATTCTTAATAAGGAAGGATGGAATAGTTTCTGAAGTCCAAGGATAAAATGTCTCCTTTTGTTTTCACTAAAGTTGGCCTGAAGGTCTGGCTAGTGTAATAAAGCAAGAAAATCTATAAATTGGTGGATATCTGATGCTGTTAGGAGGTGGGGCCTACTCAGAAGAAGAGACTCTTGAGGCATGACTTGGAAGCAGAAGCCTCCCCTGATGGCTTCGCCCTTCTCCCACTCTGCTTCCTGTTGCAACAGAATAAAGTGCTTTTTTCCACCGAGGCCCTCTGCCCTGCTCTTCCACCGTTGCCAGTTCCCCTCGAATGGATGGAGGCCTGCTGCAAATGTGAGCTAAAATGAACCTTTCCTCCCTTAAGTTATGGGTGTCAGGTATCGTGTCCCAGCAACAAGAAACTAAGACAAGCTGTCTTTAATGCTCTTACTTTTATGACTTGGTAAAGCCAATAAAACTCTAGAGTGGGAGGTGAAAATGAACTATGCTAATTTTTACAGCCTCATTTGTTGTCAGTCATAAAGTTCGAACTATTTCACAGAAAGACAAACGGTAGTACACAGTGAGCTAATTTCATCAGAGAATAAGCATTAGACTCATATTTTTCCGACCACATGGCATCAAACCACCAATGGCCATAGAACATAACATCTTCAAGGTCGGACTCATAAAAGTGGTACAACCGATCTTTGACAGTAGCTTCCTCAGTAAAAGCTGAGGGAAATCATGTGTGGAAGCGTGGAACAGACCGGTGGAATGTTGTTTTCTTTCCTCAGAATCCCTCACATAATTTCAGCATGGTTTTACTAGGTAAGTAAGCCATTTAAAAATTTGGGAAAAACTGTCATGTCCTTTGTATTCTATAAGGAAGAAGGTGAGTAAATGTTATAAACATAATCATGACTATTTGGCTTAAAATTCAGCTTTTAAACATAAATTGTATAAAATTACAGTGAAGTAATGGGTAAACACAAGTAATGACCGATGCATCACAGGTAATTTCTGGCTTTTTAAGCTTCAATTCTTAAACTGTCTTTGTATTAATTGTGGTTTATAAGTTCTGTTCTAAAGGTTTATAATGAAAATAACACAGCTCTTATGCATTATGATCTTGGGTACAAAATAACATATTTTGGCACCAGTTATTTTCTATCTGGGAATTTTACTGTGAACAATCTGGAAAAATGTTGCTTTAACAAAGTGATAAAATTGCTGGGAGAATATATTGTACTGCAAGCATTGCAAATATATTGTGCTCTAATTCTTACCTTAGAGCCTGTAAATTCTAACTATAATTTTTCATACTCAGAAACTGACTGACCATGTTCTAGAAAGTGAGATAACTTCAGCGCAATGTTTTCCTACTGTTTCAGGGAAATGAAAGTGAGAAAGCACATTTTCTTCGCCATTTCACTCCTGATAACCAGCATCTAGGAGTCTCTCCATATTTGTCCAATGACCTCCATCATTATGGATACTATTTTGAAACAGAGACGACCTGAGAATCAGAATACATAGTGTAGTTTCTATCGTTCCTATGAATAGAGACAAGTTAAAGGAGGACAAGCTTGATTGAGTCACTGTTTTGGTGAATTCAGTCTGTAGTCAGCCGGCTAGAAAGCAGGAACTTCACAGCCAAAGAGTGAGATGGAGGAAGCAAAGATATTTAATTTACAGTGGCTGGAAACAAGGCAGAGGAATAGTGGCATGCTGGAATGAGTGAGGGACAGCGTAGAACACCTAGTCATGTCATCGTGACTTGTTGAAACATACCTGGAGGTCTGCTCTACTAATCTGCTGGGCATTTCTTAACCAGCAAAGTTGATATGTCATTATTAATGGTCATGTATAGGCTCTGCCTTTGTCTCTGTAATTAATTTACTTTGTTTTCATCACGACTTTAATTTTGAGAGGCCTGTTATCCTATCAGAAGAATGGAAATAATGATAAATTATTCACACTGCTCATAGCTTAGAGAGAGATTCAATATGTTAAAGAACATGAAGAATTGCTGGAAACCACCAGAAACTAGCTAAGAGTCAAAGTCCCTATAGTCTTCAAAGAGACAGAAGGTGGGTTTGCTGATAGCTTGATTTCAGGTCTCTCACTTCCCTGACTGTGGCAGACCAAGTTTCTGTTGTTGGAAGCCATTTCGTTTGTGGTTATTTGTTATGGAACTCCTAGAAAGCTAATATACCTCAGGTAGGACCGAGATCTTTTCATAATATACTTGAAATTTTTGTTCCTCTTCTATCTCAAAACAAAGTGAGGGGGTTAATATGTAGTTTTACATGTATTTCTTACTTGCAGAAAAGTAAACCAGACCTCTGTGGACAGGGCTACACACATGTTTACTCTTCCAGCGTCAGGGCTAGTACCCTGCCTGGAATAAATAGGTATTTCGTCAAAGAATGTGGAAATGGCTTTATCTGCTGTACTTTTTAAACGCCATGTCATTCTGAGATCAAGGCTGTTCCAGAAATCTTTCATTGTGTGAAATGGAAAAAGCTCAAACTGCTAAACCAGACGAGAGAGCAAGAGTGGTCCACTGGCTTTCTGTCTTACGAGACTAGCGACAGCACTAACTATGGATGAGAACCGAGCCAGCTGTTTAAACAGTACAAAGTCTTGGTTCCTCTGCCTCTCCTTGGCCTCCTCGCTCGTCAGCTTTAATCCCAGCTCCCCACGGTCTCTTCCTTGCTGGCTACAGGGTGCTCATGGCCTCTGCAAGCCTCACTTTCTTACATCAGGTGATGTAAAAGGAGAAAGATCAGTGATTACAGCTTGTGCACATCTCCTTAAGACTTCTTTATTGGTCTAGTTTTGGATACGTCTACATCCTTGAATTAGTAAAAAAGATTTAATTCAGAGGCTGCATGTTGGGGGGAATACATTCTAGCCCAACTACAAGGTTAAGAGCTGGGGGGGGGGGCAGTAAACTGCAACAATAAAAGCAGAGTAGTTTTGTCAAAACACCAAATAAATCGGTATGAGGAGCAGTGAATGCGTTTCTACGTTGGTTACAATAGAATCTCTTCAGGTTGGAAATATTTAGCTTATTCATGAGAAATTTTGTGTAATAGAATAAACCCAGTAAATTGCTTTTAAAATGGATGAATGCGTTTGAAGAAAGGAATGCCAAGTCAGTGTTTTTGCCTTGGCTTTAGGACACTTACTGAATTAATCTGAACTGTCTAATTCTTATTTCATTTTGCATGTGACATGAAGAGTGGAATAAAATGTTTTTCGTTTCTAATATTTATATGCCTTTCTTAGCTGACTTGGTATAAAATTGTGAACTTAGTAGCAGATAAATTGTTAATCATAGAATTCAGTCATCACAGAATTCAGTCTAGAATGTAACTGAACATTCTTCAAAAGACTCATAAATATAATTTCATCATCTAAATTGACTTATAATAATTACTCACATTAAATTGATGCAAAAATCTTGATAAGCTTCAGAAGTGACACTGCAAATGATATTTAGGAAGAATATTAGTCAGTTAAGTGAATTTCTGAAACATATAGGAGGATTGGAAAATTGTAATTCAGACAAATATTGTATTAGACAGTTCTATTAAGTTTATTATAAGCATTGTTATAAAATGTGATGAGAGTTGGTGACTTTTATTAGCTACTTATAAATATATATATAAAATACAAAGTATAGCTTACATAGTCATGTTGCATAGAATATGTTAACATCCTCACACCTGTGCCTTAACTTATGCTTTATTATATGTATTGGCTTTCTTCATGTCTAATAAAAAGGAGTGAGCTGGTAGAACACACCGTATTATGTAAAATTCTCTTTCAAGGGGAAAGGAACTTTAATTTGACTGGTTTTTGCACCCTGTCTCTAAAGAAGACTTCTTTGTGGTGGGGGACTTGAATGGCTTTCCTGCAACCTAAGCGAGACAGTTTTCAAGAATACCCAATGATCTACTATTTTATAGTCACTGAATAGATTTTTCTGATTAGCTTCCTATGTGTCTGCCTATAGAAAAAAGTTTACTGTGGCACGTGGAGAAACGTGTTGCTGGGTATTCTCATTGAAATCAATAAACGGACATTCTAGCGTTTAAACAGTATCTTGACACATTTGTATCTTAGCAGGTCAGAGAGAAATGGTGAAATTCCAATCTAGGGGCAGTGTGGTGGGGCAACAGCGAGGCACCACAACGGCTGCTTCGTGTGTGATCCCTAAACAACCCCTACTTTCTTTTTTTAAAAACAGATTTTGGGGTGTATATTAACAAAAAGTGGGGTAACAAGAGGTCATGGGTAAATGTTGTTCTATAAGAAAAGTTAAATAGGAAATGACATGATGTGAACTATCTATGGTAATGTTCAGGATTTCTAATTAAGAAACTCTTAGAACTAGGTAAATAATGCAGTTACCTACAGGACACCTGCCAGGACATTTGCTTGTAACAGCTTTCATCTGAGAGGATGCATATGCAATAAGTTTTCAGTTTAAACTTGAAGCTTTGTGTTAATTTGTCAGAAACTAACACTTACGTTTTAAGGAGAAAAACAGCCCACCCTATTTGTCATATTTCTCAGATTTTTTTTACTTTGCTTTTAATGTGCTTTCCAAATTAGATGGGCAAAAGTGAAAAAGAAATAAATGGATAATAAGTATTTATTTTTAAAAACATAGATTTTCTTCTGTGACATTTATTTCATTCAAACCCTTCTAGTAAGGCTAAATGAGGAAAGCACTTAAAGGACGGCTGAGAACCATTGAGCTCCTGGTATTTCAACTACCAGGGTGGCCTGGGGCGGAACGGGCCCCAAGGGTGTGCTGGTGCTGCCCTTCCTCTCTGAAGCGGCTGTGCCCTCGCTATTCACTTACTCATTCAACCTGAGGTACCAGGAACCAGGTTTGTCTGAGAGAGTTTTTGATTTGGTAGAGAAGACGGCCATTATTTAACTGATTACCATAAGGAATAACAGAAGCTCACTGAGTGTCATGTGGGTCACTCCCTAGTCATTTCCTTCAGTTACAGCAGCAGTTTTAACCATTTTTTCTGTCATAATCCTCCAGGTAGGTGATCGGTTCTGGGAGATATCCTTCATTTGGAACACCGTCAAGGTTATGGTCATTTACCTTGAAACTACCAATTCAGTTCTTATCCTTTCCATGAGAAGAATGTATCGGAACCTAGGTAAATGGGGATAATGCAATGTAGATAAACTTGAATACAATTGCAAGTAAATTAACATAACTTGAAAGTGAATCGTTGTCAAACCGACCTGTTCCAAATTTATTCAGCACCTGAGCACTAAATGGATGGTAGTTATTTGATCAATTTTTAAAGTGGGTTTTAAAACACAGTTGACTAGAAGGAAAACATTTATGATAAGTACGTCAGAAAGAGGGGTTATATCTTTTATTCATGAAAAATTCACATATGGTATCTAATAGTTTTTCAAAAAATGACACAAGATACCAGAAGATCACATAGAGATGAATAAAATCAATTGTTTATAAATGCATCAATTAATATTAAGCTCCGAATGTAAGTAAAACAAGTGAATGAAAGTATCTAGATAAGGAGTTTTTTTTTTTTTTACAAACAAATGAGGAAAGATTACAAAGAAAAATACTGTCTATCATTTGGGAACTTATAGGTGAAGAGAGACCGTCATATTGTTTTGGTGAGAATTACAGTTGACATACTGTTTTTTGTTTCATATATTTATGAATACTCAATCATATGTAAATATTACTCAATATAATGTTATGGAGGAAGGAGTGAATATCAAACTTGTGCACATTATTAAGTCGTTAGGTCAAGAATCCTTATATTAAAAACCAATGTTAACCCTTAGCCTCCCAACTGGACCTTAACGTGGGCCTCATCATCCACAGGGGTCTACACAGGGATGGAGAAGAAGGTGACAATGAGGATGGAGGACACGTGGCTCCTGAGGCTGTCAACTCATTGACCAATGAAAATGGCATGCGGTCTGGAGGGCTTTCACACACAGACCTCGATGCGAGGGCGTGAAGAGGTTATAGACGTGAAAATAAGGTAGAAGAGAGCAAGAGAAAATATAGGACGTATGACGTGCTAAAGCATGGAGAAGGGGTGGAACTGGGTGGGGGATGGGGGGGCCGACTCAGGGGAGAGCAGCTGCTGATGACACCCTGAAAATCACCCATTTTCCCAGGATCCAGGTGACCGTGAAAGCTGGTCATGTGTGAGGAAGGTTCCTGCTTGCTAAATTCACACCCTTGATGTACAAGATGTCATATCAACGTGGATATTTTAGTTTACCCAGTAGATTATTTATGCAGTTGATTGTGGGATAAATTTTTCTGCTTTTCTCCAGTAAGTGGGAGAATATTTCATTTGACAGAAACTGTGGAAGGATTGACACTTCTAAGTCCTCCACATGCAGGAATCAAAAACCAGATCCATCCTTCCTTCCTTCCTTCCTTCCTTCCTTCCTTCCTTCCTTCCTTCTTCTCATCCTTCCTTTTTTCCTTCTTTCACTCTTTCTTTCTTTTCTTCTTGGATTTTATAAATTTTTTGCACCCTTTTTCTTCTGCTTTTCTTCCCATTCTTCCTCTGTCCCTCCCTCTTTTTTGAACAAAAGAAGATACAACCTCCTTCATCTTGGGTCTCTTCGGAAGTTGAAATGAGTCTGTATGTCTGGGGCCTTGGAAAGACTGGGCCAGAGGACAGGTGAACAACAGCGCGGAGGGCGTGAGCAGCAGCAAAGATCCACCTCAGAGCCTCACAACGTAGGCTGTGCTGGTTGCTTTGCTTTTAAAGGGTGAAATAAACCACCAAAAAGTAATACGAAACAATGAGCTTAAACCATATTGTTGATATCATATATCTATATATTTATAGGTTGGCTATATTGTGGAGCAAGATTTTATGGTTTTAATTGGAAAACAAGTGTCTATAATTATCTGGAATACTATTTTTTGAGAAAATATATTTCAAACTTTAAACAAAATGAAATCTAAGATAAATATTTTGAGATAGAAAATGCTTTTAACCTGACAATTGTTTGTCTCTTAAATTTTTTGCTCCAGACTTACAAGTAATAAAATAGGTGGGAATAACAGGGAGTAGGGGTATTAATATATAGCACATTCATTTCTAAAATTCTGTGCTCAGCAAAGGTTAGAATAAAGCAAACTCCATTTCCTAGTATGTAAAAAGTAATCAGAAAGAGAAGATGGAAACTATTTTTCACTACAGTCTATAATCATTGTTCCAATTTCGAAGGACTGAAGGTAAACTAAAAATGTTGGATAATGGAGATTCATTATCACGACTTAAAGGAAACAAATTACACACCCAAATATTCTGTGCAATTTGTCTTTTTCAAGCTATCTGGTAATGAATTTCTATTTGTTTAAAGCTTAAGTACAAGCACCTTTTTTCAAATGGTCTAAGCAACTTGCCATCTTTTTATCTGTTGTCATTTATCTAGAGTTTGCATAAATATAGAATTTGTATTTCCTCTTTGGTCTCAAAGCAGATAGATAAGTATGCAATTCCGTGTTTACAGTTGGAGGAGGCATAACCATTTCTAGTGGTTAATTTCATTTAGACTCAAGTGTTTTATTAAACTTTTGTCAGAAAATACCTACATGGAATTGCATGTGGAAAACACTTCAGGTAATGAACTGGATATGCTCTAATAAAAAAAAAAAGAAAGTGAAACTTAACCACTTTCTATTAATGGAAGAGTCATGTTAAATTCCTCATATACTAGAGGGAAGAAAACTTGAATACCCGTTTTTTTCTCGACCCAGGGCTTGTAAATTATTTGTTTTGTGTGTATCATTTAGTCTCATAAAATTTTGGTCCTGTTTTAGATTCTTCCAAAAGGAAGGGATAAAAGCTCATCTAATCTTTTTAAACCTAAGGAAATTGCAAATGTAATTTTGAATTACTGGTGACTTTGGTAGAAAAAAAAAAAAGGGTGGGATGTCGCCAGGTGTGGTGGTATAGGCCTGTAATCCTAGTATTCTGTGCACGGAGAATTACAAGTTTGAGCTCCAACCTGAGCAACTTAGTGACTGGTGAGACCACGTTTCAAAATTAAAAACATAAAAAAGTGATGAATGTATCTCAGTGCAAAGTTCCTGGTTTCAATCCCTAGTACTAAAAAAGGACAAAAGAAGGAAAGAAAAAGGAAGAGAGAAAGGGAGGGTGGGAAGGAGAGAGAGAGAGAGAGAGATTGAAATACAATTGTAACATTCTGTGTACTTGTTACACTGGCTTGTCAACAATTTTTTTCCTGACTTCCAATAGTCATTTTTCTGCTGGGTTGTATTATAATTTCATAAAGAAAAGAATTCAATCCCCCAGCATCGCGTACTAGCTGTACTTGTTGGTGCACACCTCCAATCCCCATCCTTGAGAGACCAAGGCAGGAGGATTGCCGTGAGTTCTAGACCAACCTATACTACGTAGTGGTCTCGTGACAAGCCTAAACTACAAAGCTAGATCCTGTGTCAAAAAAAAAGAAAAGAAAAGAAAAGAAAGAAACAGTGACTATTGCCTGAATAATATGAATTTTTTCTAACTGTGCTATTAAAATTTACACATAAATTCCAAGATACTATAGCTTCATAACAAAAGCACAGGAAGGGGGCACTGCATAAAGACAGCAAATAGGGCCCGGCCTGCACCTGGGCCCTCCAAGACTTTCTAACCATCAGCTCAAAAATTTAAAAATTGAAAACAGAAAAAGCAAAACTGTCAAAACTACCCAAAAGCAGTTATGACAATTATAAAATATAAGTCATGCTTTTCTGATAATAATGTAAAACTCAGAAATAGTTCATCAAGTCAGAACATGAAATCATAGAAGAGATATGACTGACTTCACCCTAACCACAATCAGGTAATAAATATTTCCTTCTCCCCTGTCTCAATCATGGCATGATTTAGAGCTCTGTATTTCATAATTTATCTCAGAATTTTTATCAATGCAATGATTTATCCACCCAAATGACAAAGTATATGTGCTGCGGTGATTTGCAGCTCAGAAGACATTAATATCTTCACCTACAGCATCTGTTCGCCCACCACAGTCTGTCAGGGGAGTTGGGGGAAACCATGATTCACAGCATAAGCTCCAGAGTTGAGGGTTCGAATCCAGTCCCACGCCTACACCTCTAGAGCAATCTGCAAGTCGCTGATCCATTCTGTTTCTCAGTTTTCTCATCTGCAAAACAGAATTTTTTTTTGGTACCCACTATGTTATTTTCCCGAGAATTAGATATATAGATGTATATACAAAATTCTTAGAAATCTGCCTGGCACATGGCAAATACTATAGAAGTGTCTGCTACTGTCATGTACAGGATTTAATATGATGTGTAAATCTTGTTTTTACAGAGACTGACTTCTTCCAGAAAGAATCGGAGTGCTACCAGATGGGATGAAGGTGACTGAGCTAAGGCGAAGGGTCTCGAGTAGGAAGAGGGACCGGGGGTTCCTGGGGGCCTTGCTCAGGAGTTAGTCTCTGTGTCTGACTCATAGAACCCCGGCTCCTGTTAGGGACACAGAAACAGGCAAGCGCAATACTGCGTTCTAGTTCACTCCTAATTTCTGGTCTTTTCCCTCCATGAGGAAGGTTTCAGTTTTCCAGAACTATACTGATTTTGTTGATTCAATACCCAGATTTGGTATTTGGAGGCTCAAATGTGTCTTATATCTCTCTCGTGCACACGTATAATTCACATTTTCTGTGTTAGCTTTAGCAAAACTTTGAAGAGTTCTTTTATTTTTTCAACTGCCTGATCATTTTTCTTCTTGGATTTTTGGTCCAGGATGTGCAAGGAAAGTTGAGGGACAGAACTGAGTGAGTTCCTTGGATTTATGTATACTCTTCCCTATTCTTTCATGAAAAACTTTAAAACAAGAAGAAAAAATAATTCTTAGGCAAGCTTTTAACAAGACTTTTGCAAGTGTTATACGATCTTCCTCTAGTTGCAGGAAAGTTGCTCCAAAACTTAACTCATGAGCGACAGAAAAGTCCCAATTTTACAAAGCTCAGTGGATTCCCAAGGGAGACATAAAATACCATTTATGATGTTGTAAGAGCAGAACTTCAAGCATATAAGGTACAATAAGAGCTTCACATTCATTTGAAACTGTTCTCTACTCAGCCTACGAGCAATCTTTAAGTTCAATTCATGTGCTTAGTAGATCCATTGAATAAATTGTATAATTACATGGGACAATCACCATAAGGAGCTTTTTCTAGTGCTCAGCACGAGCAAGGCTACATAGAATTTTGCTTGAAGGATTCAAAAATAGTCTCTTTGGATATATACTGAGAAGAACAGATAAGGTTGAATAATTAACACCAGCTAAGAATAGGTTGGTAACAGATGGGGGAAAACTTGTGTATGAACCCAAGATATTTCAAGGTGAGAGAAAAACTTAAAAATAGCCATGTTTTATTTATATAAATCTAAAACAATTCGATTTACCATTATGATTACTGAAACCACTGTTTTTCTTTCTTTCTTTTTTCTTTTCTTTTCTTTCTTTTTTTTTTACTTTTTTTCCCTCAACATATATAACTGTGAATAGGAATTGGTATAGTTAAGCATATGTGATTTGGTGATAAATCCACACATTCATAGGAAATAAAACTCAAAAGCATGAACGGTATAGCACGTTATGGTTTAAGCCTTTTAAGTCTAGTCTACCAGGGGCTTACCCTTAGTGGTATTTTCAATGTACAAGATAGTGGTTTAAACACTTTCCTTTATTTATCCTTCATGGTAATCCTTGTAAATAACTACTAATATTCCCATTTGGCAGATGAGGGAATTTGGATGACATAGTCAAGCTGCCGAAAGTACAGGTTCGTCTGGTAATCAAAATCTTATGTATAATAACTACACTTCAAAAAATACAGATAAAAATATCTCAGACAAACAAAAACTGAGGGAATTTCTTATTAGCAAGCTTGCCTCACAAGAAAAATAATAAAATTTCTTGAGTTAAACATAGGTGACACCAGACAGTAATTTGAATTCACACGAAAACCTCATTTATGACTGTAGGATGTTCAATGATATGTGAAAAATGTGTAACAGGTCAAACAAGGGACTTCTGTAAATTTCACTATTTTTATTCAATAGCCTGGTTACTTTTCCTCATAAAGTCCCAATTTTGTCTGTATACCTAATCATTAAACTCTCAAGATTTTCTTTTACATTTCACAGACACTCAAACATAAATTCTGACTGTAACATTTGGGACCTTTGTTGGGCCCTCAGCGGCTCCTTACTTTTCAGAGTACAATTCGTTTTCCTTGGGCTGTGCTGTTTTTCCGTCCCTTCTGTGCATTAGTCAACCTCAGCAGTTGTTCAGTTCATGATAGCTGTCTCTCTTCCACCTGGCAGATAGAATTGAGTGAGTCTCTTGGATTTATATATACTATTCCCTATTCCATCATAAGAACTTTAAAATAAGAAGAAAGACCAATTCTTAGACAAGCTTTTAACGAGGCTTTTGCAAGTATTATATGTTATTCCTTAACGGCTGGAAAGATCTCCAAAACTTAACTTAGGATTAACAGAAGAAAAGTCTCAATTTACAGCCCAGTGGTTTTCCAAGGGAGTTTTTTCCCTCATTTTATTGATATGTATAAGCACAAAATTTAAGGTTTACAATGAAGTTGAGCATTTTGTGTACATAGGTATCATTTCAAGGTGACAAGCACTTTCCCACTCTCCTTTTGTCCCTCCCTCTACCCACCCCTCCTTCCATCCCCTCCCTACCCCCTCTTTCACTTTGTTTTTCGTTTTAAGTTCCATAAGAGTTGTGATCTGGGTCTCTCATATCAGAGAGACCATTCAATGTTTCACCTTCTGCTTCTGACTCACTTCACTAAGCATGATGTTCTCAAGTTCCCTCCATTTGCTGCAAAAGCCTCCATGCTATTGGACTTTATAGATGCATAGTATTCCTTTGTGTATCCATTGGTCTGTTGATGGATATTTTGGTGACTTCCATATTTTATCTATTCTTAGTTGTGCTGCTGTGAACATGGGTATGCATGTACCTCTGTTGTGTGTTGTTTTGGCCTCTTTTGGATATATTCCCAGGAGGGGTGTTGCTGGATTGAAGGGGTATTTATTTCTAGTCTTTTGAGAGATCTCTGTACTGCTTTCCAAAGTGGCTGTATGAATTTACACTCCCACCAGCAGTGCAGGAGGGTTCCTTTCTCCCTGCAGCCTCGCCAGCACTGATTACTATCTGACTTGTTGATATAGGCCATTCTCTCTGGAGTGAGGTGGTATCTTAGCATTGTTTTGATTTGCATCTCTCTTATGGCTACGGATGAACATCTTCTCATGTATCTATTGACCACTTGTACTTCTTCGTGAGTGAACTGCCTCTTCATTTCATTTGCCCGCTTTTCAATAGGATCCAAGGGAGTTTTAAGGTAAATGAGAGGTGAATCCTGTAAATGGAAGTCAAATAGCCCCCACATTACCGATAAGGCCTAATGCACTGTGTCCTAGCACTGCTTGGCCGCTCTGCCACCAACAGTGACACTTCACAGGCATTGCAGTGTACAGAAGGGCCTCCATTCTCTGTTGCCTATAGGCGGCTGACTGTTGAGTGGAAGAGGAAAACAGGCACTCAGTTTTGGGTACCTGGTTGCTTCCCCACACTCATTTTCAAATAACTTTTTCAATATTATGGGAGGTTTTAGAAGATGTTGTAAGAAATAAAGATATTTAATGATGGCCCCTTGTGATGAAAACCGAAACACTCCTCACTAATACAGCTGAGCTCATTGGTGTTTCAAATCATTAGGATTAACATTAGGATTAATCATTAAGCTTAATCCTTATCATCCTAGTCAGCCAGATACGTACCTGTCCCCTCCTTCAGTTAGGTGATCAGCACCGGTTCCCGTATACCATGGGCTGCTTTAAACACACACACACACACACACACACACACACACACACACACACACACACACCCCATTGTAGTTTTCTCAGGAATGCTGTGTATTTTGAAATACAAGGCTCAAAAATCATGACTGGACAGTTATTTTTAAAACAGAGGGACCCTCCCCCCTAGAACTGCATTCCTGGAAAATAACTATCGCCGGATGGGGTGGTGAGAATAGTGCTAGCATCATCACTGAGCTTTACTACAGATCATCAGGCGGTAGATTCTCAAAAGACACGTGCAACCCCTGACTCTCTCATGCTCAGTTCACAGTAAAATCTAGTGTCCACTATGATTAGAAGCATAGCTCAGGTGGTCATAGGAGTGATGGGGAGTCACTGGAAATACAGATGAAGCTTTATTTTTGGTCTCTGAGTCACCCCCTGCTATGTGACCTGGTTTCTAACAGCGTACAGAGCACAATGAGGATCCCTATTTTAAGATTCCAAGGTCATTCTGACTCAAGACTGACTTAACTCCTTTTTGTATTCATATCCCCAATGGTGAATATTCCGTATCTGGGGTTGGAAGTCACTAGGTAGGGTATTTGGGTTTCTTGTGCCTTACTCTTGAAGACTGCGTTTAGTGTCAGCAATGCAGAGACACAGCAATATCCAATGTATTGAAGGCTAGACAGGGAAAACTTTAATGTTTACGTCTCCAGAATCCTAGTCGCTCTAAGACAGTTGTGAGGAAACCATGACCTGCAAACAAACAATTGAGAGAATCTTCCCTGCTTGAGAGATTTATTATTCCTGGGGGATGAAGAGTCACCTATGCATATGAACTAATCTCCAAGAAAGACATGGTAGACTTCTTCCAATTTTTAAAACTCACCTCACTGTCAGCTCTCAGCAGGGGTTTTGTTTTAGCTACGTATTTGTTGCTGGGGCAGAATACCTACCATTCACAACTTACAGGAGGACAGATTTACTTTAGTCCACAGTTTTCAGAGGGTCTCCCACAGTCCTTTCTTGAGAGGCTGGCAACAGTGGAACCACATGGCAGAGATGTAGTCGGAGAAAAGCTCTTCGCAACAGGACAGACAGGAAGCCAAGCGAGGAAGGAGCCAGTAAGTGAGTGGAGACTAAGCCAAAGGCCAGAGCTTTCCCAAGCAAAGCTAGAACAATGTTTCTTCTTCCCTCCTTTTATGTAGTTCAGGCCCAGTTGGACTGCCCGCCTGCAGGGTAGGTGTTTTTCTGTCCTTTCCTGGCCAATAAGTCAATCATACAAACCTGAAAGTTCTGCCCTGGGCATTTTCTAATCCCAACAAATGGACATGAGCCTTCCAGGTCAAGCCCCAAGCATTGCCCTTTCCAGCCTACACATGGTCCCATAGGTATTCCACTACATTCAAATACATGAGGCTTTGGGGGAATATTCCAGATCCAAACCATAAAAGGTTAATTTATTAATTTTAGGGGACCATTTTTGAATCTACCATCTGGAGGATCCTGTAATTTCCATTTCTCCTCCAGGTCCCAGAATTTATGATCTAAAAAGGGTTCCCCTCCAGACTTTGCAAGAAGGGTCTTTAGTCTTGTACCTCTGCTACACACTCCTCAAACAGTCTGAACATTTTAGGGCCTGCTTGAAATATCAAGAGTAGGTGAAGATCTGTTTAATCATGTAGCTGAGAGAAAATGATGACTTGGGTCCAGGTGACTGTTGGAAGAGAGTGAAATAATCAGAATCTAGAGGCATTCTGAAGATAGAACAGCCAGAATTTGATTATAGATTTGCTGATCTCTGGGGGAAACAGAAGAAACAATTACAGATTCCTATGTTTTTGGCCTGAGCTACTGGGAAAATAGAATTGCCATGTACAAAATGAAGCGTCACATAAAAACTCACACAAGAATGCTGGAAGTATTTTAGGCTCTGTCTTCTGGTTTTATGTTTCAGATCTTCCTGAGGATTTTACAAGCACTTGATACATCTGTTCCAATACTCACATTGTGGCTTCTCTATCTGGGATTCTGCCAGGACAGATTTGAGTAATATCTAGGCATCAGCTTTCTCCTTGGCAGGAGAGGCGTTAACAGTTTGTGTGCCCTGAACCCTTCTGGGATGTGTGATGTATCCTCAGTGCCTTGTTTCAGAAGAAGGCTTTAAACTCATGAATTACACACGACTATAGATGGAACCAATAATATGGAAAATCAATTGTCAAGAAATACATAAGATTAGTAGACTAGTGCATGTGTTTCTTTACTAAGGCATTAAATAAAAGAGTTAACATTGAACGCAACGACTACTTTAATTTCAAAGTCATGTTGAAACATAATTTTTAAGATCTTAGTAAACAGGGTAATGTGACATGAAAAGCTGGATTTGGTTGGTGACAAAGTTATTGGTACTGCACGTTGGTACTGCACTGTGGCTTGCAGAAGAAAATGCTAAACTTCAGTTCTCTAACTGAGGTAGATATTCAGTGCATTTTCATTGTCATTCAAATTCATTAACTGCCTGTGATGCAGAAGCTGATTGCATGCATGTTCCATAATAGAGGGTATTTGAACTTCGGAATGACAATACCGTCGTGGGTAGAAAGGGGAAAGTGAGTTGTCTTCTAACACCTACACTGGCACTTCACTGGAATTTTTCCAGTAGAAGATACGAAAAATGTAGCATATGTTTAAATATAAAAATGTGTTGAAAAAGTTGTATTACCATTAACCTCCCTCAATGTCTCCTCCATTCAAATACACTATCCCCTCATTCTTGCAGCTTTTTTGTTTGTTTGTTTATTATTTGAGGATCTCCCTCTGTAGTCCAGGTGAGTCCTGGACTCACTATATTGTCCAAGCTGGTCTCAAACTCATTGACATCTCAAGTACAAGGATTATAAGCATGGACCGCCACCCCTGGCTTATTTTTATATAGTTCCTGAGGATTGAGCCCAAGGCCTTGTGCATGCTGGGTAAGTAGTCTAACCATAAACAATACCCCCTGCTCCATTCTTGCTGAAGCTGTTCTGGATGTCCCTTGTCGTGAGTGTCTTTAGATGTGCTATTGTGGCTATCTCATTCAATGTCCTGGATCGATTCAAAACTTTGGTCTTTCATTGTCATTTTGACTTTTAGAAAGGTTCAGAAATGTCAAGATGTCGGATCTGGTGAATGAGAACACATCTCGGACAGAATTGTTATCAATGTTTGACCAATAAGCAGTGATCAAACGAAACAGTGAATACTTAAACTTTAAAGTTATTACACATTGCCTTTGTTTCCAACAAAATACTCAAAATACTCTTCCTCCTGGCTTTTAACACTTACCATTTTGGGCAACGCTTCTTTTATTGGAATGCATTTTTAAAAAAAATAAATCTAAACATTCACCATATTTTGATCACCGCTTGCACACCATCTTATTTAATTGTTCAAGCAATGTTGTGTGGTATTATTTCCATATTGTTGCTTAGGAATTTGAGACGTGGGAAGTCAGAGTGATCTGCCCAAGTTTCTGCAGTTGTGCTTTCTACTGCAGACATAACTCCAGGCCCACCTGCCTCTGAAGGATGCACAGTTCCATCTGGGAATCACCATGACCTCTCAGGGTTCAGGTAGAAATCCTCTCTATTCTCCAGATCTGTAGACTCTCTCATACCAAGGTTCAAGTTAAAGTCATCTCAAAATCCTTCATGACCCTTGCTTGCATAGGCTACCTAAAGCTTTAAGACTCATACACTTTGTAATTATTAAGGCTGAGCCCAGTGCTGTGGGCCTGTAATCCCAGTACTGTGGGAGGCTGAGGCAAGAACATCACAAGTTCAATCCCAGCCTGGGCTACTTAGAGAATTAGCAAATGGGCTGGGAATGTAGTTCAGTAGGAAGGGCTTGGGCTTGAACCTTAATGCCTCCAAATAGATAGATAATCAGATATCTTCAGAACACAAAATATTGTGAAAATATTTTAAAATTTCACGTCTCTTGCCATCTTTATGGAAAAGCAATAAAAAAGTTGATGGAAGCAACTACTAGGAAATCAAATCTCAGGACAGGAATCCTGAGTACACTTACATAGTACTAGCTACTGAATTACGTGTGAATTAAAAGCTTTCCCGGGGGCTTTACCATGCCAGTGGATACATTGTCGGTTATGAATTATACACAGAAGCTTTGTAGGGAGAAGCATCCAAAAGTAAATTAATAATAATCACATCAAAAAATAAATGAACTCATTAACATTAACTGTAATGAAACCATAGTTTCTTATTCAATGGTTGTGATTATAAGTAAACTGTTTACTTAGTAAAACAAAGGCTTAGAAATTTCCTTAACTGAAGGAAGTAATGTTTGTTAACACTAAATCTTCCCTTTTTCCATTAAAGACCTCTAGCATATTAATTGCATCATCAGCCCATTTATTGATTTTAGTGCCTTGCAGTTTGCTGAAAATGAAAGTCTCTGGAGTTGTTTTAGGATTTCTTGAAATTTAATACATACAGTGATTTGGGGATAGAGAAGTTCCACTGGCCAGTTTTAATTAAAAAATACAATACAGTGAAAAATAAAACTCTACATTGGCCAAATTACTTTTTGTTCAGTAGGGAAAAAATTCAGATAAATCAGACTTTTTTGCATTTACTTTAATAACGAGGAACTACAAGCCAAGCAAAATAAATCTCTTCTTGCAGAAATGGCAATTTGTTAGTGCTAGAAGTTTTATTTCTTATCGATTAGGTAATAGATATAAAGAGACTCATTACTCTTCAATGTCCTGACTTGGAGAATGTTAACAAAAGACAAGTTGAGAGGGATTTTGAATAATTCTCTGAGTCCACACATAAAGGATATGCATATTATGGGTGATTGGTTGTTTTAACTACATTCTTCAAAAAATAGAAGCAAGAAAAATAGATAAATGCCAACATATCCAATTTAGTTTTTAAAAATCCCATTCAGCACTAAAAAATACATTTCCCCCCATGATTTAAATTTCCCAGCCTAAATGCTTGCATTTATTCCAAGAAAGCACAGAACACTGGATTATTGTAAAGTAAGATCTAAAATCTCTGAAAAGAGCAGAATTTTCAGGTATGCCCTGTGTCCACAGTGGTTCCAGGCTCCAAAATAGTATTGTACAAACAGTGTATTCACTGTTCCTGAGCTATTTCTAATGTGATATTTTGGGAGTGTCTTTTGTATTTTTTCCTTCTTGGCAAAGTATATATATATATGACAAAGATTTAAAAAGTAGCCATTCTTACATTGTGCTGCTGTGTGATTAAATGACTTGACATAAAACTATGGCTGGAAGAATTCTGACTCCAGTCAGTGATTTGATGGGACTTTTGTGAAGCCAGATTTAGTAGTTCTGTCGTGTGCCTCTGTTTTTAGTAGAATCTTATTATACTACCACGAGAAACAAATAACCTCTGTCAATTCCAGAGGTTACAAGAGAAGGGACCAACCTCATTTTTTTGACCTGACGTTGTCAATTTACTCACGTCTTCAAACTGATGGAAGTGCAAACATATAAGTTTATGGTCCAGACACTTTCAAGTGGACAAGGGTTCTAATACGAGCAGGTGATAAATCTTTGATCCAGATGAACATGCTTATGCTGCTTGGTCCTTATTTTCAAATGCAAAACGAGGAGAATTAGACTGTGGTAGTGAGAGGAGGAAGACTGATCATAGGTGGAAAAAACAAACAAACCTGACTGAAGTTTGAAGAAAGTACTGCCCCAACTTAAAACATCTCCATTCTATGATTATTTTACAAAGTCAAGTCTAATAACCAGAAGAGAGTGAGGGCTGGGAGTGGGATATACCACCTAGAAGGCATTTCTGAAATCCTAACACAGTGACCTACCACAAAAGGCTAATGTTTAAAGCCAAATGTTAATTTGAATGTTGGTGATAAGGTTAACTCAACACTTAGGCTGCCATAGCAGAAGGACAGAAAGGTGGTGAGAGAGAAATGTGGAACAGTGCAAGGGAACAGTACTCATCTCGTGTTTGAGAGAGAAGAGGGACAGGAACACAGAAACCTGGTCTGGTACCCCAAGGCTCAAGAGCCTGAAAATACAATCAGGACTAGAGTAGTCAGCCTAGGATTCTGCTGTGTGTTTTTAGATAAGTAGAATATTTCTCCATCTCTCTGTCTCTGTCTCTCTCTCAGTCCCTCTCTCTCTCTCTCTGTGTGTGTCTGTCTCTTTGGTATTCTGATATTTTAAATAGAACTCAAGTCCTTCACATTAATCTACATTCCCAGATGTTTTGATTTTTTTTTTTTTTGAGACAGGATCTTGCTAAATCACAAAGTTGCCCTGGCTGAGCTCAAACTTTGTATCCTCCTACCTCAGCCCTTCAAAGTGCTGGAATTATTAGCCTGCACTACCATAGCCCACTATGATTCTCACCTTGAATACTTCCGGAGTGTTGTATGTAGGAGAGTTGCATTACTATGGCAGCTTGTTCTACCTCATCGCCTTCTCAGTTAGCCAACTCTGACCCATCCATCGTGACAAGAAGTCACCTAAATGGCTTTTCTACATTGCCCTCTACGTTGGACATGAGCCCAGACAGATTTGGTGTACCTTAGTGGCCTAATGGCTATATGGCTTTGAGAAAGATGAAGAAAATGGCATAATTGAAACCTGAAAAAAAAAACCCCACATGACCGTGACCTTGGGGAGCATCTAGAAACTACAAAAGAGTGCTCACTGTTGCCACCTATAGCCAATGTAGCACTTGGAATCCTAGTCAGGTCAACGAGGAAAGAAAAAGAAGCAGAAATAATTCAAACCACAACGGGGGAAATGAATTCATTTATAATTAAAGTGGCATGATTTGATATGTAGAAAACTGTAAAAATAAAACAAATACTATTAGAAAGAATAAGCAAATTCAGTAAAGAAGTAAGACACAGAGTAGGCATTAAAGACCAATTGCATTTCAGCACACTAACAGCAAATCATCAAAAAGGAAATTCTTTAAAAATTATGTCATTTTCCTCCTCTTTTCCTCTAATGGTAATAAATATTAATACTATGTTTGAAAATATTTAAAGATTCTGTGGGATGCACAATATGCGTATGATAAAATTTACAGTGGTTTGCATCCATTTGTCACTGCATTTTATCATGCAAAATTTAACCCAGTAGTTTCCTCTTTTTGGACTTGTTCCTTTTTCGTCCTTCCTCAATATTGCCACCTCCTGCGCTCCAGAGGTTCTAGCACTTAGGCACCTTCCCTGTCCTCAATGACTTCACAGCATGGTTGGCTAAGGGTAAGTATGACCAAATGCAGTGCATTATATTGTGCAATGATTTTCACTGATCTTTTTCCACGTCTCATTCACACGCATCATTTGAGTCTCTTTGATATTACAGACACAATCGGAGGCACGCAGTGCTAATGCGTCATGACTTTCGCATGCAGTTTTTAAACATTTGAATAGTTCTTAAATCCCTTTATTCATTTAATTATTAGCTTCAAAAATAATTTAAAAACCACTTAAATGATGAGATCTTTGTAAGTGATAATGAGTTTAAAAGATGGGTGATGCTTTTCATTAAAAGTGTTTTAGTTTTTTATACTCTCTGAAAGGAAGATAATGATCTTATTGAAGAATTATTTAACTCTTATATCTAAAAAGGTGACTGTCTAATGATAATAGCGTAAGGGCCATAGAAAAAGAAAACTTCCTTCATGGGTTGAGTGGATATTTCCAAATTTAAAAAAAGTCTGTTTACTTGTTTAAATGAAGTATTATTCAATGGATTCAGATGTTAGCTAGCTTGGCATAGAAGAAATGACTCTATTACTTAATTTACTGATAAAGATTATAATTTGCCGTGTCATCACTAAGGAAGTGCTTGAGCGATACAAACAGAATTAAAGATGACTTCAGACCAGATGGAGAAAATAGCAGACACGTGGGACAACGAATTATTATTTCCTCCCAGAGCAAAATAAAATAGAGACTAGTATCATTCAGATGTATGGACTTATTTTTTCTACTAAGGTGTTCTGGTAGGAAAATAATGGTTACCTTTTTTTAGCCTCAATGAGAAAGGACAGCAGGAAGGTAAAAAAATGAAAATTGCCTTGATAACTCAGAATAAAAGCAATTTGCCTTTGCCTGAAATGTCCAGGGGCTTGAATTGAAACCTGAAAGTCCCGGTGCCAGCGTTCAAGCAGAACTACTCTGGTGACATTGGAGGCATCTATTTTTTAAAGCCTAAGGAACATCTCATGATATTTCTTATTGCAGATATAGAAAACATAGCTATGCAGAGTGTGAAATGGGTTTTTCTTTCTTTTAAATATTTTAGTCAAAATAACAATTGTTTATATGTATGGAGTATACTGTGATGTTCTGACCCAGGTGCGATCTGGACTAAATTAACTGGGATAAGCAACAGATGCATCCTCATGTGCTTAGCACCTCGTGATGAAAACAGGTAAAATCTCATCAGCTTTAAAAATTAAGTTCTATTTACCTGTGACAATAAGGATAAGTCTAGGTAACTATGTGCTAAATGAAACAGACCAGATCCAGAAAAACAAATACCATGTGATTTCACTTAGCATAGAGTCAGAAAGGGGAAGAGATTGGGGTTATCAGAGGTAAAATGGGGTGAAGAGAGGTGGGCGGGGAGAGGGTGGAAAGTGTACACAGTTTCAGCTAGGTAGGAGGAACACGGGCTGGTGCTTTGCTGTACAGTACAGTGGCTATAGGTGACAGGATGGGATATTTATTTTTAATTAAATGAGCATTAGAAAATAAAAAAAGGAGTCTCAAAGTTCAGAGCCATTGGATTTGTAATCAGAAAAATCACAATCAGAAAAATAATTTCTCAGAGGTGTAAGAAAATAACATGTTATTTAGAAGGATATCATCAATAATCTGGAAGAATGTGTTGATTTTAAGTAGGAATCAGAAACGCAAAGCTTAATATTCTCATTTGCGTAAGCAATAGGTTTAGCCAACAATTGTAACCTGATTAACAAAAATTAATGGCCAAAGAGCAGAATGAAGATTTTTTTTCTGGTTTTCTTTGAACATTTTGACCTACTTAGTTTCAAAAACAAAAGAACAGAGTTGTTCTTTAATGGTTTTGGATTTGCGCATAATATTATATTTATTTCTGCCCTCTTTGCTGCTCCGGTTCCATTGCCTCTGGGTATATTAGCTGAAAAGATTAAAGACATAAATTATCATAACTAATAAAATGCTTCCATAGGCAATATGGGAACAAACCTTATATTTCCATGGGGATGTGGGGTCTGAGGCTAATTACTGCTCTGATGAAAATTATGTTTTCTTTAGGTATATAATTGGCTGTAGAAGAAAATCGAATTTTTTTGGCTGCTCTTTGACCTAACTCATTGTTTACATACTCATGGCTGCAATGAAGGTTTATATATCAATAGATTTTATTTTTTTTCCTTCATGTGTTTGATTCAAGATTCAAGTTAAGTCACACTTTATGATAGGTTGGACTATTTCTTTGGTTTATCCCGTGGTTGGAATTGTGCACATTAGCACAATGCATCCTGTGGAATTATATATAATTATATATACATATTATTAAGAAAGGTTCTCACTTTGTAATCCAGGCAGGTTCTGAACTCAGTACGTAGCCCAGGTTGGCCTCCAGTTCACAGCAATCCTCCTCCTCAGCCTCCTGAGTGCTGGGATTATAGGCATATGCCACAATTCCTGGTTTATGTGGTGCTGAGGAATTGAACTCAGGTACTTAGAGCTAGCTAGGCAAGCACTTTAACTGCTGAGCTATTTCTTCAGCCCCTTTTTCTACAACACAAAGTTAGCTCTATAGCCTCAAGCATAATCAGGTCAGGGTGGCTTGGCAATATGGTGAATTATTCTGTCAGAAGGGCCTGGAGGTCTGCTATTTCAATGGTGATGTCACCAATTACTGGTCCTTCGTGCTTAACTTTGATAGTTCACTGAAGATTACAAAATGATAATGCTCCAAAGCTGTCAGTTTTGATCATTTTGGATTATGTTTATAAAGACTTCTTTTTCCAAAAAAGTCTATTTCTTAGTTTTACCCACTGGCATAGTCCCATAGAAAATACAAGGAATATTCTTTCGCTTTATTTGCCAACGTTCAAGGTAATTAATTTCTTTTGATTTTTCATAGTTTTCCAAAGGTGACAGTTTTTTAAACACCACTAGAAACTTATGGACTGAACTATATACTTGGTTTCTCAAGTCATGGTAATTACTATCATGATTATTGAGGCTAAAAGCATGTCAGTTTTGACTAGCATGTAACTCTTTAAGTTGACGCCTAAGTCCTAATAACATGGCCTCGGTAGTTGGTGATTATTTCCTAACAACCTGGGATGGTAAGCTGTTTCAACTTGTACACTGCACACTCAGAGCGGTAGTCAGCCATTTCTCTACAGACCACTGTTTTCTCTTAGTAAGAAATCATTTGAAGACTGCAGCTAGAGTCCGAATGAGATGCTCATTTTTACTAAATTTTTCATTGTGTTCTTATTTTCAGGAGATAAAGGGAAAACTACATACAATTATAAATGCATAAATATATAAGTACAAATAACTATCACTACTAACATAAATACATATCCTTATGAATTTTTGATACCTGTAATTCAAATTTTTTTATTTATTGGTACTAAGTATCTAACTCAGATGTAACCAAGCTCTGCACTGTGGGACTACAGGATTTTTAAGTAACTCAATGTCTTCTCCCTGTCCTTCTCTTTCCTGTCAACAAGAATCAAGAATCTTGGTTTATGACCACACTGAGAACAAGAAAACAGTATTATTGCTAAAATATAGTATAACTCCTCAATTATTTTCATAATAATTCACAAATAATTGTTTCAATATTTTGAAATAACACAAACATGCTAATTACTAAGATTACCACATCAATATGATTGATAGAACGGCCTTAAGATTGTCTTCTTAAAGGTCTCTTAATCTTTACGTCATACCTCACAAAGCAATGGAATTAGTGTATTTAAGTTTACTTGAAATCATTCTTTTATGGGGTTATATAGGTTGAGCAAATCTAATCCAAAAATATGAAATTCAAAATGCTCCCAAATTTGAAACTTTCTAAGATATGACACCATACATGAAAAGTCCACGCCTGATGTTACAGACATGAAAGTTGCTCAAACCTCACCACAAATGGAAGACGCACTTAGTTTTATTAGTATAGTTACTGTGAATAAATTTCATGTGGATTTATATGAACTACCTAGTTTTATTCAGTAAGTAAATGACATTATGATTTTGAGTGTAGTTCTTGATGAACGTCTAAGTTAAGGAAAACAAAAATTTGCTTTCATTCCAATGACTCGGCATTTTTGTAAAATGATGTAGCTTTTTTTGTATTCATTATTTTAATTTTGATTTTATAGTGGTCATGTTTTGTAAGATGCTCATCCTTCTTCTGCTAGTTCCTTTGTCTCTAAGTGGCACCCACTTCTACTAATATTAGGATGACTCACTGAATTTCGACTGTGCCGGGAAACATTCGCGTTGCCGGTGTAATGGCAATAAAGGATATATTCCTGAGTTTTGATAAAGCTGCATTAGAGGTGGGAAGGTGGAACCCTAGAAAAGCAATTGAAATAAGGCACATCATTTTACGTTATGCACTAAGTACCACAGGTACAATTTGACAAGGTAAATCAGTCATCTGGTTTAGTATTAAAGGAGAAAAGGTGAATATCCTCAAAGAGTCTTTGCTTGGATGAGTGTTGGACAGTTAAAATAATACAGGTTGAATATGAGAAGAGTCACATATTTTCAATGTAAAATTATAGAAAATTAATAATTTGAAATCTTGTCTGTATATGTTTTCTCTCTGTCCCTTCTCTTTTCCCTGAAGCCTTCATAACATTCAAATCAGACTTCAAAAACATGAAAATGTTCATTTATTAATGGTCTTAAAAATGAGCCTTGCTGACTTTTGAAGACCGTTGGGTTATTTTAAGGAAAAGTATTAGTGTGCTATTTTATTTTTAAGAGATGTAGAGAATTAAGAATAAAATCATGGTTATAAAGCATCAAGTAAAGTAGATACTATTAGATAATATATATTATTGTTTAGATATTACTCAGCAAAATTTCATTTTAGACTAGGTTGAACAAATCATAACAGTAAAATTTAAATCCGTAATGTTATATTCTGTATATTCTGTATAGTGTCATTTGTATTTTTTATCTTAGTAAAAGTATAAAATTACAATTATTTGTTGCTGTAAGTGCATACATGTCCAAAGCTGAATTACCCACACAGGTAATTTACTCAGTTTAAGCCTATTCCTAAAAATATACAGAATGCAAAGAGGACTCCAGCATTTGTTTTTGACATTTTGAACTAATGTAATCTGTGTAATTTTTAAAAAAGACTTTGAAGTTTACCATCTAGAAAAGGGAAGAGACAAAGCCAAAAAGAATGAAGAGTAATTTTTTTTTTAAAACTTTGAGTTTCATTATTTACATTTTGGTAAGTTCTTGGCAGACAATATCTTGAAAATAACTCTGAGGTGCAAGTGACGCAGATTTGAGAGAGAAAAATGCCATGGAGTATTAAGGACTTTTCTCCGGCTGTCAAGAGTAAAATCTGGTTGGACACCGAGTTTCACATCTTAAAACAAAGACAGATGAAAATATGTAATGTCAAACACAGTTTCTCCACTAGACAGAGGGATTCATGATCCTTCAGAATTAAGATGCATTCTGAGGACCATGACAAAGGAGAAGAACACTGAGATTAATGTCGAGGTCTGCTGTTATCTCCCAGCCTTTTCTTCTGAGAAAGTATGTGGGAGAATGCGTGCAGCAGAAGTTCTGAATAGACTTGAAGATTTCATCTCTATAGGGAAACATTGCAGCTTGCCTACATGCCACCAGTATCAAGGAGGCAATGTGGAAAGGCAGGAAGTGGAGGGTCAATCCAAATCTTTTAGCTTCTAGGGTGCATATAGGAGATCAAAAATGTCTAACATGCTACAGTAGGGTACAAAAGATAACTGAGAATCCAGAATCTGTATGCCTATTAAGGAGTTTCCTTAGCTCTTCAGAAGAAATAGGAATGAGTCAACAATATACAAGAACAGGGGACGAATCAGCAAGAAAGGCCAGCAAGTGTTGGCCCTTAGCCTAGTGGCCACCACAGAAGGAAAACAGGAATGTTCGAGTAGTCAGGGCCACCACGGAAGCAAACTGGTGGCAACCACCAAGGACAGAAGGGACAATATTCCCATTGTGAGCCTAGTGAATGGAGGACGACACTGGACTGGGTGTCTCATTCAAAACGTGAGGACACCCAAGTCTCTCTGGCAATAGAAAAAGGGGAAAATGATGGATGATTGCTCAGGAAGTTTTCTTAAAATTATGCTCTGAAATATGCTTTTGAATTGACAGGATTATGCTTTCCACTGTCTGAAACTTATTATCAGTCAAGGCCAACTTAGTTTCAGTTGGAGAGAAATTACGAACACATTTTTTTCCACAGCCATGTATGTGCTCTGAAACTCAGGACCTGCAATCTAAGCACCATGGATCGACCTCCAAGAGGCGTTTACTCACAGAACAGCAGCTTGTTCAATGATACTGGAGGATATGGTTTGCCAGGATGGCGAGGATGTTACCCAGTAGTGTGCCTGTAGACATGAAGGGGGTAAAGATCTTCATTGCACATTAAAGAAGCTAATAGACATATAATGCGGTTGCATTGAAAGATATAGGGGGAGATATGCAGTAACATTTGTTTTAAAGACATGATCATTGGAATGAATGGAGAAGATGTTGGAAATATTTGAGACTGAAA
Organism: Ctenodactylus gundi; assembly: GCA_004027205.1. Classification (NCBI taxonomy): domain Eukaryota; kingdom Metazoa; phylum Chordata; class Mammalia; order Rodentia; family Ctenodactylidae; genus Ctenodactylus; species Ctenodactylus gundi. The sequence goes on along the minus strand of PVKB01000501.1, from coordinate 171,003 downwards.
GAACTGTTAAAATGTGAGAATTTGTGTCATCGAGGGAGATCGACAGAAGCAACTTAGAAGACCTCAGTTTTTAAACCAGCAGTAAGAAGGCATAGAGATGCTTAATCATCACATATTGTCAAGGGTATATCTCCAGTTTAATACGTGAGCAACTGTTTAATTATGACACCATCATTAGAGAACACAGAACAAGGAAAAGACTGATTAGATTCGTATTAAATATTGCCTTTAAGGTCCCTGTGGTGTTTCTAAATTCATAGCTTGTTCGAGCTAAAGTGATTGATCCAGAGAACAGACAGAGCTTTATGAGTTCTCAGTACATATGTGATCATTAAAACTTTGCCAATGGTTGTAATCATCCTTTGAGGTTGAGTTGTTATCACCCACTGTCTTAGTCACCTTTTTGCTCTGGTGATTCAATACTTGACATATACAAATCAGGGGAGGAAAAGTTTATTCAAACCCACAGTTTCAGAAAGTCACAGTCCATTCATAGGTAGCTGGCTATGGTGGAAGCACATGGCAGAGACGGAAACGGAGCCCTCCATAGCGTTGCAAACAGGAAGCCAAGTCCCCGGAAGGAAGAAAGTATCATGGGTCTTTCTTGGTCCTGTCTCAGTTCCTCCTCTTCTGGATCCAACCCCAGAGTTCTGCTTTCATGGTCCACCACACATATGTAATCTATAACTATGACATGGTGTCCTCCACCACACACCTATAATCCACCACACACCCATAATCCACCACACACCCATAATCCATCCCTCCAGACCAGGTTCCCGTCTCCTACCAGCACATGGCTCCATAGATAGTCCACAAAATTTAAATACACGAGGCTTCTGGGGACATTTCAGATCCACACTACAATATTACACCCCTGCCCCAAAGGCTCACGTCCACCTCCTCATGCTCAGTGCATTTAGTCCTTCACTAAAGTTCGCCTTTCCACCTAAAACTTCCCGAGTGCAACGTTTCCAATCTGCGATTCTTTCAGTATGCTGGCCTTCCCAGCTCTGACCAGTCTTCCATCGAACTTGGCTGAGAATAATCCAAGACGTTTCTTAGCAGGCATCCTCAAACCTTTCCAAACGCCTCCTGCAAGCTAGTTCCAAAGGCTTTCAAACCACATGTTGAGGTCAAGTCACAGCAATGACTGCACTTCGCTGGTGCCAATTTCTATCTTAGTTACTTTTTTTGTGTCTGGGACAGAACATGTGATACACACAAATTTGGGGAGAAAAAGCTTGTTTTGGTTCACAGTTTCAAAATGTTACACCCACTGAGTGTGTTGAAAGGAGAAGTAAGAGAAGTAACAGACCAAGGAATGGGGCAGTAGAGTACGCAGAAGCCTTTGAAAATGAGAAAAGAATATGAAACCAAGGAAACGGAATCATTTAGAGACCAAGAGGGAGAAGAAGGAAGACCCCATTGGGAAATTTCTGTTGAATTCAGCAGTGGAGCCTCCCGCCCTCGGTCCCCTCGCCAACTGGCACACTCCCGTTGCTTCTTCTTTGCTCGCTTTGTGTCTCATGGTCCCCGGGTCTGTGCCAAATCAGCTTGTGTATATGGCCGGAGAGTAAATACTTCACGCTTTGTGGTTACAACGGTCCTAACTTGTCGGCTTTGTCATTATTGCATGAAAGCAGTCATAGGTAACACAGGAAAGTGGGTATGGTGATGTTTTCACACAAAATTTATTTATGAACATTGACATCTGAGATTCACACAAACTTCGTGTGTTAATAATATTTTTCTTTTCCTTTTCCTATTTAAAATGGAAGCTTCTAGGCTATGTGAAATCCGGTGGAGAGGCAGATGCAGCCTGTGGTCCAAGTTTGTTGATCTTCAGAATAAATAAACCTTTCTAAGAGATCTGAACACTACACGAAGGGTTTTTGTTGTTGTTGTTATTTTTGTTTCCCGTTACTCTGTTGTTTATACTGGAGCACTTTTACCAAAGTGAATCTAAGCTTCGGCATTATCTCTTGAGTTGTTCCCTAAAACGTTTAACCAAACTAGTGTGCTGTTGACCACATATTTTTATGTTATTTACCTGACTTTTACCATTGATAATTTTGATGGTAAGTCACAACTCCTTGTTTAATTGTCTGTCTCAAACACTCATTCAGAATACGGATTATGTCTTATCTATTTGATTTTTCTACGTCCTTAGCATATAAAACTATTGGCTGTTTTTGCTTTATGGACTCCCTAGGAAAGAAGGCAGCTAGAAGGATAAGTCTTACTTGGCAGATAATCATCTTGTGATTAGAATAATTGCAAAATATAGAGCGCACAGTGGCAACTTGAAGGGTTTCTGAGGTGACACCTAAAACTGAATGGCATGTGCTGTAATTGGCCGACATCATGTGCTTGACCCACTGCGGAGAGAGATTACAGTAAATGTTATCGGGGACCTATTAACAGGAAATGTAAAGGAGCATAAAAGCTTTATCTGATTTTGTGAAATAGCCTTTCACTCAATTAGACTGTCACTAGAGTCACATTATTTTAGTTGGTGAAAGACAAGACTTATGACTCACCACGGCGATGGAGTCTCCTGCAGGTGGACCGTGCACAATGCAATGAGGAGTGATTATCATTAGACTGGTATTTACTCTTTTGAAGCAAAGCTTGTGAATTTAGACTATCAATATATTTAATTATTATAATAGTGGAAAAATTTAAGTGCATGTGGAATTTGATTGGTTAATTTCCAAACATTAGAAGTGATATTTGCTTATAATAGATGTAAATCAGTTTTAATTGCTGATTACAAGCATAGAATAGAATATAGCTACTTTGTAGAATGTCAGTTGATACGTATTCCTGTTCATTACTATTACTAGCTCCAAAAATACTATTAGCATAGTTATGCTATTAAAAATAATATATTGGGTCAATATCATTCTAAATGCATAATATTAATTTAAAAGACATAATATAACATACATATAGTAGTGTATAATCTCATCAAACAATCATAAAACTATCATTGGTTAATCCAACTTTGAAACTAAATTATGTTTTAATATATCTAATCTTAACTACCAGCAATCTCTGGATCATGACTAATTTGGAGGTGAAAGCTTGATAAAATTAGTTGAGACATGAACAAGAGATGTGGGGACGATGAATATGGGCTGTCCTTTTAAGGAACACATATGTACTTTGTGCATGAATGGAGCTGGATATATGGGAGTGTCACGGGAAGGTATATGAATCATGAAGTCATTTCTTCAGTACACTCAGTATCTCAGGGTCTTGTGGTCATGAAGGCTCCATACAGGATTTCACGCACTTCTGCTGCTGTCTTTGAGATTCCTAGAAATTTCATCTTTTTACTGTATATTTTTAAACTGAAGCCTCATCAGGCAATGGACCATGCAAGAAGCTGCCTTCTGACGGGGCACATGCTTAGGCCTGTGGCCTCCTACCTTCCACGGACAGGCCCTGCACTACCCTCTCTCCAGGCCTCTGGTGCTTCCAGTCCACGTGGTCTCTGCTTCCACTGTTCTTCTGCCGTTGTCTCCACCCCTGGATATAGGCATGGAAGGGTCGGGTCTGGATGTGAACATCCTGCCATGCCATCTGGCCCCCAGTGTATGCTTATCATACACTGTTTGATATGGAGTGTGGCCACAGACGCTGTATTTCAGCACAGATGAGCATTCGGCCCAGCTCTGACATATCACCAGACAGGTGCTTCTTGCTTCTCCACGTGGAGGTATAAAGATCCTTGGTTTTCATTCTTCTACTGTAGGTACATTGCCTACGGCAAAAGACACTGCCTGACTAGGCCTTCCCAAACTCCATGCCCAGTAGTACTTGGGTTAAGGTTAGTGTCTGGGGCACAGAGAACCTGAATCAAAGCAGCAATTATTGCAGAAATGCCCCCAACCTGGGATGGGTCCTCAGGTGCCTGTGAAGGCCATTGCTCGCAGGCTGTGTTCTCCGTCCTTCTAATTTTGTCTCTACTGGCTAACTTAAAACACCCCTGAGAGTATAAACCACAAAATGTGACATAATTTTGATAGTATCACATGTAAGTTAAATACTCAATATTTGCATTTAAAATTGGTAGTGAACAATGTTGAGATTACTGGTTAATTTTTAACATTTAAATTTTACTGTACAAGGTCCTCCCTTACCCACAGCAGACGTTCCCTAGATTGGAAAGATGTCTAAAATGGTGGTAGAACCTCATGCTACTGTACACTATGATTTTTTTCCCTACATATGCAGGCCTATGATAAAATTTAATTTATACTAAATATTCTTCAGGTTCTCAAGTTGCCTCATCCAGGTATTCACAGCTTTGTTTTTCAGTGCTCAAACTAGGAATGATTTCTGATTCATGGTGCTGCAATTTCTACTTTTTATTACTTTAGCAAATTCTTTATATGACTGCCTAAAGAACACGTTGTTGCTCCCCTCAGTATTAACAAACATTTCCTTAATGCTTTTAATACACTACACCATCTGCATGGTTGCCTGTTTATTGCTTTAGAGGAGAGTAAATAAAGAGTAATTATGAAAATAATAAAGGGTAAAGAAATCGCATAATTTCAACTTAAAATTGATTCACTTACAAAGATGTTTTTATTCTGGGAAGATAAAGGGTATGCATAGGCACTTGCTTGAAGCTTCTGTTGTTCTGGAATGTGGGTGGTGTTAACTCTTCTGAGCCAAACTCACTCTCTAGGAAATAGAAATTGTCTTACTTGAGAAACCCTGAGCTGGCATATTCCACTGGCTTTAAATTCAACATAAATGCTCAATAACAAAAACGTTAAAGGACACCTTTATGGAAAATTCTGCAGCCAAACTCTTGGAATAGCACAAGTTTGAGCTGAGTCACTGATAAAATATACATCCCTCCAGATCTGTCCAAAATGTTCAGTGCTAGGTAAGAGAGACAAGGTTTACCACTCAGTATAAGACCACTTAATAATTTTGCCACATTTAAGACAACTTTCAAAGACATTTTTCTGTGGTTTGCAGAAAAATTTAAAATACAAAAAAAAAAAAAAATAGTAGGCATTGTTCTGTGCATAACCTTCCACATACAAATTAGTGGTATTTCCTACATCTCCACAGCCCTCAGGCAGAACTAACACTGGACAGATTGGAAAATGTAGACGTAATCACAAGGCCTTCAATCAAGATTTTAGACAATAGTAACACGCTGTACATTGTTCATATCTATTCCTTCATGAACCATCACGTCTGGGTAAACAGGCAGCCCTTCTTCCATCTGTTTACTCACACGTGGGTAGACATCCATTAACACCCATCGCAGGTGGCCAGTGCCCCAAGACTGAGGAGAAAAGGTCGCAAACTTGTAGGATTGTGCCATATAGGCTTAACCAAAGGACAAGCTCTACAAATATATCATAAAGAGATATTATAATATTAAAGAAATAAATACAAATATTGCTATTGATGCAGAGAAATAAACGTCCACATTAAGAGGACAGGTAGACACTTTCTTTGTGACTTCTCTGCATCGAACTTCATTTTAGTTCCCTGAGAGGCTGATATTGAGAAAAAGATTCTAGTGTAAGGTGATTGCTTGAGAAGCAAAGAAAGTTTTATTGGTGAGGCAAGATGGCCAATACAGTTCACATTATCAGGTTAGAAATTAATCTTACTTCGGAAACGGGAAATGGTCTAAAACACACACAGCATAGTTGTCTGTTAAGAGAAGAGGAAGATGAGAGAGAGTGGGAGCTCCCATGGTCATGTCTGAGGGCTGCTTGTGGGCATGTAGTTTCTCCCAGCATTTCTATCAGCTTGTGAATAACCGAAGTCCCCTTCATTGACTTTGGAAAGAGCCTTGGAGCAGAGACACGGCTAGCTAGAAGTCCAAGCCAGGCAGAGCATACCAAGCATAAGCGACCAGGGATGGGAAGGAAGCACCAACGTTTCTGCTACAGCCTCCAATCTGCTTCCGAGATTTGGACAATTCCCAATATTATGGTGCTTAGTAGAAATCAGAGATGATTCAGCATGACAGAAACATAAAGTGTGAAGTGCATGTTTCCCAACCTCCCTTGCAGCTTGAGCGTAGTTGTAAACTAGACCTACCGACCAGATATGCACCTGAATGACGTAGCAGGAGATTCAGCAGAACTCTCTCCTTCCATCAGAAGTGATTAATTGTAAAGAAACTAACTGATCAAAGTCAAATTCAGCACGCCAAGCAGATGGCTATTCCCAACTCTCATCCTCTCCAGCTTTTGTCTTTTTGCTCTGTTTTCTGGAACTATTCAAAACGGCTTCAACCTTTCCCGTGGGTATAGACATACAAGTCCAGTTAGAAAATTTGCAGAATTGTAAATAAATAGTTAAAATCATTTTACAACAATTAAGAATACCCGAACTCCTAACTCAACATTTGAACAAAGATATTTTTGTTATCATATTCTTTTGAAAGTTAATAAGCATATTCTAGTGAAATTTAATTTTTTCCTGTAAAATCCAGTGGCTTTTAAAAATTTAAAATTTACATTATTTACTGTTCTATTGCTACTGTGGCAAATTACTGAAAAATTAGTGTAAATTTATTACCATAGAGCTCTGGAAGTCAGAAGTCAAAAATAGGTTTCGCTAGGGTAAAACCAGCACATTAGCAGGATTTAATTCCTTCCAGAAGCTCCTGAGGAACATTTCATTTGCTGTTCCAGTCTCTAAAGGCTAGTGATGCTCCTTTAACTTATGATTCCATCATACATTCATTTTCACAGCCAGCATTGATGAGCTGAATTTTCATGTTACACCTCTCCATAGACCTGACCCAGACCTCCCTGTCACTCTCTTTCACACACGAGGTGCCTTGTGACTATTGGGGTAACCCAAAGTTTTATTGCAAACTCATGGTCAGTGCATGAGCAATCTTAACCTTGTCTACACCCTTCATTCTTCTTTGCCTTCCAACGAAAACACATTCACAGAATCTGGGGATTAGGCTGTTGACTGCTTTAGCCAACATTATTGTGCCTAATGGAGATTAATCTATAAGCACATATGAAATAGCAAAATAAGAGAAACTAAAACTAAGAGAGAAGGCTACAAGAATAAATAAATTGGTAAGGACATAAAGTGGATCTGGAAGTTAAGTCACCACATGACCGGTCCTATCTGTTTCCTATAAGGTAGTGCCAAGTCAGAGATCCTCAAAGTCTACATTTAAATCATACTCCTGAATGTTATTAACTTCTGTTAGCATTCCTGAACGGCTGAAAATGGCACCAATCACATCACCACGTCATTAACTTAACCATACTTACTGCCTTAGTATAACACTCTCTCTCTAAGCTGACCCAGAACTCACACTCACTGTGTAGCCCAGGGTGGCCATAGGCTCTCAGCAATCCTCCTGCCTCAGCTTTCTGATTACAAGCATGCACCACCACACCTGGTTTACGTGGTACTGTGGAACCAAATTTAGGGTCTTGCACTGTAATCTCTGTGATGTTTGTCTAGTCCTACCTCTCTTTTTTTGTTGTTGTTTTAAAATTAATCCCATCATTTCATGTGATTGACACCACCAACACTTACATGTAACTTCCACTCTTAGCATTTATTGTTCTATGAGAAACAAGGCCAGCCTTGCAGATTATCTTAACATCTTCATTTTGGTGCCAGCCTAATTGTTCTTTCAGCTTCTGTCACCTACTTTCAGTAGGACGAACCTGGGTTTACATTCTATTGAGCCATCTTTTCAGTACAACATGCAGTTTGTAAACATATCTGTGATAGAGGTGTATTCTAACAAAAAGTTTAAATACTGGTCTAAATATGGATGCACAAACATGCTAACCCCAAAAGCTAACACATATCACATATAAGATTTCTGCCATCAAATCCAAAAGACACACACATGTGTCTGTTCTGTACCATGGTTTATAATCCATATCATGAATAAGTTAAAAACAGGCTGAGATTTCAGCAGAAGGCCAAATATTTCTGATACTAGCTAAAATTCCTTCTGAGTTTATTGGGTATGTGATCTACCTGCTACTCTTTTAAGTACTTACTTTAACTTAATTTACATATTAAAGTGGGCTCCAAGACTGTACTTAGTTTCCAAATAACATAAAATACAGAGAGGTCGACATTCCCACGATCCTATAACTGGTAAATAAAAATTTCCATTTTAATCTGTTTCTTTTGTGCTTTCAACCACAAGACAATATTGTTTCCAAGAACTTAAGAAAAAAAGACAGAAAATAAACACCACCGCCAACAAGGAAATAACCCATATTTTTTTATGGAAAAAATGCACCATGCTAATTATAAAATTAAGTGTTTTGTATAACTCAGTCTATTGAAGATTAGCACCAAAGTGGATGTTTAGCGTCAAAATGACCCTTAGTCGCAGAAGGAGAAACTCTCATTTCTCTCATCCCATGTTGTTTTTCTTCTGCTACAGAAACAGGAGAGGACAAGCATGCTGTGACGTCCCCTACCTTTACAAACAAAATAAATCCAAAACCTGTCTTAACTTATTTTCCCTCCAACCACAGTCATTTGTTTTGTTTTGTTTTTCTTAGCAAAGCACATTGGATGGTTGTAATTCTTAGCACCTGTCCTACATTAAACCCATTTGAGCTGGGCTGTGACAACCCCTTGTACCACTGCCCTTCTTTAGACTAGGTTCATAGGTTGCCAGTGACCTCCATGTTTCATTCAACTGTTTCTTTCTCTCTCTCTCTCTCTCTGTCTGTCTGTCTGTCTGTCTGTCTGTCTGTCTGTCTGTCTTTCTCTCTTTTTCTCCTCAGTATCTGGGTTTAGACTCAGCCTTTCCACTGAGTTTCATCCCCAGCCTGTATTTTTTGTTTTGTTTTTATTTTGTGGCCAGGTCTTATTAAATTTTCCAGGTGGAAATGAAACTTCCCATTCTCCTGTCTCACCCTTCCAGTGCACTAAGGCTATAGTTTCTCTGCCACAGTTCTTGAGCTTTTCTTTTTCCCTGAGCCAACCCTCTCTGTCTCCTTTGTTGGAACCTTCTTGTCTCTTTGGACCATGAGAATTGGCCTGCTTCTGTTCTCCTCTTCTCTATCCTTTCTTGATATTACTCATTGCTTTGGCCATCCCATTCAGTCTCTGCTGTAGTTATTATCAAATGCCTCTGACTCCTGCATTAGCTCTCTCACTGAGATTTCTCTCCTGGCCTCCAGATTTATTCAGCCAACTACTTAACATATCTAAAACTGTTCATTGATATACCCAATTTCCATACTGATATTTGTGTCTGTTTCTTTGCTAGAAATGGTGAATCTCTCTTAGTTTTTCAGGCCAAAGACCTTGTAGCCTTCTGGATTTTTTTTTTTTTTTCATTTTCAACTAAGTTTCTTGGATCCAGGTATTTTCACCACTTCCAGTACTACTGTCGCACCTAACTCAAGCCACTCTAATCTCTGAGTGCGTGTGGGGGTGTCACTTAACAAACTTCCTAGTAGTCCCTGTGATTCTGCCCTAGGTTCCACCAATAGGTTATTTTTAACACAGAAATCAGAGAAGAATATTTTTATGTTAGTTTGCTCTACTACTTTTCTCAAAATTCCCCAGTGGTTTCCTATCTCACTCAAGAGAGCCAGAAATCTCACAGCAAGCTCGTAGAATGTACAGACATTAGCCATTAACGTTCTCATTAACCTCGGCTCTTACTATTCTCTTTTGCCCATTCAGGTCTGGCTATCAAACCATCCTAGACTTCTTGCTCTTACATCATGTACATATTATATTCACCGCATTGGCTGTCCCACACTTGCGTGCTCTTCCTTCAAATTGTTGCTCAAATAACACATTTCTTGTGCATGTTTCCGTTGAGAACATCTTTTACTCTTTGGCAGCTCAATTAATGTGTTCTATCTCACCATTTTATTTTTGTTGCTATTTGTCATAGGTGTCACTACCTAACAGGCTGTATATTTTACTTATTTGATTATATCCATCTCTCCTCTCTCCACCTCCCCAATATCAGGTTCCTCAAGAATAGCAGTATGTGTTTTTTTCACTGTTGTGTTCTACAAAAATGTCTAGTACAAATCGAAGTTCCATAGGTACTTGATGAATAAATTACCGAAGTAATTCTTAGCAGGTATGCATGTGTTTTAATAATTATTTTTTCATTTGGTGACAGCTGCTCTGCATGTATAGAGATCAATAATATCAGTCTCACTTTAGAAAAGTAGAATCTGAAGCTTAGGGAGTGGCTCAGCTGTTGTGTCTCAATATTATCATCAAAATCTTGATCTTCTGACTCTTAAATTATCATAACTCCTATCATTCACTTGAAAACTAATCATTTATTGAGGAGTCCACAGACTGATAAAGCTCACCTGCACATCAGGCTCTGGGACAAAAATGTGTGAATGAGGATTGAGTCAGGGAGACACTAGCAACAGGAAAGAAGTGTGAGGACAGAAAGGACATGCTGCCTTGGAATAAAACAATGTGCAAATAGCCTGAATAAAGGGGGGTCAATGACTCTGAACCTCGAAGCTGCCTTATCTGAACTGCTCTATTCAATTACAGATACTAGCCTTACCCTGCAGTTGTCATGTTTGTTCTGGCCCTGTTTACTAACTGAGCACTTGACTAACTTGTAAGCTTCTTTGTCACCTAATGTATGAATATAATGCACTATGTCATTGTTTTTTGATTGGATGGCACTAGACCACTATTAGATGAAATTCCTCATAGCTGCACTGAGCAAGTACACAAGGAAGATTGTAGGAGGAAGGCAGGGGAAGGACACAGAAGCAGACATGAAGAAAGGCTGCATTTCCTGCTGTGCACATTGTTGGAACTGAATAAAGTGCGAATGGACTTCCTGCAAGGCCTTGCTTTTGACTCCAGCCCGCCTAAGTCTGAACTTGCACCTTTGAACTTTGGGACCAAGGGCCTGACACCTGCTATAGTCCAGAATACACCCTGAACTCAGATTTGACAGGGATCAATGACCAATTTCTCCTCGTTAGGTTAAGAACAACTTGCGGGTTACACTTGTGCTCAGGTATGAAATTTAAGAACAAGTTTGTCAAATAAGCTAAGGTAGAAGATAATTCTGACCATAGGTATAACCAATAGAAAGAGCATCATGATTCTGTCCATTTTATTTTCAATAATTTAAAAAAATATTTACTTGCAATGATTTAAACTTCTTTGGTATTACTGGCTATAAAAAGGTTTGAAAGATGGGAAAACCTTTAACTTTTAATGACTATGTTTGTAACTCTACTGCGCAGAGGAGTCCACAGAAGATGCAGTTAGTACTTAAAAAAAACTTTATTTAAATTAACAGGTTAATAGGTTCTGGGAAAGTAACCCGCACACAAGATATCTCAGGAAATATTGATCTGAGAACATTGAAAAACCACTTTTATAATAACTAATTTCAAAATCTGACTCTAGTTGTTATGACTATGTTCTGATTACACAAATGGCTGTACGTCTATCTGGTCTACCTGGAACTATATTGGTGGAAACACCCACTACCTTTGCATCCAATATTTGATCTTTTCTTAGCAGCATCTACCTGTATTTGACCTGCAAATGACCAACGCTGGTAAGTGTTCTGGTGTTGTATTTGGTAGCTTTTCTTTGCTGGGACAAAAGACTTAACACCCACAGTTTAAAGGAGGAGAGGGTTTCTTAGCTCGCGATTTCAGAGATGTCAGTCCATGGCTTGAAAATTCATGGCAGAAAAGCATAGCAGAGAAATGGTGCTTAGCTCGTGGTAACCAGAATGCAGAGAGTAGGAAAGATCCTGGAAGAAGGGGCAGAGGTCGGACGGAGTCTCCTCCAAGGGCCGGTCTCATGAGCTACTTTCTCAAACTAGGCTCTGTCTCTTAATCACCCAGTCAGCTCTGAAGTCATCAGTGGGGCTATATCGATGAGGTTAGTACCCTCACCGTCTAATCCCCTCTCCAGGAGTCTTTTAATCCAGTCAAATTCACAGGCTGGATTAAATAGCACGGGTGGTGGGGTTAGAGTGAGAAGGAAGGAGTGTGGAAATAACCCTGGTGAGAGAACAGAGAAAAAGGAATGAAGACCTCAAGAAAAATGTAATTTAGGGTTTTAGAAGATGATCAAGATCTATCAATGTCTTAACATATATAGAATTTCTACTTGAAATTGAGTTACTCTCTCAGGGTTTTAAAGTTTAACTTTTAGTTTTATCCACATACTTCATATTTAAAATTTTAGCTTTTCAAATAAGCTTATGAAAACCCACAGCTTTCCCCTGTTAATCCTTCCCCCAATTCTGCTTCTCCCGCAGGAACTACTTCGAGCTCCTTGGATGGTTTCTTTCGCTGTACTCTTTGGTATTTCTGAAATAACATGCTCCTGTTATTTCTTTATTTTTGAATCACAGAGAGTTTTTATTTAATCCTTTCATGAAAAAGAAGTGCTCAGGCCTCTTACGCTCACCCTCCCTCCTACGCACAACCTTATCCATTCTCATTTCCCACATACAGTTATTTTGGATCACTTAATATAGTTGTATTTACATTACTGAGGTAGTAAGTGGGCATCTTGTATGCCTATTCAAGATGGCTGTTTACATCATTTACACCAATATTTGTTATACTTGAGATACAAAATAATGACTCAATACATTCAAGTTATGATTTTCTAAGTGTTTCACTTTAGACATTTGAAGTTAACATACAAATTTTAAGTTTCTATTCATAAGCCACTGAAAGGCATTTGTAAGTGGTCTTTTTATAAAAGTTTGGTCCTGATTACTTATTTTGTACATTAAAATTCTGTAAATATTTAAAAACTGTATTTACCATTTAATATTCATACACATTTCATTTTGATTAATAAACCAAGAACTTAAATAATTCAATAAATTCATCAAGATGTAGTTATAAATGTGGTGGTAGACTAACTTTAACCATTCAAACACAGATATTATGATTTCAAAAATTCTCTTAAACTCTCTAAATGAATTTCTCCAGGGAAAATCAATTATCCCTAAATGTTAAGAGTATCTAATGGTCTCATCAATCTATTGGCATGCTAAGTTCTTAAAATACATAAATAAAAAGATATGAAAATGTTTCCTATGGAATACATTTAACATTTGATTTTTTAGCTTAACATAAATTTTCCAGAGTTAAAAGCTGTTATACTCAGAGGATAATTACATGTTACTAAGTAAATTGGGCTTCTCACCTTCACAAACTGTGATGGCCCAGGCCCGAGCTGCAGGTTAGTATTTCTTAAGGAAAGCTGTTGTAGCCAATTCCTCATCACTGGAACATGATACTTAATATTCAGATCTTAAAGGGAGAAAGGTTTAATTTGGCTCACAGTTAGCTTGCCTAGTGATGGCTCAAGGGTTTGGCCTTGGCCCAGGAAAGCTGTTCAGGCACGGCAAGTGGGAAGCAGAGGATGATGGGTGAAGGTCGAACTAGCTGTGAAGACCTTGCCTTCCGGGTCCCACGCCTCTGGCCATGCCCCCTCTGAACAGAACACGAAACGGTCAGCGGATTAATCCTCCTGCTGTAATTAATTTCCAAAATCTAGTCACTTTATAAATACACGAGGAGTTGGGAGCACATTGCAAACAGAATGATAACACAAGCTTTATAAACACAAATCATATTGTATGCTAGTTCATGTGCCTTGAATTTCAGATACACATTGATCAATTATAATGTTTATTTGAATCTTATCTCTTCATCCCGTGACCTCACAGCCTTGTTATCACTATACTGAGTTATTTTCATTGATCGTACTTTTGAATTCTGTTACTATTCTTTAATTTGATAGAGACTAAAATAGTTACAAATGTGTGACTAACATCCAGTTTTATTTTATATTCCTCTCATGTCTCAATATCATTCTAAATGAAAATAAATTTGTAAATATTACTTTGGCTGAGTCACATGACACTTTACTGTTACATTTTCTATCTTGAAAATTTTAAAAATCTTATTTTTATTGCGTCTCCTTTTTTGTTTTTGTTGTTATTTGCAGTGGCAGGCAGGTTGAGGATTTTAAAAATTATTTTTCTTTTTTCTTACAATGTTAGTGTATCTGATATTCTAACTCTGAAAATGAGCTTAAAATATTTTTATGGATTTATTATGAGTTTCCTCTTTATTATAAAATTAATATGACTGTTTACATAAATCTAAATTCTAACAAATACAAAATGAAACATTCACATTTGATTGATAAACTGTTTCCAGTACTGTAACGCATAAAATGGTGTTTCATTTTAGAATCTCTGTCTTTGATGACATACCATTTTTAATTATTTGTTCTAAAATTCTTTGAAAATAATGTGAACTTCCTTTCCTTATTTCCATACATGTCAGGTGATGTATTGATACTGGCTAGCACTGGTCCTTAGCTGCACGTAAGATTGAAATTACACACAGAGTAGCTCTGAAGCTGAACGAAAATGAAGTTTTATTACAGAAAAGAAACAAATACATCTGGCTGCTCTCCAGATCAGTCTTGTAAAGAAGCAACTCGGGCTGCTTCGTAAGCAGAGCAGCCCAGTCAGGAGTAGAAGTGCCTGCTACTCCACAGATGGAGAGCCCTGGACACAAGCATGATCTCACATTTACAGGTTCTCAAAGGAAGGCCATTTATTATTTATAATATATGTACATATAATTTATTTTTCCAGGAAAGGGTTCTGTTGCCAGGCGGGGTGGCATTTAGCTCCTGCGCAGGAATGAGTTTGGACATTCAGAACCAGCTCCAGCTCAACCAGATCCCTCTGTATCTTCGCTTCTACCAACCTCACCCAGTTTGCTGGAACATTCCAGGTCTCATTTTGAGAAATACCGAGACTTACTGGCTCAGCTCACAGCCTTTGCTTCTTCCCACTCACCACTGAGAACTCCAGTGGTTTGTTGTCTTTCTTCAGGCTGCTGCTCCGGAGCCAAGCGGCCCACACTCCTGCCTCACTTACCGGCGCTTCTGTGTTGCTGCAGATCAGCAGGTTTTTTCCTGAATTTTTAATTCCCCTTCTCCATTATTTCTGAAGTCAGCATATCTCTCTTCCTACAGCCTCCCAAGTCCTTCCTGGATTTATTCCCGCAAGGAAAGCACATCCTTTATGTCTTTAATTCCTGGGAGATGTTTTAGGCTAGTCCATATTTAATATTATTTTTTCACATTTTGTTCTTATCTGTGTTCTCAGAGTAAGACTTCTTGAGATACACAGTTTATCATTTAGATGTTGCCATCATAGATTAATTATTGCTTTTTTTACCTTTTCTATTATTTTTTCTTTTTGCTTTTTGTTTTCCAATCGATTTTCTGAAATGTAACTTCCAAAGGCCTAACTCAGTTTTTTAATTTCTTGCAAGTTAGATTTAATTTCCAAAAGTTCTTTTTCATTTTTTTTTTTGCATTTTCAACAGCCTTTAAAAATTGTATGTTTGTTTATTACAATGTCAAACTTATTGAAGTTTAGATGGTGTTTTCTGTTGCTTGTATTATTTCTGTTTCCTTTGAGGTCTTTTATACCACTTGTATTTGATTTGGGCTACCTATGTGTGAATAACATCCAGTTTTAGTATTATCGCTTTCCTTATTTATTTACTTTTTTTCTTACAGGCCTTCTTCAGGTTTCTGGCTGGTGGCCCATAGTTCTCCACTTATACTTATGAGTAAAGTACTGAGAATCTGAATAAAAGCTATGTGTGCATGGTCAGCCTTTGTCAAATTGTGGCCCCCAACTAGATGGATCATCAGATGCAAATTTAACGTTTGTGTGGAGATTCTAGAAGAGCAATGTCCTGAATGAACAATTTTCTCAAATAGAATTTTTCCAGCCTGGAGGCTATAAGCAGAGGTCAATGAGCAGAACTGGGGGAGTAGACTGAGGAGAGAGCTCAGTTTGTGTGTTTCGCTTTGGTACATTGCCTACTCCCAGGTCTAAATCTGGGGCCTCTCAGTTCAGCCTTTCCCATCCAGAGTAAAAGATTCCATCTCTAGCCTAAATTCTGCAGTAGGGGTCGAGTGGGAGGGGGCTATCTGGAAGCAATGAGAACAACTCTGGTGTGTGTGTGATGGGAGTAGAAAGGTATTAAAGATTCTGATAAGTGGAAGAAAATATTACAGGTAAATCTTACCAAAGAAAAGCAAGATTCAGTCTTGTCTGTTAATATTTACATATGTAATAGACATGAAGAATATAATGACTATTAAGCCAGGTCACAATTTCTGTTTTCACAGTGCTTAGAAATCAGCCAGACAAAGAGCACTGAAGAGATTTTATGGAATTTCTTGATAAACCATTATGTTCAGTAGGTAAGTATTAATAAACCATTGGTGTTGAAAAATAAATATGATTTCACCATACATTGTTATGGAAACATAATAAATACATTTGCATTAAGTGCCATAGGAGACTATAGACTGGGGAACAGGAGAATCTAAGGCATGAGTGTGTGTGTGTGTGTGTGTGTGTGTGTGTGTGTGCATGTACGTGCATACATGCGTATGTGTGTGACTAAGAAGTCACTGAGCAAAATTGGAAAGATGTACATCCCCACCAGCAGTGCAGGAGGGTTCCTTTCTCCCCGCAGCCTCACCAGCACTGATTGCTGTTTGAGTTCTTGATATAGGACAATCTCTCTCGAGTGAGATGGTATCTTACGATGCTTTGATTTGCATTCCTCTAATGGCTAAGGACGTTGAACTTCTTTTCATGTATTTACTGGCCGTTTGAACTTCTTCATCTGAGAACTGCCTATTCATTTCTTTTGCCCATTTTTCAGTCGATCGTTGATTTTGAGGGGCTTCCTCTTCTTCAGTTCCCCGTGTATTCTGGTTATGAGCCTCCCATCTGACGAATCGGTGGTGAGGTTTTCCCAATCTGTTGATTCTCTTTTTACTTTGATGATCATTTCCTTTGCCATGCAGAAACTTTTTAACTTGACATAATCCCGTTTGTCAATTCTGGGGCTATTTATTTTGCTTTTGGAAAAAAAATGGAAAGGGGTGGGGGTGATATGAGAAGGGAAGGTGTTCTTGGCAGAAGATGAAAGAAACTTAAAGCCTCAGCAATGTAAATGCTGGGGGAGAGTTGGCTTGTTTGGGAATTGAAATGAAGCCTGGGTGGATGGAAGAAAGTGAGCCAGAGGGAAGTGAGTTGCTGTAGAGGAGATGGTATCAGTGGGCAACTCCTTAGGGTCGCCAAAGCTTTGCCAAGGGTTTGGGGAGGAGCTTGATCTCCTCTGCATTTTAAAATGATCACTCTCCATCAATGAAAGAGAATTTAATGAAGGAAAATTCATTGAAGAGAATATATGTAAATGCTATTTGAGTGGAAAGTAAAACAATTTCATGCTTTTCACTAATGGTCAACAACATTTACTTAAAAATCCAGAGTTCTGGTCTGTTAATGTTACTCTACATTCTATATGAACATTAAAAAAAGAGACTTATCTATCTATCTATCTATCTATCTAGTTATTTATAGAAACAAACATTAGAAACAATTAAGAGTTAACTATAGCAACAACTACATATGTTGATTATTCACTATTTTCAGTTATTCATGTCTAGCTTTTAAATTTTCTAATGACTTTATTATGTAAGCAATATTAATATCTCTTTTTTATTTTAGAAGGATATTTATTCCATTACTGGGGTGACTTCAGACATGTATAAAAAGTCCTTGGCAAAAAATATATAAATCAATCAACTACTTGTTATATCCCAGGATTCTTATGTTGAGGTGAACAAGGCTAGAAAATGAACCCAGTCTATTTCAATTCATATCATAAAAAGATAAGCATAGGAAGTTAAGACAATGCAATATTATAAATAAGTTATATGATTGAGGAGCTTACAAAGACACAGAGAAAGAAG
Source organism: Ctenodactylus gundi (assembly GCA_004027205.1). Classification (NCBI taxonomy): domain Eukaryota; kingdom Metazoa; phylum Chordata; class Mammalia; order Rodentia; family Ctenodactylidae; genus Ctenodactylus; species Ctenodactylus gundi. The sequence continues at coordinate 153,138 of PVKB01000501.1, read as the reverse complement.
TAGTTTGATTTCTGAATGGAAATATTTTGACTACTATGACTTTGTGGAAATGATCCTAGCTGTACTGTATCCTAAAGGGAACCCATGTCTAAAATATCCTTTCTAATATTTCTTTTTTTAAAGGAATAATTTCACAGGAAAAGCCAAGGAGTTAATTAAAATTTCCCAATTTGCAGGACCAATGGAAGACCTGAATTTCAAACAGGATATTTGAGTTTAGATCCTGTACTCTGATCAGTACTTGAAATTACTGATGGCAAGCAATTAAGCAAGAGGTAGGCCAGAAATGGAATGTTCTACAAACATTAAGATGGCATCCTCAAAGAACATTTTGTAACAGTTAAAACGTTTACTATATAGCAATAAATAAAAACACAAGTCATACAATTAGTTATGTATACTTCTGATTATGTAAAATCGAAGGAAGACTCATGCATGGTGGGATCATTAATCTGTATTAGCTTATGATTCTATTGAGGTTTCCTCCTTAGAGCATAGAATTTTCTTTCTCACTCGAGGGGCACTTTTTCCAAGCCTACTTCACTTGACAGGCCTGATCACCTATTTCAGAAATAGCTCTAAAAACTATAAATCTCAAAGACAAGTTGCAAGCTAGTGATATGATGTATAAAAATATTCACAGTCTCACTTTACAATCAGGTTTTTTCTTTTTTTCTGAGAGATTTGGAGCTGTGGAAGAGAGAAGAAGGCTGAGAGAACAAGCAGATGGGAGGAAGGAACTGAGAGACCTTCATTCCTGGGGACAAAAACAAACCCTTTCTTTGCAAGCACCAGGAAGTGTAGACAGTGACTCGAAGCCAGTGAGTTCTGTTGTTGCAATTTCACAAATTATCTTCTTTGTGCCTCAAGACTCCTACCTCCATCCAAAGGATAACAAACCTCGCTCACTAACCTGCGATTTTGGAAATCTGTAGAGAAATCATATAGCCAGAGAGTAAATGATAGCTTGAGAAGATTTTGAGTTGATACTGCAGAGAATATACTTTTGATGTTAGAGGCACATTGAACAAAAAGGAAGGAAATTCAGCACAATATCAACCACTCGTGTATATAAATGGTAAGTTTATGACTTATTTTTCTTCTTTAAATATGATGTTCTCAATTATTCTATAATACATATCTTTTATAAACAAATAATAATTGAAATAAAAACCAAAACATTCACTGAGGTATATGCCTTACACGTGGCTACTTTGTAAATACTGGGATAGTCCAACAGATCATCTACAGCAATGCCAGTAGCTCTCTTCCAAAGTCCATCTAAGTACGATCCAATAAATAGATACACAAATTTAAAGTCCCCAAGCTTTACTGTGCTTGTAAAGCACAGTAATAGTGAATCTAGCTGGCACATCCAAAGTCATAGTCCAGAAAGAGTAGATTGAAGGCCCTTAACTTCATCAGAGGATAATATTTAAAAACATTGACTATTGCTGTGCTCTGTGCTGCTGGCTTAAATTTTGGTTATTATATGTTCTGGGTACCAAAGTAGTTATCGTACTTGCACTAACACTTATTTGTGTGTTCAATCAATGCCTACCTTCTTCTGTAGATTTGAAACTCTGACTCCACAGGAACACAAACTCTATTATTTTATCTTCTTGCCATTAAAGACCCAATCCACACTAAGAGAGTTACTACTCAACAAACATTTCATTCTTTTGACTGCTATAAAAACTCAGACTATTTATCTATAAAGAAAACAAAGATTATTTTTAGTGCTATTTTAGAGATCAGCCACTGTCAGAATATAACTCTTGGAACTTCTATTTTGTGATCATGTTCCTTTGGGAGGCATCGCAAGGCAGGCCCTAATTAATTTTCAGCCAAAGAAGGCTTTCTGCATGAGTTAGCACCTAAAATGAGTCTTAATGAATAAAGAAAGTTAGCTAATTAAAGCAGGTAGAGGATTGGGTGTGGAAAGCCTTGTGAGGTTAAAAGATTCAGAGATTGACCAAGGAAAAAGCCATGACATGAGGTGGCAGTAGGCCATGTAAGCTGTATCGGTGACACCGGTAGACCTGAGTGTAGGGAAAGTTCCACTTAACAGGCTGTGTCCGCAGGTGACGGCACAGAGGTCACCACTCAGAGGAGGAAGGCAAGAAAACTCACAGGGGAGAGGCAGATAAGAGAGACTCACAGGAGACACACATCTAGTGATGCCAGTTCAGGAGCACTCTGGGGAATACTTGGGTCGGAGATCTCCAAAGGGCAGCAGCAGCTGAAAATCGTTATCACCCCGGGCTTGTCGTCCCGACAGTAGGCAGATGAAAGGTGCGATTTTATGGCCTTGGTAATGATGGAGTGTTACACAAAGCATCCAGGGTCTAAATGGTTAAAATTATGCCTGTTTGAGGCTGTTTTAGTAGTACTAGGATTTATAAAAATCCGAATCTAGTACTGGCTGGGTTTGGACCTAACATTTCAACCTGGTACGAAAAATTAAGCAATCCAGAAGCCAATACACAGCAGCCAGATTTGACTTATGTCACACACACACACACACACACACACACACACACACACACACACACAGAGACGCGCATGCACACACACGCGCACCAAGTATTCTGGGCTTCTCAGGCAATTTTGGTGGTTGGGGCTTTTGAAAAAAATGGTGTACTAGTAGGAGAATAGGGCCAAGATTAGCTAGAAATAGGAAAGTAGTAGCAGAGTTTTAATTCCCATAGAGGCTTGGGTGTCATTCTGGGAGTTGAAACTGGAGGTAAAAAACATATTGAAGTCATTGAAAAAAGTTGATAATGTCTAGTTGTGTTTTTAAAAGTTCCTCATGTGACCAGAGTATGCAGTTTTCTTTGAAAATACAGTCATAGAACTGTTCAATATGCATGGATCAGTGACACTGGCACTTCCGTGGAGCGGGTGGTACATGCACAACATCAGCTCCTAATCCAGCCCTGTGTTTTACCAGAATCCTAGGAAATCCCCAGTTCCAACGACACACTGGCCTAGAGTACATGGGCAATAGATTTGTCTGTATCCTTCAAATTGAGACTGATCCGGAAGGGATGGTCTCAGTAAATTTCACTTCCTTCAAACACATATTAGCGATATGTAAATGATAGAGTAGCTTCACAGAGGCTGAGATAAAAATCATCAGCACATTACCTCTTCCTCTTTTCCGGTTCCTCACTTTTTAGAGAAAGTGGAATTCATCTTTACTCCCTCTAGTTTCAGTTTCTATTTAGATCAGTGTTCAGTGATCACAGTGCTACAGCTATGAAAATTCCATGTGTAGCTGTAGTTTAGTACGAATCTCAGTTTGTTACATAATCTTTTTATTCCTTCGAAGTTTGTTTTTCCCACATATGGTTACTCATTTACCCATGAACCTATGTCCTACGCATGCTGCCTTTCTATTTCTCTCTTCTTCTTCCTCCTTCTGCACTTCTCCTCCTTCCTCCTCACCCCTCTCCTCTTCTACTTGGCATAGAGCCGATTGATGCTTTCTTACCAGAACTGGTGGGTCCTACACTACCACTCCGGTCTTGAAAAATCCTTTCCCCACCTTGGGAACACTCTTAACTTCTTTAAACTAGGTTCTGTTTCTTGAATTGTATATATTTTTAATTTGCTTGTATAACTACTTTAGTGGACCATACCATTATAGAGATATCTGAAAAATAAAATGTTGGAAATTTCACGTCTTTGTTCCATCCTGACATGCATTTGGTAATTTAGCTAATTAAGAATTTTAGATTAGAAATTGCTTTTTTTTAGAATTGTGAAGTTGTTTCTCCAGTGTCTTTATACTTTCATTGTGTCTGTTTAAAAATCAGATACACCCTGATTCTTCATCTTCTGTATGAACCAATTCTTCCATGTAGACACATCTCCCCAGAAGTTTGTAAAATGTTCTCCTTGAGCTCACTGCAGTTCCCCCAATGTCACTGTCATGTGTTTCGCTATGGACCTATTTTCATTCACATTATTGGGTACTTGGTAAACTAAAATTGCTGTATCAAACTTGGTAGTTAAGCAACAAAAATTTACTGTCTCACAGCTCTAGTGGCTAGAAGTCCAAGGCTTACCGGTGGGTTCCTTCTGAGGTCTGTGAGGGACCAGAGGTCCTGTGCTCCTCATCCAGTTCTGGAGGATTGCTGGCTTGCTTTGCTGCACTTTACTTTTGCCCTCACTTTTTACATGACCTTCTTCTAGAAGTTTCTAAATATGTTCAAATTTCTGCTTTGTTAATGGACTCCTGGGACCTAGTAACTTCATTTTGACACACTCGTGTCTGAAAAAAGCATATTCCAAGTGAGATTCAATTCTGAGGTAGTAGAAGTTGAGTCTTAATCATCTTGTGGGAGATGCGATTCAAAACATAGCAGCATTGTGGAAATCCTTTGAGGATTCCTTATCAGAACACTGAAAGTAGATATTGCATTTGAATTAGCAATACCTCTACTGGGCCATCTTTCCAAAAGAGTTAAAACATCGTGTCACAGAGATACACGTATGCTCGTGTTTATAGCACCACAACTCATAATACGTAAATCATGGACAATGCCAAAATGTGTGTCAACAAATCAGTGGATAAAGGAAATGTGGAAGATATAATGCAAGCAATGGGGTAGTATTCTGCCGTAAATATGAACTTGAGTCCTTTGTCAGCAAATAGATGGACCTTGATACTTAGTGAGGTGAAACAGGTGCGAAAGATCAAATATCATATGATTCTCTAATATGAGAAACTCAAAGTAAAAATAATAATAGAGACAAAGAAGAGAGATGGCAAGAAGGTGCACGTGTAGAAAGGGGGCAGGGATGTCTGACGTGTGGGAGGCGGGCTAGGCGAAGGGAAGTGAGTGTGAAGCTGATGCTGTATCTACGTGTACCAGCTCCTACCAGATTAGTGTTACTGTTGTATACCCAAAATACATACTAATAAAAATAATAACTCTTGGAAAAAAAAGATAATTTAGGGCTCCTTTGAATGAGAAACACTGTAGTTTAGTTTCTGAGCTATTTCTTTGAATCGTTTCCCTAAACAACCCTCCTGCTTTTTCGTTTGTTATCTTCTCTCTGCCGCATTGGGTCTTTGGATCAGGTGACCTGTGAGATGAAATTCTAGCCTTGCATTTTCCTCTTTCTATTTCTTTATTTTAAAGTTTTACATTCTGATATATTAATTTTCATATTTTTCCGCATACGAACCCACATGATATCTATATCTGAATATGAAATTTCCAAGCAATCATTTTATTTTTGAATATGTTGCATTTTATACCATGCTGCCTTTTATGAAGTCATATTATATTTCCTTTTCTCTGGTGATGATAATTTGAGTATTTCTGTAGTCATCACACTTTGCTTCCTTATTTTCTTTATGTTTTATTGTCAGTTTGGATATCTGTTACTGTGCCTTAAGGACAGGACATAACACGATGGATTTACATATCTTTTATGTGTACTCAGGACTTGTCAGTTTGAATACCTCCATCTTAAATGGTCGGTATGGGCTCTTTAATGACATCATTTCTGTGTATACCCTCCAATGTTTGTGTATTTAAGTCTCCAGAGAAAATTCTTTAGGTTTCTTATGTTGAAGATGAAAGCCTAGATTCGTAAATGGAGATGGTCCAATATAATGTTTAATTTACTTTCTCTGTTTACATCTGTGGGTTCAACTGTATCTGGCTTTTCTTTGTGATAGCTAGGTCTTCGGAAGTGTCGTGGTTCTCAGCGAATCCTCATTTCCCAGCGTGGACATTGGTGTGTGGATCACAGGTCTTCAATCTGTGCTGCCCTTTTGACTTTTTTCTGACCAATGTAATGTGGCAGAGGTGATGCTTTCTGACTTCCAACTCCATGTTATCGATTCTGTGGCTTCTACTCAGGTCTTTTACAATGTTTACATTGGAATAAGTCAGTACGTATGGAAGGAGAGGGATCTCAACTGCGTCAAGACCACCAAGCTGAGATGAAGCCAGATGGACCACACGAAGAAGAACAAAGAAAGAGCAGCGCCTGGTCAGCTCTTAGCTGGTCCAGTCATCCTAGCTGAGGATCCAGGCACGAGAATGAAGAATTATTTGTGGATACCCAAACTGCTCACTTCTTTAGAACCTCTTGCCCAAGCTTACTATTATTTTTTTTAGCTGTTTTCTGAAATCTAAGTGACTGAGCCTCCCGTAGAGCCAAGATGTAAGATTGTTCTGTCACTACTTTTGAAAAAATATTGTTTGTTTTTAATTGTGCCAGTAGATTAGAGAAATATTTCTGGAACATAGAAACCGTTCCTTTTCTCTCCAAATAACAGACCTTCAGTTTTCTAGCAAAGAGGGGGTCTCTTAGCTGTGCACAGCCAAGTCGTGCCTAGATGTCCAAATACTACTTGACATGTGAGCAGGTCCCTGGCTTCTCAGTCATCCCAGTGCCCTTTCAGCCATTGGTTTCTGAGTCATCTGGAAATCCTGTCCTTAAATTCTATCGCCATGTAACATCTCCCACAGAAACCTGAGAGTTAGCTTTCTCAAGTTTCCTAAACATCTACGTTTTTCCATCTGCTTTCCAGCTCTCAGAATTCTGTTTTGGCTAATTCTTTTCCTATTTCTTTTTTTTTTTTTTTTTGATTCTGCAAACATGGGGTTTAAGGAAGACACCGTGCTTTGAATCATTAGCAAGAAATTTTTATAAGCAATTTTTTTCATTTTTATTAGTATGTTTGTGGGATGCACAATGGTTACACTCAACTTGAGAATTTTGTGCACATATAGCTCATATCAGCTTCACACTTTCTGCCCCTCCCCCTTGCTCATCCTTCCACCCACTTCCTCATTCCTCCAACTCCCAGTGTCGCACCCACTCAACTTATTTATTTTGTAGAACAATATTTTATTTAGAAACAAAGGACAGAGACCTGTGTAAAAGCTCCTGTTATCTGGCTGGGGGTACAGAGTGGGGCAGCTTCTATATTATTTATATATACTCTAGGTTTCTCATATTAGAGAAACTATGTGATATTTAATCTTCTGAATCTGATTCACTTCACTAAGCATGATGGTCTCAAGTTGTATCCATTTACCTACAAATGACTCAATTCTGTTTGCTTTTATGGTTGAGTAGGACTCCACAATTTTTAATCTACTAGTCTGTTGAAGGGTACTTTGGTATCTTTCAGACTTTAGCTATTATTAGATATGCTGCTATAAACATTGATATACATGTATCTCTGTTATATGGGAAAAACACCCAAGGTGAAGTGGAATACCTATTTTCAATCTTTTTTGATGAATTTTCATACACTTTTCACAGTGGTTGTATCAGTTTGAAGTTCCACTAGAAATATGAAAGCATTCCTTTTTCCTGTTACGCTCACCAGCATCTAATGTTTTTTTTGAGTTTGTGATAGTAACTGTTCTCACTGGGTGAAGACGGTATCTCAGTATTGTTTTTACTGGCTAACGGTGTTAAACATTTTTTTTTTTCAATTTGTTGGCCATTTGTATTTCTTCTTAGAACTGTTTAAAGCATTTTAAAAAGATCTCATTCTTCATAGGACCTTGTAAACAACAACAGCAACAAAAATAGTGCTTTTATTCAGATTGATAGATCTAAAGACCCGCTTTCTGAAATATGGGACATCTGCTCTGAACGTGGTGATTTCCTAAAGGAGTAGCCAAGGGTTTCTTTTAAAGAGCGTATTTGTAAAAGACAACACACAGGAGGGCAAAATATGCCCTTGAAAGCACCCTTCCCAGGGCTTCTGTATCAATATTACTTAAATCTGGGGAAGATTCAATATGGCTGCTCATTTTCTCAATGTCCTTCAGTTCCCCAAGAGTTGTTCTGGTACAGAAAAGTCCTCTAATTCCTACTCACTTAAAGTCATTTTTCAGACACAACTTGCCAGGAGAACACTTATTATGGAAGTATTATTTTCTGTCATAAGCAGCAAAATAAAAATTTCTAACTTTTTCATGATGAGTCATATTTTTAAAGAACATGGCCAAATATTCCTAAACTTTTAAAAATATCTTAGTTTCTTTTAAGAAGCAACTTGCCTGTCCACAAATAGTTTGAGAGAGCAAGGACTTTTGGGGGAATCTATGAAAGAGAGATTTAGGAAGTAATGATTTCTGATACATCCTATCAGGATGCTCTTTTGATATTTTTTTAAATTTCTGAATAGGTAGCTTTAGTTTATGAAAGTTCTTAGCATGAATTAATAAGAAATCCCAAACAAACCTCTAGTTCTAAATGTAGTGTACCATGGTTATCGTGAGGCTTTAATTTCAAATTAATTATCATAACATGCCAGTAGCTTTCATAAAACCCTTGAGAATCCCTTGGGGATGAAAGCACTACGTTCTGCTGCCCCCTGGCAGACACTTTGTTTACTGAATATCGTGAGCTGCTCTGAGTCAAACGAAAATAAGACAGAGGCCTTCCTGTATGCCTCTGTAGGAGCTAGAATATTCATGTGTTCATTGTTGCCCGATGAACAAATATTTCCACTACAGTGAAATCTATTTGAAGCAGGACTTCCCTGAAGCCAAACCGACTCCCCGGAATCCTTGGTCCCCATTTCTCTGTGGGTAGCAATGGTTAGAATTAAATGAAATGCCCAAAGAGGATAAATGTTAAAAAAAAAAATAAGGTAGAAATATCACTGTCATGGCTCAAGGCACATTATTATGTATTCAACTTTTTGACAACAGGCAAAATACAGGTGGAATGGAGGTCCATGTACATTATCAAAGGATCCTGGGACCAAAAGTGTTTTTCAAACATAAATATCAATTCTGCACACTTGCTCCAAGGGAGAAAATGTGTTGGGTGCAAGAGAAATAGCATAATCACCCCCCATCAAGTTGTGTTAAGTTGCTGTTGTGCTATATGTGAAATAAAGTGTGACCTGATATTCCTTGAAAGAGTTAAATCCATGAGATCATAGACCTTCAGAATGACTCACAAAGTGGGAGCAAACCGGAAATACAAAATAGGAGTACCTTTTGCTTTCACTGGCTGTGTCTGAGAAGAAAAGAATCGGAGAGCTACCTCAGTGGTGACAGATGAATCGAGGTTCCGCATTGCAGGGAAGTTGTTTTAACTGATGTGTTTGAGAGACTACTTGGCCAACACATCAAGTGGGAAATTATTTAATTTTGTCTGCACCTTTCTCTTGTCAGGATGTTTCTGGAGCTAGGAACGTGACAGGAACCCCAGCGAGATCGAGAGGGTGCCACATTTGAACAACAGACAGGGACAGTGAGTGCTTCTTATCATCTGTTCTTAGCCCCCAGGGTATTGAGTGGTTTCCGAGTGTGGTCGAGTAAGTTTGTTTTAGGTGTGTTTCAGTTTGCTTCCCACAGTGTACAGGAAACAGTTTAGTTCAGAATTGAGTTTTACCCTCATCCATCAACACTGCTGTTTCTTCAAGTTTGTTTTTTTCTTTTTCCCCAGGTTCCATGCATTTGAAATCATCAAAAAGATGATGAGTCCTTCTCCAAATTAGAGCATTATCTTTTAATACAAGTTTATGTTATATGCATTTAGTCAAATATTGCAGTATTGGATAGTGTATTTAAATATTGAGAATAAGTTCTTAGTCTTCAATACTTATTAACAGTTTATTTCCCTCAAAAAATCTGTAACAGCTCCTTTTATGAGATAATTAACAGTATTAATGTACTTTGCTGGGCAGCATTGAATTCTAGGAAGTCCAGAGCCGAATTTCATGCTATAATATAAAATGTGTTTTTTAATATTTTTGAATTTATCTTTTCCCTACTCCTTTCAGCTATGTTTTTTAGTTTTAGTGAATTTACACATTAATATTAATATGTTGACCTACTCTTTATTATTTCTATTAGTTTATGTATGAGGAAACTTGATTAATATTAAACAAATCTCATGTCATACAGACTACCTGTGCTCCTTTCTCTGCCTTCCATGTATGGGTTTCAACTGAATGTTTACAAATTTTTTATTTCATTTGTTAGAATATATCTTATTAATTATGCTCACCATTGAACTTTTCTCCACCTGCTTGTTGGTGGGAACAGTTTCAGGCCATTAACTGTAGTCTTGTAAAGCTGCCATCTTGGGGTTAAACCCCTGTGTGTCCGAAAGGGCCCTGTGCTCAGGATGGCTTCATACTTGGGTGTCATGCTCTGCAGCTCCTGTCTTTAAATTCTTAATAATTGTACCTTTGAACTTGGGATGTGAATCCTAATGGGACAGTGGGCGGTGACTAGAAGAGATACAGACAATATGCACAGCGGTGTTTCCTTGACTCATCCTTGCACACAGATGTCACAATGCCCTGAGAGGACAGAGTCTGGGGGAATCCTCAGTGTGTGAGGTCTCAGCCAGATTCACAGGGGGAACAGCAAAGCACGCTGCTCAGAGTAAGTAGGGCCACTAACAGTCTGAAGAGACTGTACTTTTCTTCAGAATAAGAAATTGTTTCACACACAGACAGAAGACAAAATAATTTTTAAAACACAAACAACCTAAGTGGCCTATCAGAGCCTGTTTCACTCACTTATGCCTAATGTCAACCAACCTCATAAAAATAAAATGGTTGGAATGGAAAGAAAGCAGGCCACAGCTCGTGCACCCTTCAGGCTTTTCTGGCTCACCGTGAGCTAAGACAGCACCCAGGGAAGGCAAGTGCATCAAGAAACAAAATAAAAACCATCAACGTGTTTTCGTGCAACATCTCTAGTGTTTTGGAGAGAACGCAATACATGCGATGCTGTGAACTATACATATGAGTGGTGTAAGTTCAGTGACAACATTGCAGTGATTCAAAAAAAATTTAAATGCCCTTATTTTGCATTTAAAATGTCATTGTACTATGCACCCATGTTAATTATTTAACTTTTTAATGTTTCTTTAATTAGAATAATAATTAGTAGCAAATAAAGGACAGTCCAGGTTAAGAGGAAGAAATGAAATGAAGAAAAGAAAGGCCTTATTTTAAAAACTGACCAAATTTTGTCCTGCTTTGTGTACATGAAACTCTGTATTTTCTTTATGCACATGGTCTTGAAAATGATATAACATGTCTTTGAATTTTATATACAAAAATAATTATTATGAATAACAAAGAAGGTATTTGTACTGAAACGAAAGCTTATTTATAACTTAGATTAGCTTTCAAGAAGTTACAAAGAATATGATCAATTTATTTGACAATTCAAATTTTAAAACTTTTGTAACCAATGAAAGATTGAAAATTAATGATTACATAGCAAATTGCTTGTAAACAATGACAGGCAAATGATTAATAATTTCATATATTTGGCTAAGTCAGTAAATAAAGCATCCTAATAGACAAATTAGCAACATTAATCAAAACACAATTCATCAAGGAGGAAATAAAAAAGTAAACAGTCATGGAAAAACTGTAACTTTTCTTAGGGTAAAATATGAAAAACTTTTAACTGAGTTTTTCTCTCTTATCTCTCTCCATCTCTTAAATACCAATTAGATATCGGTTGAGATACAATAAAATAAAATTACATTGCTTCTGTAGAAATCCAGCTACATAAAGAGTACAGCACATTCAAGTTGTTTATTTTTCTTAAAACGAGAGCTAGTCAATGTTGTGGATCTATCCCTATTTCTGGAATTAATAAAAGGGTTTGTTGGGTGTTCTGAGATGTATTAAAAGCACAAATGAAAACTTGGTGGCAAAGTGGTCAGAGAAAGTATGGGACTAGGCCTCTCTCAATGTGCATTGTGTGTGAATATATTTGGATCCCATAAAAATATTCATCAAAAGGCAATCTCATCAAAAGGGAATTCTAATGACTGGGTAGGTAAGAAAAAACATTATGGGGAGATTAATGAGACTCCTTCCCCTAGACACTCTTGAAACCATTAAACCTAGAAAAATAGTTCATTATTGTAGGAAGGAAGGCCATACATGGGCTCAGTCATATGACTCTTTACTCAGGAAGGCCAATCTTGTTGTAACGATTGCTGAGTACTCAAATTAACTTCCAAACTGTCTTTCATGTTGGTAATGCTTGTCATAAAATTCCTTTCTATGGCCTTACCAAACGCTAAATCCATCACCATGACAGTCACATGGCACTGCTTTTGACCAAGGGATTCACCATATTGCAAATGATTGATATGGTATCAACTAGGGTACAGTACCTTGTAGGACTGGTGTGTTTCTTCCAGGATGTGGCATATGTGCTCAACGATCTTCCAGTATTTGCTACTCTTTCCCATAGCCAGAACTCATAGATAAATAATTGTCAAATAAAAAAATAAAGTGCTTCTTTTCTTCTTAAGTCCACTGTGTTAACTTTCTGTTCACATTATTTCAGGCTCTGTTAGTGTTTAAAGTTCAAAAGCAAGGAATGCTTTTACTAAGGGATGTATTTTCGTTGAGAAGTTGAGACAGCCGCTTGTTTACAGTGGCCATCTCGTACCATTAGATCAATCGGTAAGCAAGGGGATTTCTATCAAAAAGAAATCAGTTGCTCTTTTACGATGAGAGCAGGGAAAAACAAGTGTGGAGATATTGGAATCTCTTTGAATTTATTCTTCCTTTCTAGGTAGAATCCAGCATGCTTTTATAAAGACGAAACCGGAGTGTATTGCTGTATTTTTCTTTGTTTCATTTTACCATTTGCTAACTTTTAGAATTTGTGAAATGTTGGACTTCTGCCCATTCACATCATTATTACTGAAGAAATAGTGAACATGGATTTGGGTTTGGAATTAACTCAAAACAGTGGTAGAAGTCAGGATTTGTTCTCCTAAAATCTCAATTCCTGAAATTTCCCTTATAACTAGCAAGGTATTTCCAGAGCAATAAAGGAAAATGATCTCTGAGCAGTTGCTTCTTAATGACAGCCCTTTTAATTCTGTACACATTCTTCTACATTTTTGATCCTTTATTGTTACCCTCCATGCTCCTTTCCTTTATCTCTCCCTCAACAGTGTGGTTGCTGAACAAATTGCTTCAGGCTTTTAAAAGGAATCGGCAAGATTGCTTTTTGTCATGATTGACTTCGGGGATTTATGAGGAGGCTGCTCACAAAGTGTGGGCACAAATCATCCCCTGCCCATATGTTGCTGGCACTGATAACACGTGAAATCTATGGAGTAAGCCGGCACAATTTAGTTTGCATAACTATTAGGAGCGTTTTTTGAAGACTGGAAGGTTTGTTTTACGACCTTCTACATTTATCTACCAGTTATTTAACCTCCACCTAGTTTCCTATCATTGATCTTTCATTGTCTAAAAATATTTTAAAATATTCTGAGAGTAGAAAAGCCAAGTGGCTATATTGGAGGTAAGTTGAAAAATATGAATCCAATTTAGCATTTAGAAAATTCTTCAATCGTGTCGGCTTGGATTAAGTAGTGATTAGGTTTTAAGAAAACAATGACTATTAACTTTACGTGGGTGAACGTACGCCATAGAAGATAGGAGGGGTCTTGATCTGTGCTTAGGAGTGTGCAGAGAAGGTGAATTCAAACAATCAGCGAAGGATCAAGAGCCATGGTAAAGAAAAGGTTACTACAACGTGTCCGGTGGGCTAGGTCGGGTCCAGAAGGAAGTGAAGCCTTCGGTAGGACGAGAGACAGGAGAACTTGGGCAGGTCAGAGACGGGACCAACACTAGAGAAGGCTTGCAGATGTGGGAGGCGAGAGCCGCTCAGCAGGCTGAGCATCCGTACATGTACTTTCTAAAGGGGAATGGTCACGAGGAACGACAAGTTGCGTCCACACCGCAGATAAAGGAGAAGGGGAGAAGCGGAAATCATTGTGAAAGTCGAAGAACCAGGAAGCCAGAGTGATCGAGAAGACGGGGAAATTTAAATATTCATAGACATCTCCAGAGTGATGATACAGATAAATAAAGCAATGGAGGGCTCAGGTGACTCAGGTGTCTGTGGAGGATGGATTTTTGAAAGAAGCTCAGGTAGCTTTTAGTAGCTGGAAAATAAGTGACTTCCGTTCTGAGTCATCTGAGCTCTATGAGGAAAAAAATGTCTGACTTTAAAAGAGCGTGAAGAAAAGCAGTATTTGGAGGATTAAGGGGTGAGAAGGTGGAAGGCGGTAATTCTTACTTGGCTGCCCATGAGAACTCATGCCTCAACTCTTCCTACAAACAAATAGGTCTAGTCTTTCACATGATACCTTGTCAACCATGTGTTGTAACAGCTCAGGATGACTTCGTGGGATGACAAGAAGAGAAGCTGCGTAGGTCAGGAGTCATCCGGCTGGGAGCAAGAACTGAGCAGTAGTGGCGGAGAACAGAATGCAGGGGGAGACCTAAGAGGCTGGCATCTGGGGGACGAGAGCTGTGGGACTGATGCTCGTGGATGTGGGCTGGGACTGCATGGTCCTGGCTCTGCACGTCTTCCTGGAAGACTTCCATCACTCCCACCGTGGACATTGTGGGCAGCAGGCAAGGATGACAGCAACTGCCGTGGGGAATGCTTGGGACGAGAGGTCAGAAATAGCTTTCTCTTGCCTGCTTCCCGTTCTTATTCTCTCCTCTCTCTCTCCCACATTCTCTCTCTATAGCTCAGAGGTTGGCGGAACTTTGCTGCCCCTCTGAATAATTGAGCCACGGAAGGCACCTGTAGTGAGTCCTGCGTCCTCTAAGCTGCTTCCTTCTCGTTGTACTCAGATGCGAAGTCCAGACCTTCTCTGGTTTTCTTTAAATCTCTTCTTAAAAGGTAACAAAGTTCAAAAACAAGAGCTTAAGGGTGACATGACCGTGCCTGGAGTTCCCAAAGGGAGTTACTGCCCAAAGCTCTATTTCCAAACCCACCTGCAAACCTCAAGCTGTGAGCCGACGAAGGGTGTGTAGTTTCTCTATCACTTAAGGCCCTCCATTCAGTTTTAAACTTCCCCACACTCTTCTTTATGGAAGTAGCTAATTAATTGTTATATTCATTTACTTTTTACTATAGCTGTAGATCTATAGCTCATTTGTCTTTGAAATTCACCTTAACAATAAAAATTGTGTTTGTCACATAACCATAAAAGTGTGTCAGGATTTTTATTTTCATAAATTTTTGCACACACACACACACACACACACACACACACACACACACACACACTTGAGAAATAAAAAGAGAAAGAGAAAGGGTGAAAGAGATGCTAACACATTCAATTTTAATCTCCTTCTTGTATAGTTACTGTATTCTGAACAAGGCCTAGTAAGTACAAAAGTCAAAGTGCTACTACGCCGCCATCTTTTTCCCAGTTCGGACTTGATTCCACATACACAGCTTGGATTTTGACTAGACACCGAGAAATGTTCCGGGAATCTTTAGTCCAGTAGTATTGGACATCTTAAAGTGGGATTTTGTTTTTTCAGGATTTGTCTCAGGAGTCTAAGTGATACCTTCAAAAAACCAAACCAAACCAAACCAAACCCAAACAAAATCCCCGAATCCAAACTGGTGGCTTAAATAACTGGGTGTCCACCCTTTAAAAATGTTACCTTTCTTCACCCTTGCATAACTGTTTTTCTCAGTGCTAGGGATCAAACCCAAGGCTTTATTCATACAAGGCAATTGCTTTGCTACTGAGCGTCATTTTCTGTCCCTTTTATCCTCCTGAATTGACTTCATTGATTGAGAACATTTGAGCGTTATATGCACTTTTTAAAGTCTATGCTTCCTCAGTAAAATGTGTCCATGGCAATTTGTTCTGAGACTAAAATTGCCAAACTATATTTAGTAGTTCTGTGCTACAGTTTATAGCAGAAGCCTCTGTCTAGAACACTTGTTTGGAAAGCTCCACTCTCATGAATTATTTTCCTCTTAAAGTCCACGCTTCCTAAAACATCATGTCGAGGATCAGGATGTTGACACATGCATTTTGAGGAAGTAGGGACCTAATTAACAAATCCAACGGATGAAAAACGTTCTTGGCACAAGTACCCAATGGAGGTGATGAGTCTGAGTTGGAAGGGGCAGTTGAAACACCACCATGTTTGTGGTGGTGGGACAAGTGAGAGTGATTTAGGAAGCAAAGTAAAGTTAGAGACGCGGTTGGTTAGATTTGGAGGCAGCCATAGGAGATGTGAGAGGAATAGGGTCTAAGGGACCTGGTAAGTCAATATGAGTGTTCAGAGGGAGAGGGGAAAACACCAGGCAGGGAAAATATCACCTGTAAGAAAACCATTAGGCTGCTGGGTGGTCAGCAGCCCTCAGGGGGAGGCAGAGCAGGGCAGCAAGGTCAATTAGGATATTGCCCAACCTGTAAATGAGGTTTCAGTGGTAGCAGTCAGGTGCTTAGTGTTGATGCACTATAGCTACGTTTTGAATGCAGGGTTGAGAGGTGGGCTATGGATAGATGTGGAATGTGAGACATAGGAGGGATGGAAGCTGCTTCCCAGAGCGGTGGGTTACAGTTGAAGGAAGAAATGTCTAAGAAGGAAGGAGAAAAAATGAGGGAGGATTAACTTCCCGGAAGAAGACACAGAAATCACTTTTAAAGATATATTGTATTTAAAATGTATTAAATGTGCAAAGTGAATATTTGGCTAGGCGATTAGAAAATTCATAAGAGATGTAAGAAAAAGGTTTAAAATAGAAATGAAAATTTAGAATGTATGTGTATCTTTTGCTTAAAGCTATTGAAACAAAAGTAGATACCATCAGGGGAGTAAGTACAGATAAAAGAAAGCATGATTGACAGGTCAGGTGTTATGTCCATCTCCTTAAGAATAAACTACAACCTGACCTAGCAGGGAATGGCCTTGCTCTGGAATTCCTTCAACACCCCCCACAAGTCATCAGAATAACCCAAACCAACCTCAGCAGCCTTCCTACATTCTGATGTGAATGGAGACTTTCCTGGGGACCTGTCAGTACAAGCTACCTCAAGCTCAGATCTACCTGCACTAGGGCATGTTATACTTCCCTTCAGTGTGAGGTCAGGAAAGCCCATGTGGAGTCCCAGGTCCCTACTTACGGTATGTATTAAGCTATTTGTTTGAATAAATACACAATGTATCTCAGAATATGTGCAGCGTACTAAATTCATAGAGAGAAATAAGATGTTTACCAAAACATCAAAGACATGATTTACATGACTGTGTGCAAACAATTCTTGTCTCAGATAAAGATAATCACATTTATATTGCCTTTAAAGTAGTCTCCTACCCCCCAAAAGATATAGCACTTGATTTATCTTTATAAAGGTAAAAAGCTCATAATAATAATTCTCCAACAAAATAAGACATTTACTCCCCTATGTAGATTTAAGGAATACTTAGAAGGAGGGAGTTCATAATTCATTTATCCCATGGCAATGTTTGTCATATTATATAAACCCGAACAACAAGAAAGACCTACATATGCACATCTCTAAGAGGAATTTTTGTTGGTTCATTTGAATTAAGAGGTTTTAGAAAGAGCGCAACTTTTATTTGCAAATTTTAAGTTGTACTCATGGCTAGCAATAGAGAAGTAATATTAAAATTTATGTAAAACTCTGCTACGTTATCTGTATAAAATTTATTTTGGATAAAACTATTAAAAAGCTTTTGAATTTTTAAGAGAATTTGTATTTGTAAAAATGCTTTAAATTTGACATAGGATAGTCAGGAGTAGGCAGGGGCTGTTCAAACTTGATTAACAGTAACAATTCTTAGAATACTTATAAAGCACATAATATACATACAACATTAGAAAAATCAAAAAAAAACCCTATACGAAGCCCAGAAGACAGGCAGTTTATAGGATAAAATAGGTGAGATATTGGGAGTCAGGGGAGGAATTAAACGAGAGGGTAAAGGAGGGAGGGGAAGTGACTATAATGATGTCAATATATAAGTGTGCAAAATTCTCAATGTAACCATTGTCCATCATATATGTATATATATGTATATATATGTATATATGTATATATATACACATACATACATATATATATATATATATATATATATATATATATATATATATATATATATATATGTTGATATATATCAACAAGATTGGAGTAAAAAAGAAAGTTCATTGGTCACTTCAGAAAGCGTGTTACTGGAGTCACTCCAGCGACTCCATCTTCAAGTGGTAATGATGACACTGACAACCTTAATGAGATTTTGGAATATAGGAAACACTTGCCAAATTTCCCATTAGGCCCTCAAAATTGTCAAACCTTTACATCCTCCGTTCTGATTCAGTAATTAAATGAGGCAAGGTACATGGAGAATATTTAAAGGATGCGAATAAAAGACAAGACAAACAACAAAGAAGTTGACAAATTGACTTTATTTATCTGAAGGAAGACATGACGTAGAGGTATGATAAAGTCATTTTCTGGAAAAGAAAATCTGTTATCAAAAACCAGGTCACATTCTAGTGGGATGTAATGCTGCATTTCAGAACAAAACAAGTAGAAAGTAAACTGGTAAGTTGTGTGGCATTGGAAAGGTGACCTAACATCTAGTTTCTTCCACTGTGCATGAAAGTAAAAGTGCAACAGCCATGGGCCACTGTAAGAGTTAGAGTCGGTGAGGTACTGTCAGCCTCCTCCTTATCAAGGTATCTGGTGAAGAGTAGGACTGACAATGACCCACTGATAAAGCCTGCTGGTGGCATACACATTCATTTTGTGAGTAAGGGACAGTTCTTAACCTTAGGGACATGGTTTCTATGTCTGTGTCACTCGAGTTCAAATTCTAACTGTATGACTCTCTAGTTGTGGAACCATGGGATGCTTATTTAAGTTAATTCATTCGTGTTTCCTTTTAACCCACAGCTGCTGCTACAGGTTCTGAGGGCCTTGTATTGTGTGACATATTTCTATGCATCATCTTCCTCCTTTCTCTCCTTATCTTCATTCTTCTTCTTGTGTTTCCATAGCAATACATTTTCCATTTCTGACTTGTCATTTCGAATGTAGAATGGCTGCAAAACATGCTTAGTTACGTATCGCATCTGCCTCTTTAGCCCTCAGGACTTTCCTTCCGTTCAATCTCCTCATCCTATGAAGACTTCCTAATCAAACTTGTGCCCACTAATCATCTACCACCTTCTTCCTGGAGAAGACAGTAACTGACAACCCACCACTGCTACTATCCTCCCGTCGATAATTTATTATGTGCAGGATGTTTTATGTGTATTATCTTACATAAATTTCAACTGTTAACATTTTTATTTTCACTTGATATTTTCCTGAGAGATGTTATGAAATTTCTTGGGTCACCCAGCTCTGAAGGGTGGAGCTGGAATTCAAAACCATGTGATTCAGCTTCAAAAATTGTACACTTTACCATAACACTTTTTTCTGGTTGAGTAGGTGCTCAACACATTTATAAAGTATTACTAAGTGCTTTATAATTGTCATTTTATTGTTTCCCAAATCATAATAAGTTTCTATCTTGAATGAGTTCATTATTGGGCAAAAATTGAGTGTATGGGGACTAAAAATGAGGCAAATATACAGCCAGGATTTATGTCAAGATACATTTTTTTTTTTTTTTTTTTTTAGTATTTGATACATGGTCTCACTCTGCAGTCTAGGCTGGTCCTGAACTCACTATGTAGCCCAGGTTAGCCTTGAACTCATAGGAATCCCCCCATCTTAGCTCCCCAAGATGTGTTTTGTGAAGGATAAAACTTCTGAGAAGTAGGTAAATAAATTTTCAAAGAAGCATTGAGTGTAGAATAAACATAGAAATGGTACAGCGTCTCAAGTATTGTTTTCTGTTTTGTTTGATTGGTGATTCTAGGGATGAAATCTAGGGCTTTTTCACTGGGCTGTATCCCTAGACCTTTTTATTTTGAGATAGGGCCTCAGGTTGGGTCCAAACTTGCGAGCTTCCTGTCTCAGCTTCACATTTGCGTAACGTTTAATAAAGTCCAAATATGTGCAATCAGCTTGGACACAATTTAACATAAAACAGATAACATCAATGCTGTCAAAAATGTGGGAAATTGGACACCATCATGCTGCTAATTAAAGTTTTAATTAGTGCTTTGGGTAAGAATGAGACATTGCCTGGTAAATTTAGAAGTATGTATAAGTTTAAAAAATAGCAGCTAACTTTTAATACCCTACAGAAGTGTTTGTATATGTTCACTATTAAGAGATTGTGTAGTTACATTAGCAACATATTTGACATATTTTATAAATGCAAAAATTTTGCAAAATTTTAACATTTTCTACCCTTAAGGGAGTAGACAGATACAATTCCACAGCATATTTTTTGGAAGTAAAGTTCATATCCTACTTAAAATGAATGAATTCAATATATATATATATATATATATATATATATATATATATATATATGTATAAACATAGGACTTTAAAAGATAATGTTGAAAGACAAAAATTAGTTTCAGAATGTTAAATACAGTATATCATTTATATAACTTTTAAAATAATATGTGTTATTGTCAACAGAAACAGATATGTGGTGGAAGTTTAAATTTCTAAGCTATTTTTAAAACGATTTTATGTCCTAGTTTATCTTACTGGACAGAGGATACATAAAACAGAGCTAGTTTCAGAAATAAAGTGTGATTTAACTATTCCTCCCAAGTTTTATTTCTCCAAACTTTAGTGAAAAAACCCAGAGCAAATAAAATATGTCAATGCATTCTATCTCGAGACAGCTGCTTTTTTTTTGCACTTTGCTGTCGTTTATATTTGCTTTTCAAACTGCAACACAATATCAGTATAAGAAAATAAATGTAATTTTACTCATGGATTCTTTTGCCTGTTGAAATCTTAAGTGTAACTGTTTAGGCGTAATTTATAGATAGAGGCTATTTATTAAATATATAGGCATAAGTTTACACACAAAAAAATGAGGGAATTTCACTTTCTTTTGAAAAAGGATTATATTGTGTTGGAGTGATGTTTCCTGGTGTTGGGAGAATGGAATAGGTCAGTGATGCCTAGACTTCAGTGATGTTCAAAGTCACAACGAGAGGCCTTACTCCAGGTTAATAAACTATATTCTTTGGAGGTGGATCCTTGAGACTTGTTTACTTCTGCAGATTTTAGTAGCTCCCGGGAGTCCGGTTATTAGCTCATCCTGGAAACCTACCACCATATTCTCCTCAAGTTTCCTTCTCCATGAATATTTTTAAAAGAGATTAATTAATGCAGTGTAGGACTTGGGTCTAATTCTTTCTCAGAGAGGGGCAGGAAGTAGGTGGCAGAAATGATTTCTAGTTTGTGAAGTTGGGTTTTCTTCAAATCCCATTAGGTAAGTGTATTCCTGCTTTTCTTATATGTCAACTTGGGCTTGTAGCAGCCCTTAGTGTTTATAACATCAGGTATTTCCGCTGTCTTCTTTCATATAATGTCCAAGCCATTTTCCTTATTCTGTTTGCTGCTTTTTTCCCCCTCCCTTACTCTTCAAGAATGCTATAGGCAGTCGAGCATCAGTGGGAGTACAATGATTTTGGCTGAGTAGAAAATAAACACCATTGCAGTTCTCTCTGTCTGAAGCTCCTTGTTTAGGTAAAGAGTAACCAGTAGGGACAGATCTTAGGTTTTGAATTTAATTTCTTGTACTTCATTTACAGATATTCACCTGGAAACTCTATTTGTACTACACAAGAAAAAATGAATATAATTTATGCTTCTGAAGTGGTTTCTTTTAGGGGGGAGGCTTCTCCACAAATCCTTCCACAGGTATTTGAGGAATTACGGTGCCTTACATTTTCGGGACTATAAACATATGGGCCTTAAAGAGAATGCCACCTGGCAGAGGCTTTTCATTGGCATCTGCCTTACAGCACTTTTCTGAAAGCTGAATGAATGAAAGAAAAGAGAGGAAAAATATCAGAGAAAGCGTTTCCTGCATGAAGAGTTTGCTACTTTTAAAGATGGTGTCCTAGAGAGTGACCTAAAGTATGTTTCTAAATACTTTCTCAACAGGGAAAAATAGAAGTCGCTTAACAAGTTACTACTAGGAGCGACGTGATGTTTCCTTTTATTTATTTTCCTCAGACAGAACGGGGAATTTCTTTCCATCCTGACCTTGGTCCTTCAGGCCAGGCTGACACTGGCGTCTTCGACTTTGTCAACACCCATGGAAAGGGGAATTCAGAATATTTACTCATAAATATGTGCAGATGAAGTTTTGAACTCTGTTCCTTCATATTTCTGCTTGTATCCTCTGTCCTGCTTGGTATCACCCGGCTTCTGACTCATGACTCTCCTATTTATAGCTGAGCATTTGCCTCTGAAATTTACTTTCATATTCAGCTTTTCCAGCTCTCCCCAAATCTGCTATCACAGGCAGTTTTGCTCCCTTCTCACCCTGTGTGCTGTTTCTGTATCTTCCACACCAATCCAGAATCGTCTACGTAGCTGAGTTTGAGATCCTTACAGAGCAGGAAGATATCATCCCTCTCTGAACGATAAAGGCTCTAGCCCTCTCGTCCCTGAAGATCAAAGAAAGAGCTCTCACTTTAATCATCCATTCACGTCGGCGTCTGTGGGCTTAGATTAAATATATAAAAAGATTCATTATATGGTTTCAGGGCCGCACATGTAGTCCCCTGAGCTGGTGTCCGTAGAACATTTTTCAAACACCTCACTTGGCCCATCCTCAGAATATAGTAACTCATTTAACAAGAACTCAGTTGTTTGTTGAATGAGCCAGTTTCAAATATGTGTGAGAATATCAGTCTTATCAATTGTTAAGAATGCCTCTTGTCAGATTATAAAAACATCTCCAAAATCTTAGCTGTTGAATAATTTATAGCAGGTGGTGATTTTGGACCATTAAAAATAAGCACACCCTAATCCACCAGTGAAGACTGGGGATTTACCACCACAGGAGATTTTAAAGTTCCTGAGTTGTACATTCAGAAGGAATTTTCCAACCAAGAGACTAGAACAAGTTGGAAGAAGTGAATGTTCTCTTATATTTGTTTGGTTGTTGAGTTGGTAATGTTTTTATAAACCAACCAGATATTTTATAGCTGCCTTTTTTAACATTGAGGTGCTCAGCAGTAATTTAATCTTGGACTATCTAGTAAAATAGGACAATTGAACCATTTGATTTTACTTTATAGAGACCACCTAATGTGGAAAATATTTGCCCTCAAAAGAAATCTCCAAGTCTTATAAAGCTATAATGGGTAACATATTCCAAGAAACAAAATGAAAAACACTTGGCTTCTCCTCTAGTTCTCTGCTGTATGGGTTTTGGATGCTTTCTTTCATACTTTAAGCATTTTCCCATAAGTGTTGTCTGAACACTTCCTCTGTTTCAGGCAACATACTTGAAATTGGTCATATAGCAGTAAATAAAATTGTTTCTGTCAAGAAGAAACACATAATTGCTTGAGTAGACACATAAACAAATTTTACAATCTTGTCAAGTACTCTGTAGTAGCATGTGAAATTGCCCTAGGATTACAGACATTACACACTTACTAGGAGACTAGGGAAAGAGACTGCTCCACTAGGGGAAAAAAAAATAGAATTGTAGTAGATCAAAGATTGGAAAAGTCTTCCAATAAAAGGCCAGATAAGTAATACAACAGCATCGTAGCTAGGCAGTCTGTGTGGCTAGCACTCAATTCTGTAGTCGTTGTGGAAAAAAATTACAGATACTATAGAAACTCACGGGTAAGTCTTTATTCTCATAGAAGTTTATTTACAAAAGCAAACAAAGTATCAGGTCAGATGTGATTCAGGGTCGTAATTTGCTGATCTGTGATCCAGGTCTTGTACAATATCAAGGTATTTCAGGCAAAAGAATAGTACAGGCTCGTAAGCAAGAGTGATGTATCCTGGATTATAGTAACACAAACATAGGCAGCATAAGGAATGCTGGGAATGAGATAAATTGGAATAATTAAGGCTACAGTGGGTAAGGCCTCATATGTCCATTGGAAGTGTTGAATTTTTATCCTGTGTAGAGATGTAAAACGAGCCTCTTCCTTCTAAAACTACTATAAACCCACTTGTTGCTCTTCAAAATTCAATGACGAAAACTCTATTTGAAGGAAAGGCACACGATATATCAAGACAGTTACTCAAAGTGTTTAATGATTGGCAGTGGTGAGATTATTGAAGATGTATTATATTTTTTGCCATTATATACACACATACATACATAAACAAAGTGTATAAAACTACAGTGCATGTCTAATAAAAATTTATATGTAAAAGATAAATTGTCATTAACCCTCCTCAAAATACTTTTCCTTGCCTCAGACACACCTGTCCCACCATTGTTGTCACTTTCTGAACAGGAAGCTTCTTTCCTGAATCTGTAGTTGTTTTGTTGTGGTTACTTTGACATCTTAAATTGTTCCAGGATGTTTACCTTTCAGGGTCATTTTGACTTTGGAGAAGAGACAGTGAGGAAGGTGGATAAAGACACACCATAATGTTTTTATTTGACATAAATTTTATAAAACTTTGATAAATGAGTGCAATAAAATACAGTGAACACACCTCATATATAGGTGAGTATATGTGCACAGGCACACACACATACATATCAGTAACACCTCTTCACAAACTTCCTTTATGATGACTTGTTTTTCTTATTAACTCAGATTTATTAGGTCATCCAGGGAAACATTACTATCTCAGTCGACTTTTCTGTAGAAATTAGGAGGTGTAAAGGTACTAAGCTGAACAGTAATTAAATAAAATGAAAAAGAAAATCAACTACAAAGATTAAGAAAATCACACAATGGCAGATATTAGGACATGGTGATTTAAAACTTCTGGTATATTAGGAGAATATTGGAGCTTTTGTCTGTCCAATAATTGTGTGAACCTAACAACAATTGTTTGTAAAGAAAATTTGAAGGTTCTTTGGTAAGTGTATATTATAAAAGGCTAATTAAATATTTTAATAATGTCCTTCATCCCCAGGATTTTCTAACCTAAGAGTAATACCATCCAAACACTGGTAAGTGAAGATAGCTCTGGAGGAAACTGCCCATGAGAAAAGCAATGCTTGAGTTAGGAGGCCAGACATCTAGGTCTATGTGAGATCCCACACTGCTGGCCCATGTCTCAGAGGCCAGAACATACTATTCTTTGACGGCACTGAAATAGCAATCATAAAATATGAAGGCTCTCATTCCCAGAGGTCAAAGCCATCAGGACTGTCGGAGTCCTATGTATCAGCCTGTTCAGATACAACTAGGTAATTGCTGAGGAGACAGAAAGATGTGGGAAGAATATTCTGGCTCCATAATTTCATTCAGGTGATAAATGAAGATACCAAAGTGACATCTCATAACAATCTACTTTTCCTTGATCTGGGACCCCAATCACAAGAAGTCTCTCTCATCTATACATAGACTATATGATATGAAAAGAGGAAGTACCCGAAATTCCTCAAAGAAAGGAGGATTTTAAGCAAAGAGTGGGGGAAGGTGAGGGGAGGGACAGAAACAGAGTGGGAAAGCCCTTGTGCCCTTGGCAGGATACGTATGTGCACAAAATGCTCAACTGCATTGTAAACCATAAATTTTGCACATATATATATATATATATATATATATATATATATATATATATATATATCAATAAAATGGGAAAGAGAATATGTAAACACAGCTAATCAGAGAAAACATTTCAATAAGGGAGCTTCAGCCACCATATTAGTCCCTTTTATCAAAAAGCAAGTGGTTTTTTTTTGGGGGGGGTAGTTACAAAGACATTAGTACATTTTATACTAAAGCAAGAGTAACAGAAATATTGATGAACTTACCAGCTTACAAAAATAGAAAGTCATTTCACTGAAGTAGCAGAAAAGTCCCAAGTCTTTTCTAGAAAGTTGCTAATGCTTCTCGTTGGAGTAGGGACACAAGGTAACATAAGTCAATACGCAGCATTCAAAACAAAGAATGAATATCTTCAAGTTAAACATGGTCCTCAGGTGTGATATCTATGACTGCAGTAACTTTGGGGATGCGACTTTCACCAGAGTGTATACTGGGGCAGAATGCTCTTGTACCAGAAGACCTCAGACAGACCTGAAGGAGGGTCAGTGGCATTCAACAAGCAGACACTGGATTATGGCATGTACACCACACCTTTCGCCAGGAACAGCCACCGGTGGGCCAGGCATTGAAAGGACATGAGAGTGTTTGACATCTGCTGGGATTACTTCACCTGTAGTTTTGCAATGTCCCACCTGCTCTTCCTTTCGAAAACTATGCTTGCATTCTATGTATTTTTGGTAATAATACAAGTCGAAACTCTTGTCAAAGTTGGCCAGAGAGTAAAGAATACTGAGCCAAATATTAACTCCCCACATTTATGACTATAGCAGTGACATGCGTGGAAAGCAACGAGATCTTACCCTTCTAATTGAGTAATGGAATAATAAAATGGTTTTTATATTTTCCTAAGTGCAATAGTAAGTACAGCCCCACTCCCAAGCAAATGAACCAGAAACTGCCAGTTAACAGCATCAAGGACGAGAGATTTAAATAAATGAAAATTTTTCGTCAACACGAGAAAATATTGTACCGTCTCTTGTTGCTAGAACTACTCATGATTTTTCATTTCGAAAACAGTCAAGACTGTTGGAATATCTTCCTTTAACGATGACATCAATGCTAACTTTTTGGGACATAAAGTGTGAGAATGAGAGCCTTTGCCACATTTTCTCAGAAGATGTTAATTTTAAAAATTCAGTCACCAAAATTTTGGAGACGCCTATGAGCTTTTACGATTGCTTGTAACTTTCATCAGCGTCAACGTTACACTTTCCCTTATCTCGAAAAAATTCCCTGCAAACCCACTGTAAGCTGGTATGAATTCTCAAAGGCTCTACCACATGGTGGCGCTCTGGTTGTGCCTTTAGTGAACTTGCTTGCATTTTCTTTTTACAGGAAGGGTAGCTGAAAATATGAAATTTAAAAAAAAAAGAAGAAGAAGAAAAGAAAACTCGTTCCTCAGCTTTCTAGGGTCCTACGGGGGGAATTTTTTTCTGTTTCGTATGTTTGCGACCTCCTTCCTGAACCATTTTCCATTCGGTTTAGAGGCAGAAATTTCAGGGCTTTCTTGATGCAATTGCAGTACTAGGAAGCAAAAGTGAAGACCTGTCTGATCTTGCACAATGTGAAGCTGGGTTAATGATATTCCTAATTTTTTTTTTTTTGGTGCCTGATTCCCCTTTTCCCTCTCAGAACCCTTGCTATCCCCTCCATAAATGCATCCCTAGAGAATTTCCAGCACACGTCGTCTCCCTGACCAACAGCTTGCTCATTCATTTCAACTAATCTGAAATAAAATGTACTAATGCAATAAAGGCAGACAAGGTCTAATGGAAGGAGCCCTGGGTCATTTAAATGTAAACCTGAACTGCACAAGTTTTAGAGCAATAGAGAATGTTCTGGAATAATGCTGCTTTTGCTTTATTTTACTTTACTTTGTGCCTGCGGAGTCTGTGTTTTCTCCTGAGAGAAGTTACCCTGAGTTACAGGAAAGGTCCAGTTTGACAAGCAGACCTTCAGCAATTTCTAATCAATTATTCACAGGTGTGTGCACACCGGGGGTCCCCAGACTATCTCAGAGTGTAGATGAGAATGACATTTCAACTGAGCCACATGAAGAGAAAATTATAAATGGGTTGTTCAAGAAATATTTTTTAGCAATAGAAAATGCCATTTATTCATGTGCGATACTCTGCAGTTATGGATGGATTTCAGATTTCTACTTCTGTGTAACCAATTTTCATGAACTTAGCAATGTCAAAAACACCCGTGTAGTAGTTCATGAAAGTCTGGTATTGGCATGGCTGATTCCATGTTAAGTAGTACAAAAATCAAGATGTTTTAAGCTCAGTAGTTGTTGGCAAGACTTACTTCTTTAAGGTTTTATGACTGAGGTGCATATGTTCTTGTCAGCCAGAGGCCAGATTTACTCCTAGGCGGCTGCATGAGTCAACTTTTCAGGAAAAAATACCTGACAGTCACAACTTAAAGGAGACAGTGGTTGTGGCTCACGGTCTCAGAAGTTGCATTCTGTAGCTGGTTGGATCTGAGGCAGAAACATCCTGGTGGAAGGCATGGCAGAAGCAAGCCGTACATCTTGTGGCAGCTTGTGGTGACCGTTCAGCCAACCAAGGAGGCCTTGCGATCCCACCTGGAAATGCCAGTCAGCCTTAGGGAAACTTCAGTGACCATCGTACTAGATGACTCAGTTCATCTTTCCTTGTCGGAAAAGCCCAACGGTAGAATAAAGTCTGTCTTCCTGGTGGCAATCCACCTGACAGCCTGGTACTTTCCTGGAGGTAAACCTGTCCCTATCTGTTCAGCCGATCATTTATTCCTCTCCAATCCTTTGACTCTTTATTTCTGCGGTGGTTCCAACGGTCCCAGTTAATATCGACATGACTGTGACTACAAGCCAGCTGCAATCAGGTTTCCTGTATGGCGACTGCCTCGGGTACTAACACTAACTACGCTTTCGTGTGTTCTTGTATTTGAAATTCAAAACCTGCATGAGTTAGTCATTATCGCCATTTTATAGCTAGGAATAAGAACTCTTGGGAAAATGTTTAAAAACTTACCAAAAGTCACATCTTTAATGAGTGGTAAGAACAGAATTTAAAATCATGGGACTTCATTGCTCGTGATTTTTACCACAATTATCGAAGTGACAGTCTTTAGCATTATAGGCAGATAAATTTCAAACACAACAGAAGATAAATGGAAAGACACTACATTTCTCCTGAGACAGCTCGTGCACTCCTGGGTAACCCTGCGCTTAGGAGGCACAGGTCTGAGGGAGGGGATCGGAGCTGGAGTTCCACTGATTCAACACGGCTTTGCAGATGCTCCTCCGTGGCAGGTCCTTTGCTAGGAGCTGCAGATGCCGCACTGGATACGTGGCACGATCCTTACCCAGAAGCCCTTAGTTTTCTTATCACTGTCCCGCTGGCTTTCTGGGGTGAGGCTGCAGGGAAAAGGTTATCATGGGCAGTCTCCTGGAAAGGAAGGCTCCAAAATCCGAGCCAGTGTCCTGTGTTTCAGAAAAAGATGTGTGAAGCAGAGTTCCCAGATCAGGCGAGTACAGATGTTGCCCACTGTGGGGGAGGCACGGCTTTGTGGCTTAATGGAGGGAAGGGACAAGGTGGAGCAGTAGACATGATGAACGTTCCCTGGGGCACTGAGAAGCTTTGTACCCAAGAGGATTATTCTAAGCGACAAAAATGAGCATGAGCTCAGAAGCACAGGAACCTGGAACAGAACCCAGGAAAACAGATATCGCCTCTCCACGACTGGCCAGGGATGTGTGCACATGTGTCTGTGGATACATGTGTGTATATGAGCACACCTCTGTAGACTTACGTGTGTGCCTACATGTGATCGTGTGTGCATGTATCATGCACACATGCCAATACAATTTCATGTATACACACATGTGTCCATGTGTCCTGTGTGTGCTTGAGGGTATTTCTGTGGATGGATGTTTCTGTGTGTTAGTATCTCCTTATAGGCGTGCATATTGGCGCATGTGTGCACATTTGAGTGTTTGCCTTACACATTTTCACTGCATTTACATCTGTGAATATTTGTATGTATTTTTGTAAGTTCACATCGGTGTATATGCATGAATTTACAAGTATATGTGTGTCAGTGTGGCTCTATTGTTGTAAGTATGCGCGAGTACAGTACAGAGCAGTATCTGTGCAATTGTGTGCACAGCCCAGTGTGGAATCTTGTGGATGTACGTGTCCTGTGTCTATGTGTGTGCATATCTTTCTTTTTGTATGCATCTTTGATCATGTGAGTGCTGGATCATGTGAGTACATGTATGAGTGTGTTCTATGCATATATGTCTCTGCATATTTTGATAGTGTACTTTGCATACCTGAGCTGAGGAAATGCTCAGAAAAGGGTGAACTCTTATCAGTGCTGTAATCAGATGTCCATTGGCTTTTATTCGAGAATAAAGAAATGATGGGACATCTATAAACAGATGAGACTAGAATTTGTAAAACAAAATTTGAATATTAACACTGTATTTTCTGTCCATTCCAAACTCAGCTCACAAAGCTGGTGCTTTAGCCACCTAGACGCACACGGTGTGTGAAGGGGTGGTGTGGAGGTGACAGAGTTCATTCCCTGTTATCATCTGTGTTTCTACCACGCCACACTCTCCATCTCCCCCTGCTCCCTAGTTGCCACAAAAACTGCTTCCTTTGTCTGAACTTGTTTACAACAGATGCCTTATTACAGCCTGGGTTCTAATTGTCCTTATGAACACTGAAAACAAACTGAAGGGAGGAAAACCCCGTGACAACAAACGAGATCCATCTACAAACATTTTAAAACAGATCTGGAGAAAATGGCAAATGTATTTCACAATTATTTTAGTTTGCTCAGGAGCCTGGAAGCCTGTCCTATTCCCCGAGGGGTTACATCCCTGGAGCGGAGATAAATATGACGACTTGTGTTCATTATTCAGTATAGCTGTAAGGGCTAACATCGTTCTCTCTAGTGTATGAATTCTATTCAAGTGGATTTCTGCTCAAGCACACTGTAAGTATTTCTGTAACTGATTTTGGTCCCTTTTCTTTCATCTAAAAAAAAAATACCGAGTTTCAGGTCCAGGCTTAATAATGGTGAAGTTCCAAACACGGAATGAGGGATACTTGTCTGCCTTGCATTTTTTAAGATCGATTTTATTTTCATCTGTGTGTATTGACATGGTATATTAAAAGGAATCTTTTCTTCATTTGTAACTAATTATAAAAGCAGAAACACTAGCTGCAAATCTGAAGTCAAAATTTATTGAGACTTGAATGTTTAATTTCTAAGATCACCTCGGGTTCTCAGAAGGCCACCTTTGTACATAGCTTTAACAGGCTTCGGAGAAGCCCCGAGGCAGCTGTGGTACAGGCCCAGGCTGTGGTGGCAGATACCATGGAGTTTTCCTGCTTTCCTGGGTGCAAAGTGCCTCTCTTTGCCCCTTAACCAGGAACTCCTAGGACCCATTAATTAGCAAGTAGGTGAAACACCTCCCGAATTCCTCTTCGCAATGGACCATTTGAAAGTAGCTGCATATCAGGTAGGATCTATTGATAGTCTAATAGTGCTGAAATCAGGAGACTGAGAAAAGACAGAGATGCTGAAGAGCCCGGTGCCTCTGCGTGCTAACAGCACACTGTGTCCCTTGCAAAGTCTGTAATATTTTAGTATTAAAGATTAACTCAGTGTGCAGCAGCAGGGATGTTCCTGCTCCTGGGACAGAGCTGGAGCGTGAAAGTGTGTTCTTGAGCACAAGAGCTTCAGTGAATAGGAATTAGAGCCTAACTGAGCTATAGGGGCAAGAGGGTTAAGCAGTAGGACAGGAGGGAGCTGATGGGGGGGTCACAGGACTGTGCTGTTAAAATGAAATGGTGCAGAGGGCTTTAGAGCAGGAAATCACCAAAAACAAAACAAAAACAAACAAACAAACAAACAAACAAAAAACCAAAGAGCAAGCTAAACTTCAAAGATGTCTTTAAAGGCCAAAAACTTGGGTGGCTTGCACAGTAAGAAAGCTGTCAGAAAGGTAAGAGGCAGGTTGAGTCATTTAAAATTACTGACCATCAACAAATGGTGAACAATTTTTGGAGTTCTGTGTGGGTGGACTATTCCCTAAAAGAGTGTTCATTTATGGTTATGGGTAAAGTATATATTGGGTATAAGAGAGGGAATAACACACGTAAGAGAAATGGTCATAAGGTAGTGTTCAGACCAGCTAGAAAGCTAGCTAGCTGGAACAGAGTTTTCACATGGGAAATTATTCTAATACCCTACCTAAGTAACTGCTGCTTTCCCATTGCAAAGATGTGTTGGGGGCCTTGTGTCCCCCGGTCAAGATCTAAAACTCCGTCTCCAGGAGACGTGTGTAACACAAGGCATGATCTCTGAGGTATGCAGTCACGGTTTGTCCTAGTTATATTTTTTTTGTTGTTGAGACGTAATTCCGAACAGCCATGATTTAAGAGAGGAATGGTTTATTTTAGCTCTGAGTTTCAGGAGCTCTCAATCCGCTAAATGGGCTACTGGCAACGATAAGAAGGATCTGGTGGACAAGAGCAACTCACAGCATTGCAAAATGAATGATCAGGTCTCAGGAGAGGGCAGGAGTGTGCCCATGCCCTAAACAGGCCCCGCGTCCGCAGTAACCTGCCCCTCCCATCACGTGCTACTTCCTAGAGGCTCTCAAAATCCATAGATCATTCACAAAATTCAAATACATGAGGCTTTTGGAGGACAGTACAGATACATTCAAACCATAATACGGCGTCCCAGAATGTCAGAATTGGAAGGACTTTACACATCATCTTATTACGTCCCCTTCAATCCTCTTGAAATTAAATTTCAGATATGGAAATAGATTCAGTAGGATGAAAAGACCAGGATAAAATTTTGTCAACTGGGCAGTGATAAAGCTGATGTACTAATGACACTTCTGGAATTATTTCACTCTTCCACTGTCCTTTAAAGCTTTCCTTATTTGTCACAGACAAAGATTATTGTTCTTTTAGTGATCAATAAGATTGATTCTATTTTAAAATTTAGGTGATATGTAAAATCTAAACATAAATGGAAATTACTCAATTCTTCCTTCAGATCTTTTGGGGACTTTTACTGCACATACATCTGTACCTTTAATGCTGGGAGGTAGCATTTATACTTTAAGAATGATTGTACCACACTGTGGTTTTAAGCAACATGTTAAACAAGTCAGCTAAAGAAAACGTCATCCAACAGCTCATAAGAATAGGTTCATCTGATCTTCAAACCTGTTCACTTAAGCTTTACTATGAGACATGAATCCATGACTTTCCAGCAAGTATATATTTTTTTAATTTGATAAACTCAAGCTTCTTCTGTATGTCAACGTGTCTAAGTTAAGTGCAGAGGAGTAATTCCTCTCCCCGAGGCGTAACAGGAGTTCGCAGCCCATTGCAGACAATCATTCCTTTAAAGCCACTACTGTGCATCAATTTGCACAGGGTGCTAAATGCTATGAAAACCGATCAGTTCTTTCTGCCATATAGCTTATTCGTGTAATTTCTACAACCAGTCTTGGGCCAGTGAAGGGCCAGCTAGAAAGCTTAGGTAAAAAGAAATAGGCTTTCAATAGCGTAGAAAGGTGTCATTTACAGTCCCTTTATATGTGTCCATGCTTGTTTAGTTATTTAACCTAAGCTTGCTGTTTCATATTTTCAAAGCCTCTAAAAGCACTTATACAAGCTAGTCGGCTCCATAGTCCCTAAAGTTACCATTGACCTTGTACTCTGAAGCATTAGCAAAGCGAGTGCTTCGCCTCTCAGTGCACTCGGCCTAACTCATCACTCGGGAGCATCTTGGCAGCTCTGCTGCTGCTGCTGGTCAGGGCAGAATTCCACCAGTTTGTGGATCTGAGCTGGTTTTAAGGTGCAAGTTAATTGTTGAGGTAGACACAGGGTCCCTTGGAGCAAGAAAAATGTAATGCTAGTGTCTATGCATAGAATTGTTTCTCCAGTCTTTCCCCAAAGTGACAATTAGTTATTTACCTACAAAAAGAAAATAGTTAACATTTATGGGTGTTAATTAGAGACACATACACCCCCCCCCCACACACACACACACATGATACTCAGAAGTCTAACAGCTCAAATAAATGGCTGTGGGGTTAGAATAACTACAGATCAGGAGACAGTCTGATGGACATATTGGGTTCGTGGCCTTGGTGTTGTCACTCCTTTCCTGAGTGTAACATAGCTGGGTAGACATCCACTGTGTTCTTTGACCTGTGGAGGAATAGCCATATTTTAGGAATAATCAAGCAAAAACTCTTGAAACCGTCTTACTTCTCTTTGCAATGTTGCTCTTCTGAGATCTCAGCCAAGATAAAAACCACCCCTGAGAAGGATTGTGGAGATTAAAACTGTCTTAATCTGTTCTGGCTGGTATAACAGAAAACTGTGAACTAAGAAATTTATTGATTCCTCACAATTCTGAAGGACGGGAGTCCAAGATCAAGGTGCCAGCAGATTTAGTGTAAGATAAGGGCAATTCCTCAAAGGCAGCAGTGCCTCTCTTGTGTTCTTACATGACAGATCAGGCAAAGGAGTGTCGTTCAGCCCTCTGTGACAGTGCATGTATCCTATTTATGAGGACTGAACTGTCATTTTCTTCCCAATCCTATTCTTAAAGGTGACCCAAAACAGTTCTTTTATGCGGGAAGCTACCGACTTTAGTTCTGGGCGCCATCAGCCTCTCTGTTCTTGTCATGGTCTGATTCTCTTGGTCTTCACCAATTTGCTACTCTGAAGTCTATTGTACCAGTCTATGTGATCCTCGTGACGGTATGATAACTTGGTTTGGCAATTGAGAATTAGCGAGTACTGTGTATTTCCGAGTAAGGAAAAATGGGCCAGAAAGTGTGTGTGTGTTGGGGGGTGCCCTGTGGAGCATCTTCTCGGCATCCTGTGCATGCCTGTGAATACACGCCTACTTTGCTGTGATGGGTACAGGAGCTGGTGGATAATCATTTTATTTTTCCGTTAAGGGAAGAGAACTCGGACTCTTAGTTGAAATTCTTTAGAAGGTCCCAAACAAGACTGAAACCTCGGTGTGCAGTAAGATCAAATTTGATACGATCCCACAGAATGACTTTCCTTCCTTTGATATTAATTCATGCCTTCCACCTCTTCCTGTCCTATAGGACCAGATCTCCAAATATGTGAGTACAAGCCTTGGTCTCTTGGGGCTTGACCTGGAGGGGTGTATGCCGGGTCCGCCTTCCTTCCTGACTTCTCTCAGTTCTGCCATGTTGCTGAATTTCTGTCTCCTGGAGCAAGACCGTAGCTCTGGCTCCAGCTCCAGCTGCAACCCCACCATGTGATTCCACCATTTTCTAACAGCCCATCCATAGTTGGACTGAAACCTTCTGAAACTCTGAGCTAAAATAAACTTTTCCTTCCCTAACTTATGCATGTTGGATATTGAGTCACAGCGATGAGAAAGATACTAAGACACTGCGATTAGATTTTGAGTATAAAATTGGAGAAAAACATTGTAAGAGAAGCCTCAAAGAGACGGCGACAGGAGGAAGATTTATGTTTCAAGCAAGTACAAGAGCAAATGTGCCCGTTATCAATGGGCTTCAAGATGAGTGGTGGCAAAAAACGCCCAGGGGAGGGCTCAACACCCCTTTCTTCCATAATAAGCAAATTATGAAAGGCTAGTTATTACAATAATTTAACCTCCAAAAATATT
This sequence comes from Ctenodactylus gundi, assembly GCA_004027205.1. Lineage (NCBI taxonomy): Eukaryota > Metazoa > Chordata > Mammalia > Rodentia > Ctenodactylidae > Ctenodactylus > Ctenodactylus gundi. The sequence continues at coordinate 117,925 of PVKB01000501.1, read as the reverse complement.
TGTCATATCAAAAGCAGAGTTCCTTAAAGGAATCTGCTATGTAGTAATTGTTTTCCCAAGAGTGGTAATCCATTCCAATTCTGAGATTTCTGTTTATATTTTAATTTGATACATTTAGTTTTAGATATGTGAAAAACCTTGGTTATTTTCTCTTGTCTTCCTCATAAATATATACAAATGCATAATGCATTATTTTATTAATAACAGTTCCAGCTTCATATCGGTTCCATTGTTAAATTAACGCCTACCGTTACTTATAGGCATAGAAAAATGATGCTTGTCAAAATCAATTAAAATAAATTGAACTTTTTCATCAAAATGTATTATATTTCTTACAATTATATAGTCTTTACTATAAACAGGTTTAATCTTTTCACTGGTCTCAATTTTTTTATTCATTTTAAATGATAATAGTTACCAATATTATATAGTACTTGAATGCCAAGCAACCTTTAAGAGATATTGACATAATGCCTATATATGAAAAGCATGGAATCATTTCTCCCTATTTTATTGATATTTATATATGCGATATATGACATTTACATTGGATTTGAGTATTTTGTGCATATAGATATCATGTCAAAATTACAAATCCTTCACGTCTCGCTTTCTGACCTTCCCACAGCTCCCACTCTTCCCCCGTTTAGTTCTACGCAATGACTATAATCTGAGTTTCTCATATTAGATAAACTATTCAATATTTAACCTTCTGCGTCTGACTCACTTCGTTGAGCATGACAGTGTCAAGTTGCCTCCATTTACTTACAAAAGCCTCAAGTCTATCTGTCTTTACAGATAAGTAGTATTCCATTATGTATGTATTCTACAATTCATGTATCCATTGGTATGTTGATGGTTTTTTTTTTGTGTCTTCCACATCTTAGTTATTGTTAGTTGTGCTGTTATGAACATGGGTATACGTGTATCTGTGTTACGTGCCAAACATAGGCTGGTATTTAATGAGTGAATGCAGAACAAAAGAAAACTTACATGTAATGTTATCCACATTTCTGTGACTATATCCAATATTTTATTTATTTAGGCAAAACTGTTTAAGATCATATCTCAACATATAAATTTTCTTCAAGTGATCAATTCATTGGATCACATAAATCTGTGATGCTTACATACTTAAAAATTAGGGTCTCGTAAGTCTGAAGCCAATGGTTCTGGTTTGAATCTTAAATGTCCCCAAAATCTTGTGTGTTGAAGATTTGGCCTCCAGATGGTTGTACTATTGGAAAGTAGTTGAAACAGGAGGAAGTAATGGGAGATGTGGGTCATTAGATGGCATGACCTTGAAAGGTATATGTGGATCCTGGTCCTTTCTTTCTTTGCTTGCCAGCTATCATGAGATGGGAAGCTTTGCTGTCCGCCAGATGTTGAGTCCTGTCAGAACTAAAAACAATGGAAGCAACCAACCAGGGACTTAAGCCTCTGGAAGTGTCAGCCAAAATGAAGCTTTTCTCCTTCAAGTCACCTGTCGCAGATGTTTTGTCAGTGTCAGAGAGCTGCTTGACGTAGTAGTCTTCAAGGTAGCCTGGACACGTATGGAAAGTGTGAACCAGGAAGCAAAGCAAAACAAACAAAACACTGGCAGGAAGGAGAGTTCCTGGACAAGATTCTTGAAGGGTCTGAAGACGTTTCAAAGATTGTATTTGATGTAGAGTGGCCGGCCAGTTCACCAACCAGAAGAAAACAAGTTGAATTTTAAAGCCAATTTGAAGGGAGTGTCAAGTAAGGAGATCAAAGGTTTGGAAGAAAACAAGAGGGAAAAAGAAGCCGACAGGAATGGAAGCAGCTCAGGAAGAGTGGAGGGAACACCAGGTGACAGCAACGAAAGCAGAAAAGGTAGGAGGTGGGCGCTGATGGCAGGCGGCGCAGTGCTTACTTCTGTTACTCCTGAGGGCATCACTGTGCCACAGCAAAGACGGCAGGAACTCAGAAGAAGCTGAGAGTGCAGATTGCTTCATACACCTTCACAGAAAGCACTTAGAAAGCGACCTAAATCCCACTCACTCTGATTGTCCGAAAGTGCATCGGTATTCAAGTAGCGTCATACTCCAGACAGCCAACAGCAGGCTGGAACCTGTTCACTGTCACTCAGAGAAGAGCTCACCTTTACAAGGAAGAGTGTGGATGACCGCGGCACAGCAAGCTGCAGTTAGGTGTTGCCTACAAACCGTCCTGTCCTTTGATTCAAAACTTTCCCCAGCTGCCAGCAAACACCTCTCTTTGCACCCAATGCAAATCAAAGAAGTGAAAGGTTTTATATGAAAATGCTCTTGCCTGAGCTGTGTGAGACACAACAGGAGAGAGCTAAGGGCAACTGTTTAAAAAGAGGGAAAAGGCACCCTCAAGCCATGAAGTTACTGAATAATTTTGCAGCTTTTTTCCCTCCTGAAAATGACTTTTAATCCTTTTTAAATGCGGGTGAAATTGGCCTATTTTGGCAAAGCTTGCTGAATTCTAACCTTGCAGGGCCAGTGGACCAAATGCCTGAGGGGATAAGAAGAATAAGGAAAGTCTGACTGCTCCTCTATGTGCAAATATTTTAGGATTCAACAAAATAAAATTCCCGATGATGGAAAAATTCTGTTGTCTAGTTTTCATATGTCACCATTTCTATACTGCTTATGAATGGCAAACTCCTCCAGAAAGGGACGTAGAATATGTTCAACTCCCCTCACAATTTTGATTTCTTTTTAATCCCAGACCCTACTAGTGGACCTGAACAGTATGTCCACCAGAGAAAGAACAGAAGAGCTCATGCCTGGTAGCATTTTAGTTCTCAAAGTCGGATACCTTGGGAAGCAGTCAGTGCAGGGTGCAACAGGGTGGCTGTACACTCTAGGTCCATTTCCCAGGAGCTATTTACTGATGTGCACCCAAAATCTGAGAAGTTGGGGGATGCTGTGTAAGAAGCAAAATTTCCAAAATGAATCTGAGTAGCATTTTGGATGATATAAGGTGATGGCTCTCAATCTTGATGGGAAATTATAATTACTTGGAAGATCTCAGAGTTAGGGGTGTAGCTCAGTGGGAGAACAAGTGCTTAGCATGCATGGAGCTGTGGGTTCAAACTTCAGCTCCAAAACACACAAATAAACAGGTAAGTAAACAAGGCATTCACTAATACCTGTACCCCATCACCACAAATCTTGATGTTACTCTTTTCAAGCGTGATGCAGTTAAGTTCTCCAGAGAAGTCTCAAATGTAGCCAGTTTGAGAACCACTTATTAGAGTGAGTGCACTTAAGTTTTTTTTTTTCTATGTGCTATGTTGAACCTTCAACATGAATAGATTTTGAATTCATAAAACTTATTTCTGTTTAGCACCAACCACTGATAGAAAATTTAAACTTTACAGAATACCAAGGGTCACACAAAATAGAATGAAAATGCCAAACATAAACTATCAGTAAGTTCGTAGGTTTTCATTTTATCTTCAACATACAAAACAGAATCTGTTTCATTATTGACTTGATTTGTTGCTTTTGAATAATTTAAATTATACATTTTCATGATAAAGCCTTTAAATATGGCTGTTCCATGTTTTACATTTAAGAGTCACCTTCCTTTCAATTAACTAATTTTCCACTTTAGAATATATTTTAATCTTTAACTTTTAGCCTACTTATAACTCCATAGAGAATTAGGGAGGAAGGTGATGTTTAAATATTTAACAACTAGTAAAGAGCCAACTGCCAACTGGGAAAGTTTAACCTTTAATAGCCAAATCAAAATATGGTCCTGAGAATCCCGAGTCATTTCTGAAAGGGACACTGAAAGGCGGTTTGGACAATGTTATTTAACAGGCAGGACAGGATACGAGCATCTTACAAATGACCTATTTTCCAAATATACACCTGTGGAGTTGTACCCCAATAAAGAATTAATCTACGCATTTATTTAAATTGTCTTCAAAGAATTTTGATGGAGGAACCAAAGTTAAAAGATAGAAGTCTATTTCTCATTCTGTGTCTGAAAGCATTTTTATAACTGCCGTTGTGTTTTGTAACCAAAAAGCAGAGATTTTTGAATTCAGACAACCCTTACCATAAATTTCAGCTTTCCTATTTCTGCTTCTTAGATTCAGTTTCTATCATTTTTTTTGTTTTATGAATATTTATTTATTTGTTTACTTTGAGGCAGAGTCTCACTCTGTAGCCCAGGCTGGTCCTGAACTCACTATGGAGCCTAGGCTGGTCTTGGACTCAGGACAATCTGTCTGCCTCAGCCTCCCGAGTGCTGGGATTGCAAGTGTGCACCACCAGGCCCAGCTTTATGTGGTGTTGGGGAATCAAACGAGGGGCCTTGCACTTGCTAGGCAAACACCGTAAGCTCTGTGCCATTCCTCTAGCCCTGAATTTTAAAATAAATACAGTGGTCTGGTCTGTAATTAGGCATTTGTCTACTGTTTGGAGAAGCCTACTTTGTCTCATGTTGTCAACTGACTCCAGGGCAAAAAGAACCAAGGTGGACAGGCCTGGACGAAGAGGCTGGTGGTTCCCAGTTTGGGGCAATTGTGAATAACACTGCTATAAATATTTTGCACAGGTTTTTGTAGGAATACACATTTCATTTCTCTTGGGTAAATACCTAAGGGCAACATAATTTAGTCATATGATAAATACACATTCTTCTTTACAAAAATTGCCAGACTGCTTTGTAATGTATCATTTGGCATTTACATGAAAAATATATAAAAATACTCAGGATCTGATATTGTCAGTTTATACATTTTATTAATTTTAATAAAGGTATAATAAATGTGTGGTTTTAACACGGATTCCCTTTATAAATAGTGCTGGCATATTTCACATCTTGTTTGTTATCCATCACTCTTCTTTGGTGACTTATGTACAAGTCCTTTACTTATTTTTATTGAGTTTTTAAATTTCATTATATAATCTAACACTTTTATATATAAATAATACATGTCTCAGCCAGAGACTTGCTTTTTATTTTATTAAAAGTATGGCTTTGAATAGCAGAGGCTTTATTTTTGAGGAGTTCCTTTGTAATTCTTTGACTTTATAGTTCTTTTATAATTTGTGTTTTTGCATCCTTCACCCAAGGTCACCAAAGTATTCTGCTCTGTGTTATTTTCTAAAATTGTGGTTTTAGGCATGCAATCAATTTCCAATTGAATTTTGTCTTTTTAAGTTATGAGTAGAGATTCATTTTTTAACACAAATTTTATTATTTCAGTTTTGAATAAATATAAGACATTAAATTTGCCTTTTGGGGAAACTCTTGACAGATTGTAACTAACATAATCATTTTTTCCCAAGCCAGAAAAAAGCAAATCTCAACTGTCCTCCCCAGTGAGTCCTCCACAACAGCCCTTGTTTAATTTACCTGCAGACAATTTTAATTATATTACTTTCTTCCTAAAAGACCAACGTCCACAAGCACAGTATTAATTTATCAGTTTACCTTTTAAGGTTCTTCATAATCCAGGATTTTCTGATATAATCAAATGCATTGCATAGCCTCTTTAACATGATCCATTGGACCTATCTAGTTGGCTTTATCAATTTTCCCTGGTGTGATCAGGGTAATACTGATCACTTGAAAACAAGCTTGCTCTATGTTCTCTATGCCCCAATGGGAAGCCTTCTCTTTTTGCCTCTAGCCTGGCATACAACTCCATGTCATTCTTTAGGATGCAGTCATTTTCTTTAGGACATCCTTTGTAACACCCCAACTTCAGATCTGCTCAAAAATACGAAGTTGAAATTTTCTCTGAAATCTCTCGGTCTATTACTATTGTCCATATTGCTCATTTAAAAACTTTACCTTATATTTTATAATATTAAAAATATGCTTCTCCCAGTCAACTCTACAAGAGCAAGGTCACTGTTCATTCATCTTGTAAGCAATATCAGTCCTCGCTACATGTTGGGAAAAATATCCACTAGGGTATGGAAACTAATGACAAGCATACGTGCTTTGTCTTTAGGGATTTAGTTTTCCAAAGTGGTAGCCACTGAGCAAGAAATCACAAGTGGACCAAGGTTGTGGAGGGGAAATTTCATGGGATCATGACAACAGTTAATGGTGTACAGATCCATTGCCCTGTCGTGGCTCTTTCTATTCATTCTTTTATTTTTTATTCATATAAAACTTGAAATTTTAGATTTCAAAACATGTACTTTTTGAATAGGTAAACATGTAGTATTATTTAGTTAAATTAATTCAGACAATGCAGTATTAAAAGATCTATGAACATATAGCTACTGTAGTATATGAAGTGACATTCTACATTTGATAGTTTCTTAAATAAATGGCTTTGGAAAAATTAGATCTTCATGTGAGAAGAAACTTAATTCAGATTTCTATATTCATTATATACACATGCCAAATTCTAAGTTAAGTGTGAGCATAAAAGATATAAAATACTAGAAAATACAGAATATTTTAATATTCTTGAAATAGAAAGTGTTTTCAAAGCAAATTATGAAACTCAAAAACTATGAAGTAAAAACACTATTATGTGTGATGGCATAATATAAAACAACTTATGAATAACAAAAATTAAAAACAAGAAAGGCAAATAAATTATTGAGAAAATAGGTATAATATTTCTTAGAAAAATAGAGTTTTTAACCTTTAAAAATAACATATACATGGGTAAGACCAGGCAAATATCTTTGAAAAAATTGACAGAGTGCATAAATTTTAACTCACTCTAAAACAAATATCCTAAAAAAGGAAATGTAGCTTTAATAATAAAAAGACTTGCAAATTAACACAATAATTGTGCATTTTCATTATCAAATGAGCAAAGATTGTAATGTTTCTAGAGTCTGATACTAGTAAATGTTATAAAAATCTTACAAATAATTAGAATCTTACATATAATTAAAATGTTCATTGATCTACAACTTCTAGAGAAAGAGCTATCTGAAAATACATCAAAACCTCTAACTGTCTTGAAAATCTTTGAATAGTAAATATTTTTAAATAAGTTCTGTATGAGAAAATAATTGGACAAGTATGAAATGTTTTATTTATTAAGTCAAAATTAAAAATAAATGAATTATTCATCAAAATATTATTGATTAGATAAGCTTTAGTGTATTGATTCAATGAAGTAATTACCAGCCAGTAAAATAAAGTAAGGTATATATGTACTTTCAGGTTATTATATCATATATATATATATATATATATATATCATATATCATATATATAGTACAACTGCAGTATTTTACATTTATATAGGAAAGGTGCTTGTGTGTGCATGTGCATGCGTGTGTGTATGCGTGCGTGTATGTGTATATTTATACCAACATGTCAAAAAAATTTCTCTGTCAAGCAGTTTTTGGAATGAAAAGAGTTTATACTTCAGTAACTTTAATAATATTATTTAATCCATCATGAAGGTGATGGTTTTTATGTAATGTTTATATTACATACAAATATTCATATCAGTCATAGAAAAATTAAAATAAATATTTCATCACCCAACACAGGGACAATTAATGTTCACATTGATGCATTTTCTTCTGCCATGTTTTTCTAACTTACATATGTGTGTTTAGACGTATTTGAAGTGATGACATAAAGATAGCGTTATGATTTGAATCTGGAATGTCTCCCAAAACTCTCACGTTTGAAAGGTGATTCCATCATGGGTGAATCCCTTGATTTCCTGTGCTGTGTAGAGCCAGGGGTACTGGCTGGAAGGGGCAGACACTGGGACATGGTCTGGAAGGTTGTACTTCCTTCTTTAGCTCCACCCTTCACACTTGCTTCCTGTCTCTGCACGCTGTCTTGAACAGTCTCTCTCCGGCTAGGTCTTTGGCCAAGCCCTTCCACCATCACAGGTTGCTCAGGAAGGAACAGAGAGCTTTTGAAACAGAGATAAAATAAGCCTTTCCTTCCTTAACTTGTGAGTATTGGGTATGGTGTCCCACTAATGAAAATATAATTAAGACAGATAGCTTATAACTGTTTTTACTGAGTCTCTCATTCAACAATCCATTCATTCATTGTTTAATCTTTGTGTGGAAATCTCTGAAGTATATCATAGGGGATGGAAGAAAGAGGACCAAGACCAAAAAAGCTACCATCTAAGTGCTTTCATTGACCTAAGTTATGTATTTACTGAGGATTTTTATGTTTCAAGCATTGAGCTAGATGTAAAAACAACATTCTAGGCAAGTTTCTCTTCTCAGTGGAAATAGAAATTACCAAACTTCTTTGATTTTCTTGGTGTTAGAATGAGTAAAAAATGTATCTGATCCTCGTACATCCCAAGCACTTGTATACATTATGTATAATAAAATCATCTAAATTACCCTTTAAATGATTATGTTTTTTCTTCTGAGTCTAAGATCATGATCATTTAATTTTCTTCCTGTGGACATATACTCATAAAACTACGCCAACTTAATTAATGGGTAGAACAGAAATGTGTCTAATGACAGAGAAGGAGACACCCTCTAAGGAAAGCCACCTGTAATGAAGAAATGAATTCAATGTTCAGTTTTTTCCAGGTACCAAAAATCATAATGAAGTTAAAGACCAGATGGAAGATTATCGTTAATATCAATGGTATTATAGCGACATCAGCAGATTTATTTATGATCCTTGCTTTTAAATTCTCAATTGCTCTTCATGTTGGGGATCAGCGTTGTCTGACAACAGGTGTCAATACTGATGTGCTGAACAGAGTCAGAAAAACATGGTGACTTTTGCCCTATTCCCTCTTCAGAATCTACCTGGCTTCTGGACCATGACCTAGATCTACCATTTATATCACCATGCTTTCTGGTCATCATGCGAAAGCACGGTGGCCCATTAGAGGTCATGGTCTGAAGCAGGCATGTTCTAGAGAAGGAATAAGGCACAGCGATGTCAACAGTAGACACTTGCGCTGTTACAGTAGACGTCAACAAGTGCAATGGGCAGCCACTGTAAATAGTATACACATGGGAATTAGTGATATGTCTCCAGAAGGAAGCAAGGGCTTACTTGCGGCAGGGATATCTTTGGCTGGTAGATTCTGAGTTTCTGCTGACTTACACTTTGTTCCTGAGGACAGTGTGGTCTACAAGTGTGAGATGAGGTTTATTCTACGGGTGGGGCTTCATGCTATTACTCTATGAGACCTAGTTTTGAAGGAAACAGGTTAAATAATGTGACTCTCTCAGTAGCAAGAAATCTAGGAAGTTGTAGAAGTGGAAGATCAAAAGTCTTACATGTAGTGATACCTTCCCAGAGCCTCTGGTGACTAATATGGACGAATTGCTTTAGCCTTTAATGTTTTTCCTTCAGTCCATTGCAATCCGGTACTTTCTCTGGGCTCCATAGTTCTTCTCTTCCTTTCTTTTACTTTAATTTCATATTAAAATCACAATGACATTAAAATGTTTTCGTGATGGAGATCATTCATTACATCTCAGTGTTTATGCCAAGAAATTTTTGAGGTAATCTTAATCTCTGCTTGATTATCTTGGCTTGGTCAGGTAGGTACAACAGTTGAATGTAAGAGAAAAAGCATTTGTCCTCCCAAAATAGTTAGAAAACCCATGCACTACCAGAGTCTTCATTCTCAGTTCCAGCGGTGTTTGGATACCCTGAAGTTACACCGTCTGCAGCCAACAAGGCTGTAAATAGTGACCATGTACACATTTGTCTTGTTTTTTATCAAAATTAATTTCTTAAAAGTGAGAAGACATTTTAATTATTTGATGTTTGCATAGTTTGCCCTGAGGAGAGATGACAATTAATCTTTTCTATATTTATTGTCAAGAATATCACAATCAGCAATAAATAACTACATTTGTTACAAGTAGAGGAACTTAATTGAAAGTGTTACTTTTGTTATATACAGCTATTTGTAAGTATGCAGGAACCGAAGGCAGTCTGGGAAGTAGAAATCACTTTTCCAGTGCAGTGTTTTTAATTATGTCTTTTTCACCTGAGCTGGAGGGCAAAAGTTTCATTTTCTCCCTGCTCATTATTAATAGAACCCACAAGGGCAGGGTTTTCTAATTTCATATTTTTAAGTGAATTTAGAATGCAAAGTATTCTGAAATGACATTAGCTGTGTAGTTAAGATAATACCTTGGTTCTGAAATTTCTTTGCTTCGTACAAATCTTTATGTCTGACCCGGATTGACTGCCCTTCATTACCATAGAAATACCTACTTGTACTTTGTCCTTATGTTACTAAAAGTGTGCTCAGTGTGCTGTCCTGACTTTTGTTTGAATGTTAGATACAGTTGAAACAGAAGGTAACCAAATATTTTTTGTCTGTTATCTGTGTTGAATGTGATTTTGTGCAACACAAAGACTTGATAGCATTTTTAAATTAATTAACCTGAAAGAAATTGAATTCACCCATCTCGGTTCCTTAATAATATCCTGGCTAAAACATTAAATAATAAATGAGAGAAGCACGGGAGTGGGGAGATTCCAAGCAGACAGAATGAGGCATCCCAGCCTCCTAAGTTTTTATTCCCCCTCTCGCCATTGTTCCCCCGATGGTTTTGAGTCAGCCCCTCTGCCTTTGTCTTCCTGGCTACAGCATCAGAGGAATAGCCGGCCCAACCTCGGCCTGTGTGGTGGCGAAAAAGAATGAAGGCCTAAAATGTGCTTTGAGAGCGTCGAGTAAAACCCACTACACTGCATGTGGAAATTATTATTAGTTCATTCTTCATGCACTTTTAGTCCTTGCCCTCTAGGCTCAGACTGCCAGCCAAGGCACCAATTACTGTCGATGGGGCTGTTGGTTCTTATGATGTGAACACCTGTCCTCCAGCAAATGAACTGAGATAATACATACCAATTTGCTATGTGTGTCATATACCCTACAAATTGAATCTCCAAACTACACTCTGAGTTGAATAATAAATGACACTGGATTTAAATGACAGGAAATAGACTCAATACAATTGCCTGGGCATCTGTGTCCACGCAGGCCTTTGTCCACCCAGTCTGTTGCTGTAACTCCACGCCAGACTTCCCTCTGCATTCTTGGAGCTATGGGGCCATCTGTATGGGTAAAGTCACTGCAGAAGAGCTGCTTTCCTTGGGACAGCCTCAGGCTGATTAATTCAGTCAGGCTGGGGTTCAGCAGACCCAGCCCCATGCCCCACACTGCTCATCAGATAAGACAAAATTGCAACTGGATCCAATTCCAAGGGCCTTCACATTTATATTTAAAGGAACATTCATCAGGCAACTGGACAAGCTGTCCCATAAAACTTGTGGCCCGGAAATTTATAGGAGAGAAGATGTCAAAGTGACAAAGGAAATAAAGGGAAAGAAGGAAAGAAAAGAAAAAGAAAGTATTGTGCCATGGTGAGAGAATGAATTTTACATCAGTCAGATGCAGATGTTGGTGTGAATGTTGGCTTGACTTTTGCTAGTTACACACCTAAATTCCTTTAAGTTTTAGTTTCTTCTTTGAAGTCTAGTCCATAACATTTACTCACTACTTATATTCCTGATACCTAACAAAGTATTTGGCACATAGTAAGTCCTGAAGAATAATGGGATGATGATTTTTCAATAATCATTTTCCCCCCTTGGTACAGCTGTAGAGTTAAGGGCTGAGAGGTGATTAACTGTCTGTATTTAGCCAGTCCTGCTTCTCCCTCATGCCCAGATTCGTCATGAGGCACCTTCTCCAGCTGGGAGGTTAAACATCCTACTTCAATGTGTCTTGGGCAATTTAAACCTCTTCTTTCAAATAATTTACGTTGCATAGGCAAGACCTCCTCTTTTGGTGCCTTCTATTTATTCATGTATTTATGAAGTCGTGTAAGATTTCTTCTGTCCTCAGCATCTTCTGTGGATACCTAATTTCCTTCTCAGACAATGTTTAGTTTCTCTCTGGGGCCATGCAGATAAATCAAAACCGCTTTTAGAAGTCACTTGTTTCATGTCAGCTTATTTAATTAAAGTATTACTTACAAAGTATTTAAATTAAGCGATCCCTTCCTACCCATTATCTTGCTGAGTGGAATTTGCAGCTAATCCTTGGATTTCTTGAGGAAGATCTTAATCTTTTAGAATTGAAGCTTTCTTCAGTTGATCCTATTTATTCACTAAAATTCTCAAAATTTTCTAGTGTTCTACTGGCTCATAGTCCTTCTTACCACAGTACTGTTTTTAATTATGAAATATTTCAGAGGATCTGAAGAAGGACTGGGAAGTTATTTACATTCAGCTTACATCTTTCACACAAAGCCCTGATGAGTAGATTATGACTTTTTATTGACTATGAAATGAGCATAGTCATCGATAAGTTGAAGGAGGTCAGTAAGTAGAATCAGAAAATGTATGGTCTGGAATGGGGCAAGATATTGCTAGGAGAAAATAATAGTGAAAGTAGATGAGCCAATACTGCCATTTGCATGGGAAATTTGGAATTATTAAACTAGAGAGACCTACCATGCATTAGTAATTGGAAACTCTTATACACTGATGGTATGTTTGCAGGAAGAGGGACTAACATCCACTCCTCTACTCACCCACGGCTTGGCTTTCATTTTATCTATCCAGCTCACCTAACCCTAAAACTTTTTAACCCAGTATTTAAATTAGCATTTAGGATATGAGAGGAATTTATAACTACTTTGTATCTCAGGTCTGAAGAGATCTGAGGACAGACTTTTTTTTCTCCCATTTTATTGACATGTATAAGCCCCCCCCCCCCACCCAATTTAAGGTTTACAATGAAGTTGAACATTTTGTGCACCCATGTATCTTGTCAAGGTGACAAGGACTCTCCCACTCTCCTTTTGTTCCTCCTTCTACCCACCCCTCTTTTCCTCCACACCCTACCCTCCTGGTTCACTTTGTTTTTCCGTTTTAAGTTCCCTAAGAGTTGTGATCTGGGTCTCTTGTATCAGACTCTTTTTAAAGGCACAGTATAGCACAGATTACACAGGAAAGCAAGTATAGTGAAACTTATTTGCTGCTGTAAGTTACATTTTATATATATTTTGGATTTTTGATGCATAGTCTTTATTGATTAGTCAGAGAGAAAAATCAGATTATCGTTCTTTTCCAAGAACTTTCGTATTTCACTTCGAACTTTATTATTGTTTATGCTGTTGTTTTTTTCTATCCTCTTAAGTGAGAATATTATTTATTATGTTATATCACTTTTTCTTCTTTTCAAATAAAATAATGTGAAATCATCAGTTGCCCTGCAAGCAACGCATTACCATGCCTCATGATTTCTGATTCACGATAATTTTATTATGACTATTTCAATATGTTTTGTAACTCAAGAGGTTTCTCTATGGCCTGAGTTAAGGTATGCTTTAAGAATTTCAACTATTTGAGTGGTCAAAATTAATTTTTAGACTTGATTTCTGACTATACAATTCTAACAATATAATAAATAAAAGTGTTACATAATGATAACTTGAATTTACAGATGCTAATTCTATGCTCCAATAAGTGATCATTTTTAATTACTTTTATACTTAAAATAATACATATTCTGCAGTTTTTGAAGATTGTTCTACAGGATATGTTTGTTAATTGTGACATTTAAATCTTATATGCCCTTATTAATATTTTGACTATTTGGTCTCTCAATGAATGAAGAAGATATATTAAAACATGAGGTTGTGATGTTGAATTTAGAATTTTACACATACTGATTAACTGGAAATTTTATCATTATACAAAGTCTTTCTTGTACATCAATTCATGTAACACAAATAATGCAATGTTTGGCATGGAATTTAATTGGGACTTTTCAGCCCACGGACAATTTCTGTAAGTTTTCTGTGTAATTTCTTTAACAGCTATGCCTGTTGCATCCTAGGCTGTCCTGATAAAAATATTTTATTTATTCCTCAAGTATATGCATTCACTGATTTTCTTTTCCAGACAAGGTCTCACTCTGTGGTGTAGGCTGGTCCTGAAGTCACTATGCAGCCAAGGCTGCCAATCATCCTGCCTCAGCCTCCCCAGTGCTGGGATTACAGGCACGTGCCCCCATGCCCAACTGTTACACGGTGCTGGGAGATGTAACCCCAGTCTTGAGACTCCAAGGTGAGCTCTCTAACCACTGAGCCATGTATCTGCATCCAGCTCTCATTGAAAATTTGATGTTTTTTTTTTTTTCAGTGTGAAGGATTGCAGCACGGCCTTGAGAATTCTGGGAGAGCACCTTACCACTGACTTACAGCCCCAACTCTATGTTTTTTTCATCTAACCCTGATTTCATCTTCATTTTGTTATCGTTCTTTGCTAAAAATGTCTATATATCACCCATATTCTTGAGTGATAGGTTTAGATGGATATAAAATTCTGGCTGACATATATATATATGTTCTTTTGAAGATACCCACTCAGGTATCATATGGTTTCTATTTTTCCTTTTGAGAAGTCAGCTGTTTTTGCACTGTCTAGGGGTGCATTTATTTTTAGTAATCATTTTGAGAATTCATTGGACTTTTTGACTGACAGAATCATTTCTACTAGTTCTGGAAAATTCTCAGCTGTCTAGTCATTCTCCTTATTCTCTGTAAAGCTCCGAATAGACATATAGTGGCTTTCTTACCTTCTATCAGTGTCTTTTCTCTTTTTAGATAGTGGCCAATAATTTGTGTTTAATCCTTGTTTCAAGTTTCTTAAAATAATAAATACATTTGTTCATTCTCAAAATGTTATTAGAATTTTGGAAAAATTTCCAGCATATTTATTTATTTATTTGAGAGAGGGTCTCACTCCACAGTCCAGGCTAGTCCTGAACTCATTATGTAGGCCACTCTGGCCTTGAATTCGCAGCAATCCCCCTGCCTCAGCCTCCCAAGTTCTGGGATTACAGGTGTGTGCCACTAAGCCCAGCTTCCTGGTCATTTTTTTTTATGATCTCCTTTTTCATATTATACACTTGCCTATTTTTAAAGACCTACTCATTTATATTTCTTACCTGTTACTGCTGGTATTTACAGTTTTTTGAATTTTATTCTGTAGGTTTTAAGATGTCTTATGCTTGGGATGAGGATGAACCTCAGTGTGTAGGACATGTACCTAGCCCACATGATGCTTCGAGATAGATTTCTAGCATTAAAGAAAAAAAAAAAGAACATACAGTCCCCATTTCTCCTTTCTCTCTTTTCTTCTCCTCTCTTCTCACCTTCCACACACCTTGTCTTAGTTATTCATTCTTGGGACAGAATATCCAAAGTCCGCAATTGAAGGGAGGAAAGATTTATATAGCTCCCAGTTTCAGAAGGACCCGTACAGTCCATTCATGGGCATCCAGGAATGGTAGAAACACATGGTAGAGGTTTAACTAGAAAAGTTCATGGCATGGCAGTCAGAAAGCCAGGTGAGTGAGGGGTAAGCACACATCTGGAGACTAAGGCAAAGGCTACAGCCTTCTCAGGAAAAGCTGTAACAATGTTTCCTCTTCCTTCCTTCACTTAGCTCAAGCGTCCAGTTGGGCGCCCCATCCCCAGGTTGGGTTCCCTCGCTTCCTGGCCCAGAAGTCAATAACACACACCTGAAAGCTTTGTCCTGGGTTATCTTGATCTCAAGAAGTTGGCACAATCCCTCCAAGGTGAAGCCCTGGGCATCTTCACCTTCCAGACAAGACTCACCTCCCAACAGCACGTGGTTTGACAGGTATCCCACTACATCAAAACACATGAAGCTTTGCAGTATACGGCAGGTCCAAGCCATATCATACGCTCATGGCACCTATTTTCTTCCTGGGCAAACTTTGTGTAACTGAAGTTAAGTTTGATAGTCATTTTGTCAGAGAAGATTTATTCTGGTTTCTGCAGGCCAGGTGTGGAAGAGTAACACTTAATATTTGGCTTATGGAATGTATATGCCAGATAAGTAATGTTAGTTACTTCGCTTTCAAATCTTAAGTAAAGTTACACACATGGTTGGAAAATGTCAGGCAGAAAGTTTTTCTTTTCAGCTCTGTACAGATTCATGCCCGAAGTATTCTACCACGACCCTTCACTTCTCCACTCCCACCTCCTGTTCCACCACAGGGTGCATTGTCTTTCAGGACGCAAGCTCTATATGGTGGTTTCTAATTCCACCTTTCCTTTTTGAGTGCTCCCTAAGCAGTAATTTTGATTCTTCCTTATGCCTGTGGATCACTAAAGTTCCAACTGTGTGTCACTGTAAGTCTTCCATTACCTCTTCAGATGGCTGTGAAAGCTCCTAATTTGACCATGCATTTAAATTTTATTTTTAAGATATTTTATCTAATAGGCATACATGTGGATTTTTTAATGCTATTTTGGAGAAACGGCTGCTCTAGTACTGGCTTCTGACCCAGCCAGCTCGGTCAGTCAATAGGGTACACAGAGTGGGGCAATGCGGATGAAAAGAGAAGAAAGAGAGATAAAAAGTAAGGAAGGAAGATGGACTCTTGCAGGGGCAAAAGACGATTTATTCAGTATGACCTTCCTTTTATAGTTCAGTTGCTTACCAGAAAACATTCAGGCTTAACAGTATTTACATATTTAAGATGGCTTAACAATGTTTACATAACATACGTAAGACACCTTAACAATGCTTACATAAGACAGTTTTTGAGTCAGGGTCCTGCTCTGTAGCCCAGGCTGGCCTTGGACTCATGGCAATCCTCCTGCCTTAACCTCCGGAGTGCTGGGATTACAGGCGTGCGCCACCACACCCAGCTTATGTGGTGCTGGGGAATCGAACTCGGGTACTTAATACTTAAAACTTCTTTAAAGAAGGAACTTGGCCCCAGGCAGTCAGGAATGTTAATCTCCAAGGTCCCCAACAGGCTTCAGAGAATAAAGTAAGCCTGGTACATTCTGTGTCAGGAAGCAAGAAAGATCGAGTAGAGACATGTCATAAGGACCCAGAATCTAGTTTGGGGATAACTAAAGCATCAGTGATGATGAATGCAATTGCTACCATGGACTATATAAAATTATGTTAACATTTCTAAGGTTATGTCAGAGACTGAAATAAATACTAAAATAGGAGATTATAGAAATAACTCCCTTCTTTGAGACAGGGTCTCTCTCTCTCTCTCTTTCTGTAGCCCAGGCTGATCCTGAACTCACTGTGGAGCCAGGTCAGCCTTGGGCTCACAGCAATCCTCCTGCCTCAGCCTCTCAAGTGGCGGGATTACAGGCGTGCACTACCATGTCTGGCTTGTGTGGTGCTGGGGAATAGAATTTGGGTACTTGGCACTTGACCGGTGATGTGAAGATAGGAGTGAGCCAGGGGTCTGGGAACTCAAGCCAAGGCTTTCCCATGAAAAGCTGTAACAATGTTCCTTCTTCGTTCCTTTACTTAGTTCAAGCTACCAGTTGGGCTCCCCACCCCTCCCTCCCTCCCTTCCGGCCCACAGATCAATAATATCGATAAGACATACCTGAAAGCTCTTGCCTAGGAGTTTCCTAACTTCAACAAGTTGACATAAACTGTCCAACAGTCACAGAAAGGCTCATGAAAACACAACCGTGTGTTTTCATCCTCTTTATTTATGGGGTCTGGCACCATAAGTGACTTCTGGATCTTTCTCCAAGTCAAATAGATCATGAAAGGTAGAAGTTGTGAATTGATTCAAAGCATGGAGGGATCCACAGTAGCACAAAGGAAGACATTCATAAAAGATGAAGATGACTTCTAGCCCTGTTCAGAAAGTGGCAAGATCAATGTGTGTGTTTGCAGACAGAGGGATATCTTGAAAAGAATTAATAGCAATGTGTCTTTTACTGCAATGATTTAAAAAATTTAATCATTAGCCATATTTCTTGATCTCTATCTATGATCTATCTATCTATCTATCTATCTATCTATCTATCTATCTATCCATGTGTGTGTATGCATATATGCATCAGATTTTTGACCCTCCCAGCTTGCACAATCATGAACTATTAAAGTGATATTATTTTAGGGCATTGATTTATGGTTGAGGAAAATAGAAGGGTGAAAATTCTGATGGGAGTTTCAGTCAAAGGCTATATGTTGATGACATTTTTTCTTGGAGGAAATCACTCTTCTACTATAATAAAGCCTTCAGCTGATTGGATGAAACCAACACATACTATGAGGAGCAACCTGCCTTACTCAAACCCACCATTTTGGATGTAGTTTTCATCAAAAATGTACTTACAGAATCATTTATAATATTAATAATTTCGTCCAAATGTGTCAGCACTCTGGATCAGTCAAGATGGCACAAAATTAATAATATAACAGTACAAAAGTAAGTTATTAGTCTCAACAAATGTAGAAATACTAAGTGATAAAAACATTATATTGCTTGCGATTCATTTTCAAATGATTCAGCATATCTGTATATAGACGGATGTTTATACAGGCACACATCTACTGCAAAATATGAACCATTTTTCTTTTCTTTTTTTACCCTATTTTATTAATTTGTATAAATGCAAAATTTAAAGTTTACATTGATCTTGAGCATTTTGTGCACATACATATCATGGCAAAGTTACGAGACCCTCCCTTCTCTCCTTTTGGCCATTCCCCCACCACACCCCCAGTTCCACGTTAAGTTCCATGAGATAATTGTAATCTGGGTCTCTCATATCAGACAGACCATTCAATATTTCACCTTCAGCTTCTGACTCACTTCACTAAGCATGATGGTCTCTAGTTGCCTCCATTTGCTTACCAAAATAAAACATTCTCAATGATTGGATGTGTTATACATGTTACACATGGCTCCAAACAGCCATTTTTTTTCAAACACCGTGTATAACACGTTCAATAATTGAGATTTTTTTTGTTTAAATCTGGACATTTTTGTCGTTGGAAAGTGTTTTGAAGTTCATATTTTAGATGTGTATGTTTAAGATATCCATAGATCACATAATAGGCTACTTCCTTCAGAAAATTAATGACCCAAATCCAGTGTGTGTACTACGCTTTTCACAAAATGCTTCTAATGGCTCCAGTTTATTGGCTAATTTATACTATACATTATGAAGTATATTCCATATTTCAGATTATGTGTTTATGATTAAATACTTAGAATAATTAAAAAAGAGTAGCAGCATTTCAGCAGTATTATTTAAAAGCATAAAAATCACATATTTTATATACTTGGGCTTATTTAGCCAGACAGCTAACCCTTTTTATCATAAAGAAATATTTCCACTTTTTTCACATGAGAGATTGTTGCCATTTTTTCTTCGTTTTTACTAATGAGAATGTATGAAATTAAAAATCTAGCAATTTACATAAGAACAATAAAAATTAATAGAAAGTTTCATTTATAAATTTTTCTTAGGAATGATAATTTGTATCTTTAGATGGCACCCACCCAGCATGCTCATGGCCATCATGATAAGAATATATTAAGTTCTTCGCTAAAAGTATAAAACCTCATATTCTTTTTAATTTCAATCACTTGATAATGTTAAAGGCAAAGGATGTTAATGATATCAAAGAAACTTAGTTAAGACAACTACAGTGTGATTTAATAATAAAAGGCCTAAAACAATGAATTTTCTAGCTATTTTTATGTTAAATCTATGCTCCCATTTGGTCTTTGATTCTAAAATATGTATTTAACTTTTTTAACTTGTGAGAGATTACCTACCTAACAGCAATCAAGTCTATTTTAGGAGGTACTAATGGTACATAATAAAACTAAACAAAAATTTTAATGAATTTTATTATTCATCAGACATACTCAAAGTCTTCAAAGAACAGACATTCCAAACAGTAGTGAAGACATCTTTCTTCACCAGGAATGTCTGAGAAACAAAACTCCCGAGGTTAAACATACTTTATTTAAATGGCTTCTGTGTTTTCATTAAAAAAGAAACACCACGTTGAAAAAATATCTTGGTTTCACTACTACTTCTTAATTTCTCATAGATACAGTGAGTAGCTACAAGAACTTATTCATTAAGAACAATATCCCATGTATTCTAATTCACATATTTGTAGAATAGTCAGCATTCTTAAAACTAACCTTTTAAATAATATTGCAAAAAAAAAAACCTTAAGTAGAAATTAAATCATTTTCTTGGATTACAAAATGTCCAACGTTGGGGCAATTTTAGATATTATTTCAAATGTAAAGGTCACTCTGAGCAAGAATTAATACGTTTAAGAGATTGGGTGATTTAAGTATCAGAGAACAACATAGATTCTAGAATCCGTATAACCTTCTGAAACTCAGTCTCAACTGAATTATCTCAATCTTCTTATTTCCCTAAAAAGAAACAAAGTAGCATCAATATATTCTGCATGTTACTTTTACTGTTTGATTGGCAACGGCTGACAGCCTCCGCAAACACCAGAATCTTCAAGTTACCGTGGGTAAATGCAGGCCTTAGCGTCCAGTGGTTTCGGCCCTTCTCACCTCATTCTTCGCTCTGATAATTCACACCTTCACTCCAGCTTTGTCTAAGTATACCAATTTCTAATGTCCAATCTATTCTCTTTAAAAAAAAAAAAAAACAAAACTACTATTCATAGAGGACAGTTAGTCTCCTTGTCCATTTGATCTAATGCTTTCCTTAGGTACACATAGATTTCCATAAGTTAAGCTGTGTATGTTATATAAACTCTAACTTTCCTTACACGGGCTAAATCTGAACATTTGTATGTTAACTTGCATATAAATGCTGGATACTGTCACCTAGTGGTGATTGTTTATCCACCACAATTTAATTTTGGCAGATTGTCATTTTCCTACTAGAGTTTACATAATTTTTTGAATATCATACTTAAGCAATTTTTATTGAGATATTTGTATAGATGGTGCTGTATTCCCAGTAGCAGAACTACATCAAAGAAGAAAAAAAACAATATAAAACAAAATGAAATGGAAATATCTGCTATGGCTCTTCTGGGGCACATGTGGTATTACATTTTGTTGTTTGGAAGGGCAGAGTCAAAAGGGGAAAGGGGAAGGATTTGTAATTTTGATGCAATATATATGTGCACAAAATACTCAACTTCAATGTAAACACCATGTATTGCATATACATATCAATAAAATGGGGAAAAAGAACCCCCCAAAATTGTAGAACTGAGAGGAAAGTAGAAAATAACAAGAAAAAGCTTAAATAATATGAGAAGTACAAGGTATATACATTCATAAAACAGAAAAAAATTAAGCAGCAAAAGTAAGAAAAATTAGATTTGGGTGCTCATTTGGTGAAACTTTTCAGTTATGCATTAAATAGAAATATGAAAAAGATGCACAATTTTGGAAGTAGATAATTGTCTGCATGCAAAGCAGAAGAGGCTTTACAGTGCTTTACTCTATAATTTATTTTTCACAGCAGTGTCGATTAGCAATTCTCAAATTATTTGTATTCTAGGACTGCAAAAACTGTGTTGTGAATAATGAAAACTAATCTTGTGGAAAGTAGAAATAATTTTGAACCATGTGGAGTCGGATTGAAACTGGAAGCATCAATGTCAACTAATGACTACTGATGGTACTTAGGTAAGTAGGTTAGTGCATAGATATAACCAGAGGTGCTTGTGAGTACGAAGGCATACTGCTCTGTCTTTCTGCCGACAGTGTCTGGAAGGAAGGACAGTCTAGAGTCAATGAGGCCACTTAATACTCAGATCCTGTTCTCTAAATATTATTCTTTAGTTAAAAAAAAAAAAAACAAAACAAAACCCTGTGCTTTCAGAGAAAAAGTTGCTATTATGGCTGGGGCACAGAAAGTACAATGTGAGCCCAGAATAATTTGTGATCCCACAAAATAAGAAAAAGCTCATAAAATGAAAAAAAAAAAGATGTTAAAAGGACACTGTATCGAACCTAGTGGTTGTACCTAGAACACTGTGAGCTTGAAGAGTTTAGCCCATAGAATAAATTTCTATGAGGTCGTGCTAGTATTGATATATAATTAAATAAAAGTTTTAGTACAGGAAAATAACTATATGAGAATGCCAATTAACAAATAAGAAATGAGTAACAATTTTAAAATCACTATTTAGTGACACAGTAACATGATAATTTCTGCAAGCGAGAATCATAAATAGACCTAAGAAGATTAGAAGTAAAAGTATAAAAATAAAAATGCCTCATAATATTATAGCAGTTCCTCATAAGATAGTCATTAGTCATAAAAGAGGCTTGTAAGTTACTCCAAAGCAAAGACCATCTAGCATGTTTTACCTAATTGAAGTGATCAGAGTTAACACATCATAACAAAACATTTACGTGACATGTAATGGTACGGTTTGGACCCTAAATGTCTCCCAAAATCTCGTATCGAAGGCGTGGTCTACAGCTCGATGTGCTGTTTGTTGGCGGTGTAACCGTTAGGAGTTGGGGCTTGGTGGAAAGTTGCTAAGTCATTGGGTGGGCCCTTAAAGGAGTGTTACATTGCAGCTTTTCATTTTCGGTTTCCCAGCCACTATGTGGTAAGCAGACCCCTGCCACATATGCCATGCTTTAGATAATCCTGGCCACATACTCAAAGGCATCAGAGCCAATTGGTCACAGACTGAAAACTTGTGAAAATGTTACTCAAAATTAATAATTCATTTTTGTAAATTACCTCAATTATTTTTGTCTCAGTAGGAAAGAGTTGACCAATACACGGAAGAAGGGCATTATATAATCTCGGTGATCGTCTTCGCTGGGCATGGAGGTGTACACCCACAAAGCCAGAACTCCAGATGGTGAGACAGAAGTACTGCTGTGAGTTCGAGGCCAGCCTGAGCTACAAAGCTAGACCCAGTCCCCCCCCCCCCAAAAAAAAAGGTAATCTTACCAAAGGACATAACTTGAATTTAGTAAAGAGAAAATATCACATAAATCTGAATTAAGAGATTATACTACAAAATATTTGTCAACTTTAGAAAAGTGTCAAAGTCATGAAAAAAAACTTATCCAAGATAAGAGAAGTCTAGAAAATTCAAGAGAACTAAAAAGTAGACACAATGTGGCATTTTGAGCTGGATCACAGTATGACATCTGAGTTAGGTTAGGAAAAGGACACTAGTGGAATAGTGAAATTTTAATATCGGCAGGTTATTTAATAGTATTCAGTCTTCTAGCTATAATTATTGAAATGGAGAGAGTTGAATGAAAGTTATATTAGAATCTTTTGTATTATTTTGTAAGCATGAAATAATTTTGTATTAAAAAGTTTTTAAAACAAAAATCAAATTATCAATATTGCAATTCAATAACATTTTACTAGCTGAATTGCAACTTTCCCTTTCAAATCCCTGTAAGGCTTAAAGCTTTTAAATCTGTCATTCCATTTTCACACTTTCAAAATTTTGTACGATTTTAGGAGCTTATTTTATCACTGCTTATGATAATCTCTAGAGTAACAGAATCATTAATGATGACTAAATGAGTAACACTTTCTTACAACAAGTACAAATCTAAGAGACAATTTAATTTGCAAACCATAACTGGAATAGACATTTATTCCTGTAATTTAACGTTAATCAGTGACTGACTTGTTTTTTTTTTTGAAAAGTTTGGTACTGGGGATTGAACCCAGAGTCTTTCGTATTGGGAATACAGTGCCTACCACTAATCTGCATCCTGGGATCAGTGGTTTCAGAAGGGATTGTGGGGAGCTCAATAAAATTTAGTTTCCTCCCTCCTGAGTTTCTAACTAGCAGGTCTTGTGAGAGGCTGGGTAGGGAGGGGAGGCTTACACATTCGCATTTTAAACATGTTTCCAGGTGACGCTGACAGGGCTGGCTAGTCGCAGTCACCCTTTGAGAAACACTAGTCTACGTAACAGTCCGAAGCCATAGAATTAATCTCTACCACGTCTGTATTGTTTCTAGTGTATATAATTTCATATGAAAAAAAACACAAGACTCATTCTAACTGCATTTTAACCCAATTACTCGTATAGAATATAAATACACCATTCTATGGCACCTTTCAAGCAGCCTTTAGCCTATAATTTAAATGTATCTTTCAAAGGATACCTGGAATAAGATAAAATCAAATTTGACAAATTTGCAAATTTATTACCTTGCATAGAAATTTCTATGGGCTCAATTATTTTATTTTTTTAAAAAATTGAATAGTGGTCAAGCTTTCGTCTTCTATCTTCTCGACTCCCTCCTTACATTAATACAGCCTACAGTAATTTTTTTTCTTCAGAAATAAATAAAGACACCTATGAACATTCCTTAATACTTTAGGAAGGATAAACATGGCTTTAACGACTTTAGATTTTAAGGCTGGTATGTCAGGTACATAGAAACGATCCTTTGTGTCTTTATATCAAAAAAATATGAGTATGTTGAAGAACAGTGATTTTTCTTAGACCTGTCAGAGAACTGGAGTTGGGGTCCACAATCCTAGGGAGTTCTTTATACTTTACAGATTCGTTTTTCAAGAATCTCAGGAAGTTTTCATAATGAGCATCCAAGAAAGAAACCTTGAAGATCTATGAGGAAGTGGGAGAGAGAAATTTCATCGTGAAATGTGCCCAAAGCCTTCTTCAAACCAGAAGTTTACCCTCCAGAGAGAAAGACCTTAACAGAGCCTTGTCTTAGCTGGGGAACAGGTAGCTCCTTGACTTTAGCTACTACTAAACTTCCTCTTCCTTGAGGGTGAAGAGAACAGCAGTAGGAGTCAAAATTACAAGGAAATAGACTGAGAATTTTGCAGCCAGGGATGGGAGGATATGGAAAAAGATACAGAAGTCTGTACCACCCCTCAAACATTGATGGTTATAGCCTCAAAACACAGGCTAAGAAAATACTGAGATCTAATTTAAAAATTATTAAAAAGCTCCCTTTGTGCACTTTTCTATCACAATTATAGAGGGTTCTAGTATATGATTAGCAATTATAACTGAGAAAGCTGCAAACAAATTATTTCTGAGAAGTAGTTCTGGGGAAGATCAAACTCAACAAGGGAGATAGAAAGAAAAGACACGAGACGATCATAAAGCCTCTAGCTTTGATGGCTACATTACACATTCAATATAGCCTCAAGCCAGACCAGATAACCTCACACAAAAGGTGTGTTTTTCTCAGTTGCCGTTTGCATGTCCAGATTTCACAGAAGCTATTACAAACCATGCCGAAAAGCAAAAAAAGAAGTACGAAGGGTCACAATCATTACAAGCAGACACTGATCTGACAAAAACATAGAAATTGTCAGGAAATATAATGTAAATATGATAATCATGTTAAGGTTCTTTCGATAAAATTTGAAAACACATGAGAAGAGAGACATTAAACAAAAGGATAAAAGCTCTGGGGAAGAATCGTGAGAAATAAAAACGTGCCAAAACTTAAGAAGACCTTTGATGATAGTCTAATTATAGACTGCATATGTTGAATTTAGGACCAATAACAGTGACTTACACATAGTATGCTGTCAAACTGAGCTGCAAAGAGGAGGACCAAGATGAGGAGTTGAAGAAGGGATGGAAAGATCCCCCTCCAGGGTGGAATATTTGAACATTTGGGGATAATTTTGTGAAGTAGGAGGTAAACAGTATTGAAATACCAGAGACAGAAGACAGTGACAATGGGTGAGAAGAAATGACTGAAGTAATGATGGCCAAGAATTTTTCAAAATTCACAAAAGACAAATTATCAAGGAGGCAAGAACCTCAAGGACACTGAACAGCATGAAGAAAACAACCAAGAAAACCCAGACAAAAATAAATGGACACACGTACCACCTACAAGTTGTAGGAAGATAAAGAGGACATCTCGAAAGAAGCCAGAGAGAGAAAATATATCTGATCTTGAAAATAAAAGGGTAGAAATTAAAGTATATAGTTTGTCAGATGTTGAGGTAAACAAGAAGAATGTGAAGAAAGTTTTTAAATGCTGAAAGAAAAAAATTTATCATACTATAATTCTATACCCAGCAAAACTGATAATTAAAAGTAAAGAATAAATAAAATATTTCCAGACAAACAAAAACTGAGGTAGTTCATTCACCAGTGTAGAATTTTCTTGTAAAAGATATCAAAATAATTTTCAACAAGAAGAAAAATTATTCAGGTTAGAAACTCAAACTTATATTAAAAAGAATGTTAGAGACTGAATAAAGATAAAAAATATTTTCTTGTTTTATGTTTACGGTTGATCTTTCAAAAATTATTATTTAAAGCAATAGAAATAAAATCTTGTGATACTATTTTTATGTAGACACATGAAATAAATGCGAATGAGAGCTATATCATGGAATATCTTCACTGCACTTAGAGTAGTATTATCTTACTTGAAGGTAAGCTTAGATTATCTAAAAGTTTTTATTGCAAACAGTAGGCCACCTACTATAATTTTTAAAGAGTATAATTGGTGTGTTGAAAACGTAAAGTAGATTGATATAAAATTTCATAAAATTTAAAAAGCATAAAAAGAAAGAAGAAGAAATAGTAATGATTATGGAAGAATATTAAGCCTGCTACCTCATCAATCTTAAATGTAAACATTAAATATTCAGAACAAAGGGCAGAAATTGTCAGAGTGATCAATAAAGTAGACTCGCGATATCCATCTATAAGAAATCCACTCTAAATATAAATGCTAGGAAGATTTGCTTAATAATAACCTAAGATACACCATTTACAAATGCCCTAACTGCTTTTAGACAGATCAGATCTCGTAACTTCGTAACTATATATATATATATATATATATATATATATATATATATATATCAGATGCAGTGGGTCATTATATAATGCTAAAGGGGCCAGTTCCCTCGGGAGCATGACAGTCCCAGTTGGGTATGCACTTGACTACAATGTCTCAATGCACAAGGCTGAATCTGAGAGAACTGAATGAAAAATAGGCAAATCTGCGATTATTGCTGCATACTCCAGCTTCCCTCTTCATAATTGATAGATAGAGCTGCAGAAATCACTGCAGATACAAATGAGCTGTAGAACACCATCAATCATCTGGACCTAACTGACATTTATAGAACACAGCACGCAACAACAGCAAAATACGTGTTCATCTCAGGCTCACATAGAGCTTTTACCAAGGTGGATGATATTCTGAACTAAAACAATGTAACTTACAAATGTCTAAACATAAAAACCACGCAGAATATATCCTCAGATCTCATGGTATTATATCAGAAATAAATAACAGAAAGGCAGTTGGAAGAAAACCTACGCATTTTGGAAATTGAAGGGATTGTAAATAATGCTTGAGTCAAAGAGGTCTTGGGATAAATTTAAAGAATAGTTGGAATTAAATGAAAATGAAAATATATTTATCATTTTGTGACATGTAGAAAAAATATTGCTTAGAGGGAAGATTAAAGCATAGGCTACATATGTTAAATTTAAGATCTAAAATCAATAACCTACCCTTCAAAATTTAGGAAAACATAAAAAGAAGAACAAATTAAACCCGAAGAAGAAAACACTTGCTATAAAATTAGAGCAGAAACATTTCTAGTCAACATTATATTAGAAGTCTTAATCTGGTGCAATACGACAAGAAAAATACTACATAGATCTAAAGAAGAAAATTGTCACTGTGATAGAAGAAACTATGGCTTCAGTCAGGGAGTCTTGGGACACTGCCTGTGTCGGTGGTTGTCTATAAAGAAAACCCTAAATAATTTACAGTATGAAACCCCCTGGGACACATAAATTAAAACAGTAAGGCTGATGAATTTAACTCCGAGACACAAAGGTCAATCATTTTTCTCTAAAATATAGCAAAAACAGAATATGAAAATTTAAAATACCATTTATATTAGTATCAAAATAAAAATATTGGGTATAAGTCTAATAAAACATTTGCAAACACTTTGAAGAAAGTAAGTAAAGAAGATCTAAATAAATGGACTGATATCTCATGTTCAGAAGTTGAGAGACAATATTTTAAAAATGTTAGTATTTTCCAACTCGGTCTTTTGTATTCTATGCAATCTCTAGTCAGGCATGGTGGCAAATACCTGTAATCAGCTACTCTGGCAGGCTCTGGTAGGAGGTTCAATACATTAAGCCCAGCCTAGCAATTTAGCAAGTTAGGGACACTCTGTCCAAACAGTATGGGGGATGGAGAACCCCATACAACAAAATAAGAGCAACATTGTATGCAATGAGTTTTTAGGTAAAACATCCTCAGCACCAATACAAAAAGGATGAATTGGATTTATAATTTCTGAGGTTATTTTGATTGGGCCTCTTCTTTCAAATTAATCTCCTGTACAAAGAGTAAACAATGCTAAAGAGAAAAGCTGTTAATACACTGTTCTTATTTGTGGAAGAATTTGTTTACTCTGTGAGTTTGTGAGATTCTTTAAGCGTCCCACTGCTCGCCTTGGAGATTATTCAAATTCGAGAAATGTCTTCTCCACCAGAGCAAATCATTTAGAATTCCGAGGACTGAATCGTTGCTACGTATCATCCATCTACGGATTGGTCTAGATAGAACTTAAGGTACAATGTGGGAGAGATGAAACGAGGATGTTTTTCTCTAGTATGTCCTCTATTCTTAAAGCCTATAATTATTTCTCTCTTACTTCTTTCTCAACTATAATACCTGGATCTTTTCCAAATGACATTTCAAGTCAGATGAAAAAAATGCTTAGAGGAAATAAAAAAAAATAACTGCTAAAGCTTGGTTTTTGTATCCCAAATATGACACATTTAAACAAACCTAGGTATAGCTCTGTAAGTTATAATATACATTTACTTATACAATGTCAAAAACAAAATCAAGTGGAAGCATCAGATTTAGTACTTGTTTTGATAATGGCAAACTGAGAAGATATAAGTCTAGGTTATGCACTAAGTTACAATAAATCTGGGGCCTTGAATATAAATCTATGACCTAGTGTTTCTTAAAAAGCCAAGGTGATTTTAGTACTTAAAATATTTCAGAAAAATATTCTGTGCCACAAAGTATGTGCATTTATTCATCCTACATATCTCAAACCACAACGAAGAAAACATTTTTTTTTATCTCTGTCATCTGCCCACATGGTGTGAATCAAAGTTACCTCGTCTTGTGGTTTAGAAGGAAGATGGTGATTTTTAGACTCAAATCATATGAAGAACTTGGTTATTTAAAATAGTTTTGAGGCCTGATGTTTTCTTTTTTTGGAAAGTTGTTTCAACTTCTTCATTAAGTATGAGTCCATTTTGACTAACTTATTAAATTGTGAGCGCAGAATTTTTCAATCTTTATTATCCCTTAATATCTATGGGACAACTAATAATCTATTCATTTCTTATTCTACTTTAGTTTTTATGTAAGATGCTGATGATAAAAAAACATCAGTAAAATATGATCCCGTACTTTCAAGAATAATATTCTAATAAGGGAAACAAACTTGTAACAACTAATTTCATTAACATGTGCAACGTTAGAAGAATGCGCAGATGGCTATAACGGCACAGAGGAAAGCCCCTTAATAGCATGCATCCGTGAACAAAATAATATCTCAAGAATTGATCTGTATGTGTTTTCAGAAGAGAAATATTGCAAATCATTTAGTAATATTATGTTGAGAATATTTGCATCCATGTTCATGGAAAATATTTGTAGTTTTTCTTTCTTTGGACTTCTTTATATGGTTTTGATATTAAGGTAATGATAGTCTCATAGAAATCAGTTGGGAAGAAAAGTTCTTTTTTACACCTTTTTTATTAACACACATCTGTAATGTATATGGGATAATGTAAAATATCATATCAACATTACAATCCCTTCCTCATCCAACTTTTAGCTTTTAGTCCTCCCGCACCCTCCTCTTCTCCTTTGCAACCTACTGCCTCACCCATTTGATTCCATAAAATGCCTGTATTTCTCATATTAGAGAAATCATGCAGTGTTTAACCGTTTGTGTTTACATTTACCTACAAAAGCTTCAGATCTCTCTGTCTTGATGTAAGCACAATACTCCATCGTGTACATACTCCACATTTTTTGTATTCTTTGGTCTGTTTATGGACATTTTGGTGTCTTCCATATTTTAGCTGTTGTTATTTGTGCTGCTATAGAGTATTATCATTCATTTTTTTCTTTTTAAATGGTATACAGCCATAGAATTCAGTAAGAAACCATCTAGGCCCGGTGTTTTCTTTCTTGGAAAGTTGTTTCAACTTCTTCACTAAGTATGAGTACATTTTCACTCATTAAATTGTGAAATAGAAGTTTTCAAGCTTTATTATCCCTTTAATATCTATGGGGCAACCAACAATGATTTCTTTTTCATTTCTGATTTGGGTACTTTACGTTTGTGGCCAGCAAATCTGGCAGGAAGTTTTTTGCTTTTGCTTTTTTTTTTATTATAACTTCGAGAACAAGGTTTTGCTGATCTTCTCTAATTTCTCTATTGACAATTTCATTAATTTTGTGTTAAGTTTGTATCAGATCCTTGTTTCTTTTTCTTTAGGCTTAATTTGTTTGTTTGTTTTTTATTGTTGCTGTTGTGAGTTTCTCAAAGTGGAAGTTTAAATTATCTTCTGTCTGGCTATTTGTCTAATGATACACATTTTTCTCTCAGTACTGCTTTTCCTGTACCCTACAAATTTTCTTAAAAATATAATATGGCTCAAAACATTGAGAACATTTCTCTTAAGACTACTACTTTGGTTCAAATATAAGTCGCAAGTATTTTACTTGATCTCTAAACTTCCTGGATTTTCTATATATGTATTTATTTGTTTCAAGTTTATGTTCACGTAGTTTGGGGACATAATTTTAATTTTTTGAATTTACGAGTTTTGAAGTTTGCCTTAGGATACAGTGTATCTTGATAAATGTTCTATGAACTTGAGATGAATGTTTATTTTGGAAAGCATTTTCTATAAATGTCACTTAGTCAAGGTGATTCATAGAATTGTCCAGGTTATCCATACTCCACTGTTTCCTGCATAATTTATCTATCAACCACTGGCACATGAAGGTTAAACTCTGATAGTGGATTTATTAATAATTTTTGCAATTCTACAGATTTTGTCTGATTTTTTTATGCTCTCTTATTAAGGGAATGAAGGTAAAATTTGGTATGTTCTTTTGGAGAGTCAACCCATTCCATCATTATGCATGACCTTCAGTATTCCTGATAATTTTTGTTTTGTTCTGAAATACACACCTTTGAAATTAATATGATAGTTCTGCTATTATTAACATAGATTATATTTTATTGTCCTTTTAGTCTTAATCTATATGAATCCTTTTATCTTACATGGCTTTTGCATAAACAACACACAAATGTGTCTTTTACCTTTGTTCACACTGAGCATCTCTGTGCTTTGGTATGTTTCATTCATGTTTAAGAACATTCTACTTGCATCATTGGATTAATTTTTTTGTGCTTCTGCTACTTGTGCTGCTACTGTGTTTATTCTCACTAGTATCCATGTGAGCGTCTTTTCTGATTTTAATGACCCAGTCTTAATTATTTCACTTTACTTCCATGTTCAGCATATCATGTATACTTTTAAGATTTTGTGAATGACTTCTATGGAGTTTGTTTAGTGCGTGTTTAAAATAAATTTTAAAAATGAAGATTGCTATAGAAAAATGTACGCTAAATAGACAGCTCCAGGGGTTTCTCTGAAGTGAACCACGTGTGCTAACATTAGCGCCTCTGTTAGGAAACAGATTGCTCCTGGCATTGACGAGAACTTTCTATTGTCCTTTGTCAGTTCCTACCACAAAAGTAGCCATTCCCATTTCTATGATTATAGATTAGCTTTGACTGTTTTTGGAAAAAAGTTACTGAGGGTTTAGTTTTGTGTGTTTCTCATTATCTGTGCTGGCTTGTGCACATAGTATGTGTGCGTGTGCATGTGCGTGCGTGTGCACGAGTGTATGTGTGTAGGCTTGGTTATCTCTAATGGTAAGATTACATTTAATTGATCTTAATCTGAGAAAACCTTGATAATGATTCAAATTATGATTGTTTCCTCTGAAGAGAATTTAAACTTAGTTTTACCAGGATGTGGGGAGAGACTGATCTAATAATTACTTGAGCATTCTTCAAGGTCTCTGGACTTAATACAGGAGTTTCAGGAACAGATCTACAATTATGCTACTAGTACAATTCTTAGTCTTCCAGTGCAAATATGTTTTGAGACAAGGTCTTGCGCTCCAGCCTAGCCTTGTCCTGAACTCATGTAGCCCAGGATAGACTTGGACTCAGGGAAATCCTCCTGACTCAGCCTCCCAAGTGCTGGGATTTCAGGCATGCGCCACTAAGCCAGTTTATACAGTTCTGGGAAAATCAAACCCAGGGCCTTGCGCTTGTTCTGCAAGCATTTTAACCATTGTGGCATTTCACCATCTGCAATATTCTAGTGTAATAATGATGTTGACTTTAGCCCTAGAAAAATCTGGTCCTGTGGTTGCACTGACCGTTCACTGATCAGTATTCAGCAACCTTTGATTCAGGAAGTATGGCCCTTTCACAGAAGCACTAATCTCGGTCGTGTAATTAAAGCTATATATTGTGCAGCCTTGAGTTGTTTTTAAGTAAAGTGGTTCTTAGAGTCTTTAGTCAGCCATGACACTGAGACATCCGTATTAGGGTTATTCTTAAAATCTATAAATCAATACTATAACTCTACCTTCACTGGTATTTAATGAGAGTGTGCTGGCATCATCACTACAAATTTAAGTGATTGACACTCAAAATGTTATAGTTTTCTGCTCTTTTAGAAAATAATTGCCATGTGAACATTCGGTAACAATTTTAAAATGATAAATTATGTAATCAGGTCACTATTTGGGATTGATATATTTAATATTCTAAGAAAGCTATATATTCAGATGATTTTTATATCAAAAATCTGAGTTTTCAAGGCCTATTGATGTTTCAAAAATTCATTTATATATATTGGTTTCTCTAATTGAATGCATATACACATATTCTCCAAAGTATAACTGTTTCTGTAACCCATTTCCTCCTACCAATATAAGAAGCTATTTCATTTTGTCCTTCCACGTGAGAATTTGTCCCAATCGTTACACTTATTTTAAACTGGTGGCTAAAAAGATGTTTACAAACTCAATCCGTTCATCGTTTCACTGTATCTTGGGGGCTGTTACTAAATTATCCTATATAATATGTGAAAAAATGTGTAACTTGGTCTTGCATTTTAGTCCAAGCTAAAACCAATATTTTCTTAAAATAAACGGAACCGTGGCACCCCCATATGGGCGCACTTCTTGTGATCTCAGCAGAGTTTAGGAAAGTGAATAGTCTAACTAGAATTGCTTAAGAAGTATCTTTCTATATATGATAACACTTTTTGTAAAGTTAGATTTTCTTTTCAGAACTCAATGTAGGGCTGGAGGAGTAGCTCAGCGGTTAGAGTACTTACCAGCAAGTGCGAGGCCCTGGGTTCAGTTCCTCAGTGTAACAGAAGCCTGGCACATGCTTATAATCCCTGTTCTTGGATCAAGAAACTTAATTAAAGACTCCAGTAAAGACTTGGCAGATATTTGCTTTAAAAGAGAAAATATTTAGAACTATTCTTTTTTTCTGTTCTTTTTCTATAAGATTGGTATAGCCCCAGGGGAATGAATGGAGTTATTCTTTTGGCTTCTTTTATTTTAAAGTTAGCATTGTTGCTTCTATTTTTTATACAGTCTAATGTTTGAGCTCAGATGGCTCCTCTGTAAAAACTATTTCTAGAGTCTGTGGCTTTAGCCAAGAAATCTCAGCGTGCAATTCTTGTCACTTTAATCCTGCAAGTTTTAGGACAAATATCCTAAAACGATTATGCAGGTATTATAAATAACATATAAGGGACAGGTGATGATGAGAAGATACAAATTTATTCATTCACGTGAAATCAAAGTGAAGACAAGAAATATGAAAAAAAAAGCGATGGGATCTGGGTAGAGGTAGGTTGCTCCTTCTTTTGCAAAAGAGTTTCTTTTTTATTCCTATGACAAAACATTCTAAAAACAATCTAGAAAATCTACCATAATACTGGCCACTGGGTTGAAGATGAATATGTGGATTACTGTTTTAAGACATTATATTTTGGACGAAAAGATAAGCCATATGGCCAGTGGGAAATACAGCAATATCTGGGGCCAGAAAAAATGTATTTTCTTCTGTGTTACAGGGACATGAACACCAGACTGTTAACTTTGGACGTTCTCATAGCGAGAGCAACTACATGAAAATGTCGGGAGGATGAACAGTGAATGATCCTTATGTGGGTGACGAAACACAGGGACTGGCTGTGCCATGGGCTTGCTCACACGGAGCTGTCAAGGTAGGGGTCAAAAAATGTAGCGAATCCACTAGATGGCAAAATTTAATTTGTTCTGAGTTTGTACGCTTAAGCATTCATTGGGGTTGTATTCTGACCAGGGCATAATATCTAATGATGGTCTTACCAAACATTAGTATCAACCGATTTAGGGGCGAACAACAAGTGTCAAAATACCAACTTCCTCATCTTTTCTTTTGTGTTAGGAAACGGAATACTGATGCTGATATATATCTTCTCTGTGTGTGCACGTGTGTGCGCGTGCCGGAGTAGTGGCAGCCATGAAGTGTGGAACAATATTTAAACTCAAAAGCATTTCTTTCCTCAGCCAAACAGTACCTGCGGCATATTGAAGATGATACTGTAGGTAAAATTATTCAGAAGGGTCAATAGGAAGGAACGGAACTTCTAAAATCAGGTTTGTGATCATTTTTACACTTCCCAACTTCTCTATCTGCATAAGCTGGGCATTTCTGGCTTAGTTTTATCTTTCATGTCATTTCAAAAATTAAGACATGATAATTATATTGGTGACTGAGTTGGGCATTGCTTCATTTCCAACTTCTTTTTCTTTGAAAGGGTCACGACTAGGCTCTTACACATGCGAATGCATGTGTAAGATACTCACCACTTCCAGGATTCAAAGCAGCAAGAACATCCGTCATAATTTCCAATTTAGCTATAAAGCTCAAATAACCGTACTGATTCAACTCAGTAGAAATCTCCATCCAACCCCTTCAATGGAAGATTTGCTCATAGACTACCCTCAAATATAAGATTTTATTTCAGTGTATCATTCCAGCCTTAATCTAGACTAGGTTTAGCCAAAGCATTCAACTCTCTCCTTTTTAAGTTTTAAAGTCATGTACATCTTGGAACTCACTAACAGTTTAGATTTAGTCAGGGATTGATTCAAATTTCTTTGCTATTTTTCTCAGGCATTTCCCACTACCAGTATTATACCAATAGAAGCCAACTTCTGCTATTCAGTGCATGTCATTCTATTTTAGTCAAAGTGTACTGGCGTTCAGAAAAATCAATATCCAAAGATGAAGGCTTTCCCTTTATGGGGGGGATATGTGGGTAGAGGTGATGTCATTTATTTCCATGGCTTTAAATTCCTCGTATTTATATCTGCAGCCCAGACTTTTCACTGTAGTGCAAGCTTCTAAATTCAAATGCCTACATGAACAACTCTCCTGGTATTTCAAATTTAACTTCTCTGAAATTATATTCTTTCTTCCTGCCTTTCCAACCCAACCTGCTTCTGCTCCTCCTTCAGCCTCCAACTCCCAATCTGTTCCTCCTTCAAACTCCCCTCTCTAAGTTAATGGCTTTAATGGCTGGAGGAATGGCTCAGCATTTGAAGCTCTTACCTAGCAAGTGCTAAGTACCCAAGTTCAATTCCCCAGAACTACATAAACTGGGTCTCTTGGCACATGCCCAGCACTCAGGAGGCAGAGGCAGGAGAGCTGCCCTGAGTCCAAGGACAGCCTGGGCTCCATAGTGAGTTCAGGACCAGCGTGGGCTACAGAGCAAGACTCTGTCTCAAAATAAATAAATAAATAAATAAATAATAACCTAACATCTAAGTTAATGGTTTCACTAGCCACACAACTGAAGCCAAGAACCAGATAGCCATCCAAGACTCTGTCCTTCTCCTTGCTTGCCACAGGCAATCCACTCACACATTAGTACAGTTAGTTTGCTGTAACAAAATACTATAGCTTGGTTGCTTATAAAAATGATTATATTTTTCTTACAGCTCTGGAAGCTGAGAAATTGAAGATCAAAGTGCCGATGGATCTGGGGTCTGGTCGGTGAAAGCCATCTTTACAGATAGCTGTCTCTCTGCTGTGTCTTCACCACGCAGAAGCAGTAAAGACACACCCATTCTGTGCTGAGCTCTCATGACACAAGACCTCCCAAAGGCCCCACTTACTAATACCCTCACCACCATGTAGTGTAGAACTTCAATATGTGAATTTTGAAGGTGAGACATTCCTTCCGTCATTAGCTACAACATGGTTTTATCTTTAAGCCATGTCTTCAATCCACTCTTTCCATTGCCCTGCCTTCACCGCTGCCACTCTAATCCCTTACCGTGGTATTTCACGTTGTGGCAAGTTTCCTAGCTACTTTTTTGGATTTCCATGCTCACCCTCTTCCGATCCTTTTCCTCAAATTGAGCAGAGAAACTTACAAAATCATGGCATGGAATCCTCCAGTCTTACATACTTCACTGGTTTCCCACTGGATCAGTAATATAACACAATGTCCTTATTACGATAAGAAACGTCTCACAAGATCTGGCAGCAGAGGACTACTCAGATGTAGTATTTTAATTGTCCTTTCCAAGTTCTTTCAGAAGCTCCATTTTCACTGGCCTTCTCAAACAAGCCAAGGTCTCTTTTACTTTGAGATCTTTGCGTTTTGAGGATAATCTCCCTTCCCAGCTCTTCACGCGATTGGCTCCTGTACCATGGTAATGTTACCTGAACCCACTAAATCATTTTACCTTGTCTTCCATTGTTTTTTTCTTTTATAGGACCGTTCCCCCCCATCTTAGTGCTAACTTCAAGTTCTAATCTTTTTCCTCTTTGTTATCTGTTTTTGTTAGAAATATTTGAGTTCAATAAGATGAACACAATGCAAATACATCCATCTTACTGACTAACCCTAAAGCCTATTGAGTCACTGGAACTCGATGAATATTTATTGAACAAAAGCACAATAAATAGTTGGATTGATGTAGACTTGTTAATGATTTGAACTTTTATGGTTATAGACTCTATTGTTCGCACTATCACATTTTGATAATTCACCTAGAGTTACATGGGTATTTATAATTGACACAAACATGTGCAATACATAAACTGATCATGAGCTTGCAAGAAAATTTACTTTTATAATAAAATCATGCAAATTATGTCTAATATTTTGCTTTTCAATATAAATTCCTTCCTATCTTCCTCTATCTCTGCCAGACAGGCAAGGCCATGGGCCCATGTTAGTCTCAGACTGAAAGTATAAAGAAAAGGAATGAAGTACCATTTTCTGTTACATGCGCTCTGTGTACAGGCAATTCTGAGGAACAGGTTGAATTCCGGGTACCCTGTGCAAATACACCCGACAGCTGAAGAAAAGTCTCACTATGATCCTCAAGGTGTCCTGGAAAAAATCTAATCCTAGAGAAGTTAAAAGGAGAGAAAATGAGTCCGAAGTAACGCACAACACTGGCTTTAGATTTTTATTGCACTCCGAGGTGAGTTGCTTTTTCATGGGGGGAAAGGTGTTAACTGAGCCAGTATAGTCAATAATGCACATAAGATAGTGTTGATCCCACTGTGGTGTTCCCTGGAGAGGAGGGAATCCTCAGGTCTTAAAAGATGGGCCCTTGAAATCCTATCATTCTCTATTCTGTTACTCCAATTCAAATACTCCTTTAATGGTTAATCATTTTCATCTTCCTTCTCAAAAGAATACATTGTGTATGATCCGTTTTAATTTTCATCTTCTATATCAAATCTAGTTAATACAAGTGAGGGCTGATGTTATATTTGTTTGGGTGTTGCCAGCTCTTTATGTTGAGTGTGTTCTAAATCCATATAGTAAGTAGAATTATAAATATAATGAAA
The DNA here is from genome assembly GCA_004027205.1 of Ctenodactylus gundi. Classification (NCBI taxonomy): domain Eukaryota; kingdom Metazoa; phylum Chordata; class Mammalia; order Rodentia; family Ctenodactylidae; genus Ctenodactylus; species Ctenodactylus gundi. The sequence continues at coordinate 80,133 of PVKB01000501.1, read as the reverse complement.
ATATGCATGTGATAAGTTTCTGGCATTTCACTAAGTGAGGCCAACTTCATTCAAATAGCACCCAGCAACAGTCAACAAGGAGGGACTGGGATTGAATCTGCATGCTTCTCTCGCCCTTTCTTTTCCTTCCTTCCTTCCTTCCTTCCTTCCTTCCTTCCTTCCTTCCTTCATTTCTTCCTTCCTTACCCAACTCAATGTCTGTTTTACTATGCAATTACTATATGCATTTTTCAGTGTGCTAAAGTTACTTGCAAAATTAGAAAGTGTAAACTAAGAAGAACTTACAATAATAAATTCTATTTGAACAACAAAATGTACATGAAAATATAAGCTCAGGGGGGTTGGAGAAGTGGTACAGCAGTTAAAGCATTTGCCTAGTAAGCACATGGCTCTGAGTTCAATTCCCCAGCACCATATAAAGCTGGGCATGGTGACATGTTCCTATAATCCAAGCACTCAAGAGGCTGAGGTAGGAGGATTGCCATGAGTCCAAGGCCAATCTGGGCTACATAGTGAGAAAGAGTCAGGACCAGCCTGGGTTGCAAAACAAGACCCTGTCTCAAAAAAGTTTGTATGTGTGTGTGTGTATGTATATATGCATGTATATGTATATATACACACATATGTGTGTATATATGCATATATGCATACATTGATATATGTATGGATAAGACCCTGTCTCAAAAATATACTATATATATGTGTGTATATATGTATATATATTGATATATGTATGTATGTATGTACACACACATACATATACACACACACAGTACAAAAATGGCACAGTTCTTAGACTCTTAAGCAATGATTTTCAAAATATAGATTGTCGAACACTCTTTGCTGGGTCATAGATACATTTGATTGGGAACATACTTGGCCAAATTAAATAATTAGGAGGCAAATGACAATTGATATGTGTGTTGTATATAATAAAATACAATTTTCCTGGTGTTTGAAGGGCAGATGTACATACGTACCGCATAGCAAAGTGTATGCATTACTCTAAAGAAGGTTAAATATGCTCGAAAGACACTATCCAAAGGAGTTTGAAGAAGAAACAGATTATTTTAACCTGAGCAGGGAAGAGTGCTTCTTGGGTCTAAACATACTTAAAACTTTCCAGAATAAAGAACTACCAAAACTTCCGTAATTGCACATTATTATAACCGTAAGAGACAGTGAGCTCCATAAAACTAACTCTTCAGTGACTTTTCCAAGACCAGCAATTTTTCCAGACTTCTAGGGAACACACGACCAATATACAATAAAACCCATTCTGACTGGACTTGAAATTATCTCCATCTCTGATGCCATAGGGCAACTTTTACAAAGTTGTACTTGTGATGTTTACCACACTTAGCAGGATGATTCCCAATACTCCTCTCCCCAGGTGTTCGTCCGGAATACTTATGCATGTAAGATACTTATACTTTTTAAAATCTGAAAGACACAAAGATAAATATATTCAATCAATTGCAGGTGCTGAAAATTCTCCCCCAAACTGTCTCCCACATGCATTAGATTCACTTGTGACCTCTAATTGACAGTGGCTTCTCTAAGTTCTACTGTTCTACTATTTACTGGGCAAAATTTCAAGGACTCAGAACAACTGATTTATTTTGTGGGTTTTTAAAAATATACAAAATAAGAAAATAAAGTAAATAAAAGCAGCCAGGGTGGCCTCCGGAGAAGTGGAGCTGTTGTTGCAGAAATCTTGCAAGTTAATGAGAATTCACCCGGGACTGGCGAGTCACGGAGGGGGAGCCGGGAGGAGGCGGAGGGGGATAGAACTCTGCCTCTGCAGCTGGCCCTCTCCCTCGTTTGTTGCTCCAATAAGCAGTAATTAGGTCCTGAGCTAATGGTGTCAGCTGATCTGCTGTTTTTAGGCTAGACCCAGAGGAAATCTCCATGGAAACCCTGCTGGAGTCGTCCCCCACCTGGATGCTGCGTGCTCCTTTCCGCCACCTGGCTGCCGCCCGGCCCGCTGCCACCTCCTCCCGCCCGTAACCTGCAGCCTGCAGCATGCGCACTGCCCCCGGGATCCCTAAATGGGACAATTCTGCCCGTGACGTCAGCGCCCAGCCGTCTCCACAGAAACTTTTGTCCCATTGGCCAATCAGGAGCCTGGAAGGGGCCGAGGTGGGGGGGGGACGGGGTGGGAGGAGAGGGGGGCGGGCGGGGTGGGGGTGAGGGGGAGAGGCGAGAGGTTCCGCGTGTGGAGCTGCTCGCGCTCCGCCCGGGCTGTCAGTCCCGGCTCCGGTCGCCGACGCGCGAGAGGCGACCTTCCCGGAGACGCGCGCACACACGCGCACCCGGGCTGGCCGAGCAGGAGCCACTGGCCGTTCTGCAAGTGCCGGGACGAGCCGCGACGCGGTGGGCACCGGCACTCCGCCCGGCCGCCGGGAGGGGACCAGGAGGGGCGAAGGTGGGCTCCGCCGCCGAGCAGGAGCCGGGCGCCGGCCGGGGCCGCCTTGCTGGCACAGCCGCTCCCCGGGACAGGCGCGGGCCTCGCGGGGAGTGGAATAAAGAGCAGCGGCCGCCGCCACGGCGCGAGGACCATGGGGACTCCCGCTTCTCCGGCGCAGTGACCCGCGGGTGGAAATCCCGAATGGAGAAGCCCTGACTGCCTTTGCCGGCGGAAATCGTCCGGAGGAACTGGCCGTTCTGACTGAGCCATGGAGGGGGTGTCCATGACGTGGCAAGGGAAAAATAGACAACCGAAACCTCCAGCGTGAACTGCCATCTGGGACCGCGCGAGAGCGAGATGGTGGCTACATTTTAATTTCCCGCAAAGGGTTGTAAGCAGCTGCATCATAAACTTACTTCTCTGACTGTCCCCACTTCGTCGGTAACCAGAGGAGTCCTGTCCGAGGGCCCGTCATCCTCCGGGAGACCCTCCGCCGCGGCCTGCCCTGCCTTACCCACGCTCTCCAGGATCGGATCGGCGGGGGGTACCCCCTCTGTCCTGTAGAACTATGCCCCGGTCTCCGTGAAGGCTCTGTTCAATGTCTGGGACTTAACTCCTACAGAAGCCACACGCAGGGCTGGAATTTACGCCCATTGCATCTTAAGAAGTGACATTTTAAATACCTTGATTTTCTTAAGATTCCTGTCAAACAGGATCTGATAGGCTTGCAATCATGTCAGGTAAGAACTTTCTCGCCTCCTAGTCCCACGACGCTTGTCGCCCCGAAGGCCCAAACGGAGTAGGACCTCGGAGGAAGGACAGCCTGGGGACTTGCGTGCCTCCGGGACGCGCGGGAGCTCTGACCGGAGGCTGCGTGGGGGACAGGCGCAGCTCGCTCCGGGACCGCAGGGCCACCGGCTGGGAAAGGTTTGGGGCGCGCGCAGAGGGGCGGCGCTGCGCAGCTCCACCTGCCCTGCCCCGGACGCGGCCTGGGGCCGAGGCGTCGAGGGACCACCCCGAGTCAATATTGGGATTTTTTAATAAACCAACGAGGGGGATTTTAATTATTCAAACCCCAGCTCCTCCGGGCAAGATGCTGTTGGGATGGTGCAGGTCACACAATATTAAAGAGACCAGGCTCTAAGAGGACGAGGCATCCGCCGCAGTTACGAAGGACCCAGACTTGGCAGCGCTGGGCATTGATCGCCAGTGCCCAGCCGGACCCCCCTCCCCTCCCCCGGCGCTCCCCCACCCCACCCAAGGCCGGCTCCCGCGGCGGCCGGGACCTCGCGTCCCCGCATCGTGGCCGGGGATCCGTCTTTCATGAGCCCGGGGTGAACAGGTGCGAAGTGGCTGGGGGCATCCGGCGGCGGGCGGCCAGGCCGAGGGAACATGGAGTGCGAGCGCGACATGTACCGCCAGTTCCAGGACTGGTGCCTTCGGACTTACGGGGACTCGGGCAAAACCAAGACGGTGACCCGTAAGAAATACGAGAGGATCGTCCAGCTTCTCAACGGCTCCGAGTCGAGCTCCACGGACAACGCCAAATTTAAATTCTGGGTCAAATCGAAGGGTTTCCAGCTGGGCCAGCCGGACGACGTCCGCGGGGGAGGCGGCGGCGCCAAGCAAGTGCTCTACGTGCCCGTCAAGACCACGGTGAGTGAGTCGCCTTCCGCTGTTATTTGTCTGCCCGAGCCGCCTGGCGGGGCGGGAGGGGAGGGGGGAGCTAGGGGGAGCCGTGAGCCGCCGCTGGCTCGTGGGCCCCCACCCTCCCCAGCCCCCTCCTCAACGCCGGCCCCACTCGCAGCCGCCCGGCGCAATTGCCCCACCGAGGAGTCTTTGTGGTCCTTTATTTTAAAGCCGCAGCGCACCTCGGGAGCCGGCTGGCCCCCCCACCCCCACGCCTCCCGGGGGCCCGGCCCCGCAGCTCCCTTCCCTGGGCCGGGCGGCGGCGTGGGCCATTGTCCCAAGTCCTTAGCTGGGCGCCTGGCGCGTGTCCCACCGCTGCCACCGCGCAGAAAGGCCAGGCTGGATCCCCAGCGCTACGTATGCTCTAATCAGAGCGGATTCTGATCGATAGGCTACCGCGTCTCGTCATTGGCACAAAGCCCGAATGGGGTGGCGGCGCTGGCTGTGGGATTTTACCCCGGACGCTAACTGGTTTTATTGTTAGACCACCGCCCGGGAGCCCTGGGGCGGTCCTGGTGCCCTGCTCGCTGTCTGAGATCCTAGCCACGACTGTTTAGATTATAGATAAGGTACTGAAGCTTCCTCCTCCCTCCCCCAGCTTCTGTCCCTTGCTCACTCGCCCGTCGCGCGCGTACACACACACACACACACACACACACACACACACAGAGAGAGATGATGAACAACAAAGAGATATGGGTCTGGGCGCGATCAAATGGTACGTGCACTCGCTGCTGTCTCTGGGGTGGCCCCCAAGCTCTAGCCCCGGCGGCGGGCGCCGCGAGGTCCTGGCATAGGCGGCCAAGTGCATCTCAGCCCCGCACGCAGATGCCAGCGAGGCCCGGGAGCAGCGGCAGCAGCGTTGCTTTTCTTGGCCAGAAGATGGGAACTGTGGGCTACAGGTAGGATCGCTGACCAGGTGCGTGTGACCTTCCTGCCCCAGGCTACCGTGGTACTCTCCTGCAGCTGGGTCGAGGGGGGCTGCCTGGCACCCTTTGGATTTTTTCGATATCCTGAGCTTGTTGCCCCCGTCCTTCCTGGCACTGTTTGTCCATGCAATATTCCTGCTGGATGCTAGCAAAGAGGCGCTCGAAGGCGATGCTATCATGAGGGGAGCGTTTCGAATTGGAAGCATGTGCATGAGAAAGGCTTTTCAAAGCCTTATTTGGAGGATGGCTTGGAAAACTGTCCTGATGTGAATCAGGAATAGCGTTCAAAAGAGGTGCGTTCTTTTGGAATTTCGAAGAGGAATGGGAAACGGAAATAAAGGCGAAATGGAGACACTCATGAAAGTTGTTTCTTTTTTAAAAATATACTGTTGATGAAGGGTTTCTAGAAGGCACATTTGTAAAGGAAGCCTTCTCCTCTAACACGTGGAGTTGCTAAAGACAATGGTCAGATGATTGCCTTGCTTTATTAACCGATCAGAACTGAATTGGCTTGAATTAAAACCTGAGGTTTATTTACATGTGCATGAGCCAGAAATGTGTCGTACAAAATAGATTGCTTTAATTCATTTTCATTTGGTGTGGGGAGCGATGTTTATAACTCGATGAAAGAATGACTTCTTGGTAGACAAGGTGAGTTTGAATTCTAGTTGAAAAGTAAAATAATCATTTAAAGTACTTTAAATATTATTTAACACCGATGCCCTGGAAACCCTTGCTAGCTGTGAAGGTTGGTTTTGTTCTCTTTAAAGTGTCATTGTTTGGTTGTCAGATTATTTTGTGTATTAGTCCAAGGAGTTTATGTATGTACAGATTTGGCGACATCCATTATATGTGCCAGTATATGTATTCTTTGAAAACAACAACTAATTTTTTAATAATATAAATTCTGTAAAAAATTTGCATAACACAATTCTGCTTCTAGAGGCTCTAAGATAAGTATGGATAATGATAATTCAACCCAGAATTCACATGCTCTACTGTCCATATTGTTAGTCAAAAGTTAAGGCAGAGTTGTTAAAGGATTCCGAAGACACACACCCTGGAGTGGCGACTCCAGGAGTAATAGTGTAGGAACACGTGTGTTTCTTTCAGTAAAGATTCCATGTATTTATGGGATAAAATGTAATCTGTCAGGTGATATTCTTAAGTAATGATTTCCATGCAGCATTTAAGAGCTTCATTTTCATTCAAACAATTTTAAAGTGTTGAAGAGGTTTTTAATTCAAGAACTTCTCTATTGCTTTTCATGAAAATTTTCTACCACTCCTGACATAGAATTATAGGCTCCACCTTCTCTGAAAGACAGCCAATCATCACTTCAATGAGCTAAAAAATAAATGATTCTTCTTATCGTCTTTCTACATAGTCCAAATTATCTCTTTCTTAAAAATATGCTTATTTTTTTAGTGGCAGGACTACAATCACCAAGGAGACAAAAATATGTATTTTCTTTTAATTCAAATGTGTGCTTTGGTTGAAATGAAGTACTGTATTTGAGGGATATTTTTAAGTAGTTTAAGAATCATCCGAAGCGTCTCCAGTTTTCGGGGTTTGTAGCTGGCCTGGCTGCCAGTGAGAGTTGCTTTGCCCCTGACGTGGTGGTAATCCCTTGCTTCTGATAATTAGCCATCATTACTACCGTGAAAAGGGAAAGAGAAAGGGGGAGAGGACAGGCCTAGGCTAATTAACTTCTTCAGTTTAATGAAAGAAAGGAGACAGATAGCAACTGGAGTATTATGCGAGAACAGAACAGGCACACCCTATAGACTTAATTGTAACAAGAATATCTTTCAGTCTCATGGTTAAAGAACCTTGGTTCTACCTCCCATTTCCCCAAAAGAATAGATACAGCCTTTCAGGTCCTCTTGCCCCTGAACCCTACTCTTAACTGATAATAAAATTGAGCATGTGATGATTGACAGAAGAAAAATTGTCAACTGCTAGGAAAAGATAAATATGCCCTTTAATATCTGCCCTGGCCATGCCTGCGGCTCAGAGAACCTATCCATGACTGATGTTTAGATTGCTCCGGAGCCGAGGAGATACTGTTTGGTCACCAAGCAACACCATCCTGCGACTCAGCCATTTTAGGTCCGGAGTGGGACCAGTGCTTGTGTGTACATTTGCAGTTTGTTTAGCATCCAATCTTTTCTTTTCCCTAACAGCCACTATTATTTTATGCGTTTCCTTTTTATTAAAGGTGTCAGAAATCTAGAAGAATGAAATGAGAAATAGCTTACGATAGTATTTGACATTGACTCTCACAAACTTCCAATCAGAGATAATTTTAAATAAGCATCCCTGTGGGCACTTTATTTTTGCCCCTTGATAGTTCTAGCTGAGTTTGCTTTTCGAAGCCTTCAGTGCTGAGCTACATTTTGTTTTCTGGCAAGAATTAGTTGAAACATCACGTTTACAATTTAAACTACCGAGACACATCCTATCACTTGATATCAGTGGTAAACTTTAAAACATGCAAATTATTAACCACTTAGGTTAGTAACGTGACTCATGCATTGTCATATATTTTTACGATAACATTGTTGAAAACATACAGAAGACATTTGGTAACCTCCTATTTTTGTCTTTCCAGTCCCAAGACAAGTAATGAATATTAAAACTATGTAACTAAATAATGTAATATTTTTCTTGACCTACATTTGTAGAGATACACAGTAAGTTCTACATATTTTTTCTGTGATGTTTTCTTATATTATTCAACTATGAAACATAAAATGCATTTTCATTTAGGAAAAGAATATGCATTGTGGGTAGTTGTAACATTTGAAAATGATAATGTATTCAATGCTGCAATCTGTAGACTGAGCGTTCATATTGTTTTGCTGCGCTTACTACTAATTGATTACTGTACAGTGATTAGTATGAATATGCATGAGCTGGTTCATAAACAGTTACAGTTCTTGTTAGTTGTCTGACTACGGTGTGGGTCATAAATCCTTCATGCTACACCAGAGTGGAAGAATATCGCACGCGGAAACTAGATAGCCTTCCACCTCTTCTAACTTCATGCCTGAGGCACACATCTCGTGCATGAGACCTTGATCTGAAATGTGCTATTTAAATCAAAGAGGAACTACGCCAGCAATCTAATGTGATACTTTGTGCCTATGGCATGGGAAAACCGTGATCTTGGTCACTGAGATGGAAGCCTGGTTATGCCAAGGTTCTGTATTTGCACGGTAGGCCTTGCTGCCGTTAGCAAAGTTCTGTGGAGAACACCGTAGTTTAGGTTTGGGGGATGAACGTCAGCCAATTAGCTGACTCAGTGGTTCCTTGCAGAGTCGTGAGGAGTCAGTCATGTATGACAAGTCCCTTGTACAATGCCTGTGCTAGCTTTCGGGGAACACTGGGCACCTGTGCTAGAGGCCACTCTGGAGTGAGCGCTAAGGGCAGGGCCATGTAACAGTAACTGCCGTGAATAAAATGAGAAAATTCAACCCTGTTAGTATGTGAAGATTATCCAGACTCATTGCCTCGAAAATAATTCTTGATTTTTCCATTTTTTTTTAAATCTTAGTAGTAATCACAAAGTGGTTGAGGGGAAAGACTTAGCACGTTATCTGCTCTTTCTGTAATCTTCCTTGGACAGTGGGGTTCTACTCTATCCTCAGAGTTTGGGGGAAGGTGAGGGAGCCGACTTAAGGACCTGGCAGCTCTTGCGGGGCCTGCTGGTACTGGCTTGGAATCCCAGCATTCTGGGAGGCTGAGGCAGGAGAATCTCAAGTTTCTAAGCCTGGGCAATTTTGCCACTTAGCAAGGCCCTGTGTTAAAATTAAAATCAAAAAGTGATCTGGGAATATAGCATGGTGTGAGGGCCCTGGGTTTTGTCCCCAGTACTGAAAGAAAAAACGAATTCAATTCTGTGTCAGGAGTATGAAGGCGTCATTCTAAAAGCTGTTATGTTTGCTGAGACTTTTTAATTTTCCCACTAAGAAAAATCAAAGTGAATTTTGTATGTTTCAGATTGCATTCATTTTATATTATTTGGATAAAAAGATTAAAAAAAAACTTCATGGAAAGTACAAATGGAAAAAAATGTGGCCCAATGAGCAGAGTATAGATTTTATGACAAAATTTAAATATTGATTAAGATATTTACTGGAGCTATGAGCCAGATAAAGATTCTCAACTAAAGATACTTTTCTCTTTGTAAAATGTCAGTAGTGAAACTTGTCCTGTGTGCATGGTAATATGTAATATGTAATAATATCTGTAAAATAACATACATAATATTTATATCTAAATGAACAAAAGTATCTAGTATAAGGAGCACATGATTGGAACACAGTAAATGCATATACAAGTTGTTTAAAGTAATATTAACAGCATAATCTAATTATAATTAAGTATATATTATAACCTTAAAAACATTATAAGTGACTAAAAATGCAAGGAATATATGTATATGTATGAATGTAGGTATTATTCAGATATTTATTCTGCCTATCCCAATTATGGAAAATAAAACTAAAAATGATTTTATAAAATTGATTTTAAAAATATAAATGAAATGAGAAGAGGTTAAAAATTCCTGCCAACTTCTTTATGTTGGTCGGACCACCTTCAACTAATTATGAATATCATCCTAGATGCCTCTCAAAATAAAGCAAGTCAAAGATTAGATATCATTGACAACTATCTATGGATATATCGAAAACAATTTCTCAAAACTGAAACAATGATCGTATAGCAATTTAAGTAACAAACTGTAATAGTACCAAGATGTAAAAGAAATGTAAATGCGTGGCATCAAATGAATTGCTAATAGACAAAAGGTAATAGATTATAAAAATTAGGAAGTTGAATTACATTTTATTCTTCTAATGTAAATTTTAATCTTAGTTATTTTTATTGACTTCCTCTAACGGTAAGTGTTGAACAAACTTATATTCCCTTCAAACACCTCTTTATTACTTATTACTGATTTAAATTACATTGTATACTTTTCTTATAGCACTGGTTTTACTTCCAATATTCTGATAAATTAATTCTGAGCAAACAAATTATAATATAATATTTATCATTAAATATTTTATACGCTTAGCAACCTTTGGGAAACCCAGAATGTTATACAATTTATTGTATTTATTGTATGATATAATTATGTATATTTTCAAGGCTTTCATACTTTTGTTAAAGTTTATAATGAGGTTATCATACATGCTGGTTTTTTGTTCATGTCTAAGTGCTGTCCTCAGTTACTTTTTTACATGCCTTTCTGAACCTTTGATTTCTCTGAAATGACTGGCTCTAGCTTATGATTATTCTGTTGTTCTTCAAGGCTTATATGTAAGTCACAAGCAATTTAACAGGTTATAGATTACTTCATTTTCTCTCAGAACATTGTAGCTATTTGGTATGCTCTGTAAAATTCTAAGGCAAACCTCTTTTTACCAATTGTATGAATTACTTACTTTCTCATCCTTGAAACTAAGTACTTTAACTAAGATGTAGAAGAATTCCTTGTCTCGCCCTACATGTCTCCTGGGAAACCACACCATATTCATGGCATGAGCCATGTCTGTGTTTTGATAACTTAGTGTGCATGCTCTGAAATCCACATCATTATTTTGAATTTTCTACTTGGTTATTTCCACAAAGATATTTCAAAATACTTTAAAGTGACTGTATCCTCAAATGTTCTTTTTTTCTTTCTCCTCCCTATTATAGGTTCTCTAAGCTGACATCTTTTAAAAATTCCCTTCCTCCATGGATTGTAACAAAATTTGCTTATTCACACAATTTGAAAATAAATGTAGCATGTCTGCTTTCTCCCCTTTCCACCCTCTTTAAAAAGTCAGTTTTTGACAGAACACTGTTGAGTTTACCAAATTACTCTCTTCTAAACCCATCAGATTCAAACCATACCATACCATACCATACCATACCATACCATACCATACCATACCACACCATACCATACCATACCATCCATACGATACCATACCATACCCTATGTCCACTAATTCCTTCGTGCACTCATCTGTTTTAATTACAGTAAAAGATACATGAAATTTGCTACTATCTTAGTCATCCTTAACTTAAAACTTAAATCGTGGTGAAGATATTCACACTTTTCTGAAACATATCTCCACAATAGTTTCATCTTGCAAACCAAAGTCCGTATTCATTAAAAATTTTTTTTTTCCTTTCCATTCAGCTGCTGGTAACCACTACTCTGCTTATGGGATATTCATCTTTTAGAAAGTGACTATTTTTACTCAGCAGTTTCATCAAGTGAGGGAGGGGTTGAAAGGTGGCAACAAAAGATCAGAAACATGTGTAGGCCCCATTTGCCCAAATTGTGAGTAATCAACTCATCTGTAGCACTTATATATTCAAATAAAAAGTTAATGGCAAAACGTTTTATGCCTTTTTTGATACGTGGCAGCACTTTCTTGTCTTGTGAGCCTCAGTTCCATTTTATTTGTGGTATATACCACAATTTCCTTATCCATTTCTCTGTTGAGGGGCATTTGGGTTGCTTCCACTACTTGGCTTTTGGGAATAATGCTGCTATTTATGTGGATGTGCAAATATTTCCAACACCCTACTCTCAGTTTGAGGTGGGGGGGATACACCCAGGAGTGGAATTGGCAAATTATGGGTAGTAATTCTGTTTTCAATTCTGTCTTCCTTATAAGTTGCACTGGTTTGCAGACTTACCAATAGTGCTGACAGGTAGACACTTTCAAGGCTAAGAAACTGGTAAGTTTACTTCCATCCAGACCTCTTCAATGAGCTTACAGTTTTTTTAGGCAACTGCAAGTATTGAAAGTAATGCAGTGAAGCATGTTAATAATGCCTTACATTTATCAAGGTCTCACTGTAGGTTAATTGGGTTAATCGTGTGAAACAAAATATCTCCTGTACTCTTCAAAATAGTCCTAGGGTGGTAACACTCTTTGTTACATACTAATACATCTGACAATTATTGTTTAAGTTAAGGTAAATTTCTAAAAAGCACACAGCTTGGTGCAAGACGCTATTGCAATTGGACCCACAGTTCTTGCATCAATGCTATACCCATCCCTCTACTCTACAACACACATTGTCTCACAGTGGAACACCATGGTGGAGGCCTCACAGTTCAGTTATTATGTCAGCTCCTGTATTACAGGGCTAGCTCTGAAAATGAGTCATGTCATTAAGATAAGGCAGTAGCCATGCAGATCCACACCATCTATAAAATGATTATGCATGTTTGTCCAAAGGAGACGTTATTTCATCCAGGTATGTTCATGAGATACTGTACAGTCTAGAATGGCTGAAGTGAAGGGCTTAGCAGAGACAAGGAAGGAAAAGTAGACTGGGCTGAAGTGATCAGGAGCCTTGGATGCCAAATTCAAGTTTTGATTTTTATCCTTTGGTGAATATCAGTTACCAAAGCTGTTTATGTGAGGGCCATGGCTTACATAGTCAGAAAATAAGATGTTGATGTTTCTCAATGATTTATGAGTGTTGCAAAATATAAAACATAAAGACGTAAGATTACATACTTCCTTTGACTCAATGTACTATTTGGAGTAATAGACAAGTATTAAAATTATACTATCAAGCTTTCAATTAATGTAACTCAGTAGCTTCATTTATCAGATCATTACCAATCTCATGCTATTGGTTAAAAACATTTCAAATAAGATTTTGTGAAACTTAAGGAAAATAGATTTAAAGAAATGTAACACGAATTAAATCAAACCATCTTGTAAAAATAATTTTATTTTTTGACTTAAGAAATAATTGTTGAACTCCTAGCTGTTTCTGCATTTGCAGCAGCAAATAGTTATCACTGATGAAATCCTAAAACTCAAGAAGACAATTCAACATAGATTACTTAGGTTAGCCCATACCTTTCAAAGGGAAAAGCAAGCTTCACACATTTCTTGAAACAGGGAGTTTGTTCTTTAAGACAGTACTCTAGGTCTGATCCCAAATTATTTTTATTTGTATTTTGATTTTACACTCACTTTTTTCTACTACTAAGACACTTAAAGACTGGTTCTTCAAATTTTGTATAGTTTTTTAGGTAGATTTCTAAGGTTTCTTCAGTAAACTTTGTCCTTATACAATCTTCTTTCATCTACTAGAAAATTGATGAAGTAACACTTTCATAATTATGTTATTTAAAATATAGCAAAACTGACCTGAAGAAAGTCTTGTTGAATCATGTTAGGTCTTTGAAAGGAAGACTTTCTTCCCTTACTACTAAACAGATGAGCAGGATTGATCCAAAGCTGGAAATATACACACTACAAAGAAGGTTCTCACTTGTTGAGGTGGAAGGGAACGTGTGGCTAAGGACTACAAACCCTTTGCTTGACTCCATGTCTCAGCTATTTTGCATAGCGCTTCCATAAATTTGGGCATACAGAATTTAGTATTGGAATTGTTAGGCCTTGTAGCAGTCCTGTTTTCAATATTTTGAGGAACTTTTGTACTGTATTTTTCAATAGTTTGGCTAATTTTGTATTCGCAGCAACGATGGCTACGAGTTCCTTTCCTCTACGTCTTCATCAACGCTTGTTACCTTTTGTCTTTTGATAACAGCTATTTCTAGTGTCCTGAGATGATGGCTTGTCACCCATTGTGGTTGTGTTTGAATCTCCTCGATGATTAGTGATATTAGATATTTCTTCATATGCTTGTTGATAAATTCATATCTTCTCTTGAGACATGTGTAGTTTACCCATTTTTAATTGGGTTTTTTGTTCTTTTACTGTTGAATTGAGTTCTCTTTACAAATGTAGAATTTGGAAATATTTTCTCATATTCTTTAGATTGACTTACCTGTATTGATTTTACTTTTTTCCTGTGTTGGAGATTTTGGGCTTCATGTAAAATCCCATTTGTCTCTTTGTAATGTTGTTGTTTTCTGTTTTTGAGGTCATATCCAAAAATATTTCTCTGACTAATGTCATGAAGTATTTTCTCTGCTTTTTACTGGTAACTTCAAAATTCCCTGTATATTAAAATCTTTAATCTACCTTGAGACAACTTTTATTTGTGATGAGATAATAAAAAGATAGTACAAGTAAACAATGAAATTCTCTTCAGCCACAGAAAGGAATCTTCTCATGTGGACAACATGCATGAGCTTGGACGACATTATGTAAAGCAAAATAGACGCAGTAAGTCAAATACTGCGTGGTCTCCCTCAGACACAGAAAAACAATGAATTGTTGATTTCCTAAAGCTACAGAGTAGAGTGATTGTCAGGGTCTGGGTTTGCCAGAGGGAAGGGGAAATAGGAGCTATTGGCCAAAGGATATATACTCGCCATGAGATGGTTTGGACTCCAGAGAGCCATTGTGCAGCAGGGTGGTTAATGGTGATATAGTGTATTCTTGCAAAATGGACCACAGGTAGATGTTAGTGTTCTCACCATAAAAGAGATAATTATGTGAGTACTTCTTTTGTGAATTAGCTAGCTTTAATCAATATATAAGAAACATATACTTCAAAATGTATTGTGGCAAATACATGCAAGTTAAAAAAAAATGCCCAAGAGCAGCTTCTTGGTGCTGAGAATATATTTGACCTACAGCTAGCAAAACATTAGGGTCCTAAAATCAATCACAGGGGAGTGGTGTCTGCTGATGACCTCAGGGAGCTGGGATGTACCTTTTCCCCTAGTGGAGCTTCCAGATAGGAGCACAGCTGGCTGAAACCTTGATTTCAGCCTTGTGAGAACCCTAGTGAAAGACCCGGTTAACACAGGCTTGTTTTCTGAAATAATGTTTGGGAAAATTTAAGTCTCAATTTGTGGTACTTTGTTGCCCAGTTAAAAGTAACTAATATATAGTCCTTTTGTGGAAATTTTTCCAAAGCATAAAACAGTAAATTTTAAAAGGGTTTACTTGACTGAGATTGTTTGTGGTTTAAGACAGATGGGAACAATTTAAATGTTTTTCTCTCTAATACCTAAAATGGTGGCATTTTTATACGTTTGATGAGATGGTCTATAATTTAACAGAAGTATAATATATACACATTTGTTTCATTTTTCACTAATATCTTTGTTTTTTAAAAATGATTTTACTATATTACATTTCTTTCCTAAGAACAATATGAGGCGGCCTTTTGTCTTAGGTTTTTTACAGTAGGATAAAGAGAGGTACATAGACTAAAATAAATTATTGTAAAGCCTTATTACAATTGATGTTTTCATAAAATCAAAACTTGATGCATTGAAGAAAATACAACAAAATCGTAACTCCTATACTTATTCATTAGAAACAAGCATATAATTTTAATTTTTTGAAAAGTTACTTTAACATAACGTGATACATTTTGAAGAGTTGTCAAGCATTTGGGAATAGGTGAAGGAAAATAATTGAAAAAGATGTTAGAGGGAGATAGAAAAGAAAGTGTGCTTGTCTATGTTTATGTTGAGTTTCTTTCTGTCTGTGGTTTATTCAATGGGCTCTTATGTTCCACCCTTCCTAATTTTAATGAAGCATTCATTTGTGAAAGTTATCCTTTTGGTGCTATTAGAACACTGGAAGGTTGAGAAGAAGGTTCCAAGTTAAAGTTCAGGCAATTGGAAACAATTTTGGTAACAAGAAATGACTGGTCTTACAGGTACAGATCTGCTGTTCTTGTCAGTGTTATTTTTTCTTTCTTCTTTTACTTACATTTTCACGAAGAAAAAAAGAAAACACTACTTGAATACTGGGGCTCAAAGTAGTAGCCATTGTAAGTAGAGAACCAATATCTCTTGAAGTGTTTCCTTTGGTTTGGGGGTGCCTGCCTGAGGGTGGAGGTGCTTAGGGCCTGAGGTGAACCAATTGCAGCCTTTCTCTGTCCTCCCTGGACTCAACTCCAATTGCCAGATGGCTGAAGGGTTTTTAGGGGTTTAATCTAGAGACATGGGGCCAAGCTAAGTGGCCCATATGGGGATTTAATGCCTGGCCTGGTCATATTAGTACCACGCTCTCTACTCAATTGACCTAATTAGTTAAGATTTTTCAAATCTCATATCAAAGGTTTGTTTGCACATCAGACGTGGATCATTATTCTCTGTGCGGTGCCCTTATAAGCTTAGTGGTGTCCATCTGAGGTCAAGGAAGTTTGGCTGGTCCATGTTTTCCTCAGTGTAAGCTCCCATTGCAAAACAATTTATTCTTGCTTGGTCTCTCCGGTTTGTGGTATGTTCATTTAGAATCAGAAGTAATCAGAACCCAGGAAGGGTAAAATTTACCTTGAGCTGCTTATTAAAGAAGGATTTATCTACACGTTCATAACTAATAAAAGTAAAAGGAGCCTGCTTAGCTACTGTCATGAAGAAAAGTTTTTTCTTATACTAACTCTGCTATAAAGAAACCCACTGCTTCCTCATGTGAACAATAGATGTGTCTATTCCATTATAAAAGTCACTCTATTTAATAAAGAAGTTGTTATCAATGAGTATCCTTTTGCTGAGTTGCACTATTCTATTGACAAAACATGGAGTGCGATGTGGATGATGATTGCATATTCCACATTTTTCAAATAAGGAAATAAGATCTTCTTTGATAACATAAACTTTAAAATCAACACCGTTAATTAGTGCAGTTATATGCAGTTATTTTAAAGGGTCACAGTGGCTCTAAAGTTACAAGACTAGACTGTAACCTACTGAAAAACATAACAAAAGACCCCTGAAGAAACCGCACTAATGCGTTAACCAAACTTTTTTTTTTCCCCCTCCACACAACAGACTGATTCCTAGGGCACAGGCAGGCTCACTGCATTGACCTACCATGTGGTCATTTTCACGTAGAACTGAGTTCTAGGCTTATTATAACTTCCATTTTCCTTGCATCCTTTTCTTTTAGTTCTACTTATAATAATGTGATTTCATTGATGAACTGATGAAATGCATCCACAAACTTAAAGTCTGTGCACTACAGAAGCTTCAGATAAATCTGGATCATTAGAAACCACTTGGAAATTAGAAAAGGAAAAGCAGGAAGGCTTCTGCACGACCCAGCTTGATCTACAAGTAGTGAGTGAATTCCGATTCTACTTCAACATAACTGTCAAAGGAATCACTGGCAATGTACCATGGAACGCTTGCATACTTAGAATGTCAATCAGTAGAATCATACATGAAAAAGGACTTCGTTGTTATACCAGATTATAACGATTAGCCATTACTATTCATTCCATGAAAATTAATAGTAAGTTTTGTATTTGTCATTTTTCATGCACTTCAACTCCAATATTTGTATACAGAAAAATGTCAATTGATAACAAGAACTTTATGTTTAGCCCCAGAAGAAAGTAATAATAATTGGTATATGGCCAACCCTAGAAAGATGAGTTAAAAGATACAAATATTGGCGGTGCCCGTCAAATGTCGTGTTATCATGATGACAGAACTTAAGTGTTTTCTGAAGGTTCATTCTCTTTATAAAAGAAAGTGTTTCCATCTGCAAAAGCTGGATACCAGAATTTGATTGCTATTATTTTATTCTCTTTAGATTCATATTTAAGGAGTCCATTTTGGGAGCAATCCATTTGAGACCCCTCCCAGATAACAAGAGCTTTTACCCCTCTGTTCATCGTTTCTAACTAAAGACCTGCTACTCTACACCTTAGGCTTTAATCTGCATTTCATTCCTAGACCTGGTGGCACATGAACTGGGTACAAAGACAGAGAAACAACAACCTAGAAACCCATTTTGACTATTTGGGTTTCTAACTGGCTTCACCCAGGAGAAAGGATACACGAACTGAGCTGTTGCTGATGAGAGAATGTGTAACAGTTGCACTCTCAGTAGAAATGAAATAATCTTACATCTTACACTGTTTCAATCTCTGGTCAGTTTTAGTTGAGCTCAAGATCTCTGTATAGGTCTCATGAATTTGTAAGATCTCCAAAAATTCTTGGAAGTCAGCTGAGAGGAGAAGGAGAGACGGTTACGGTTGGGGGGGTGGCGGGGGGTGCGGGGAATTCACTGTACCCTGACTTGCTACCTCACCACTCCCTCTTGGTTTCCAAGTCTGCACTGTTCTAGACATTCTCTTGTAAATGTTTTATTGTCTAAAATGTACTTGCCAGATTTTTTCAGACTAACAGTAATGGCTTAATTTTCAGTTGCACTCTTTCGATGTGAGGTTATCATTTCCTGTTAGCACATGATCTTGATAATTATTTTTATGATTTCACCAATATTGAGTCAGGTGCCTGTCACAATATTCTTTATCGTTTTCATATGATGTGTCCTTTTATTTAGTTCCTGTTTGAAGCCTCGCTTCCCATAGGTAATCACTTGTTCGCCTGAAAATATATCTAGGTTTGGGGGAGTAGCTCAGTGATTAAAGCTCTTGCTTAGGAAGCACAAGGCTCAGGCTCCATCCTTCAGTGCTACATAATAAGTGAACATGGCAAAACACATCTGTAATCCCAGATCTCAGGAGGCTGAGGCAGGTGGATTGTAGTATGTTCTACTCTAGCCTGAGCTATGTAGTGAGTTTAGAACCAGACAGAGATGTATCATGGATAGATAGAGATATACAGAGATAGAGATGTATATCTTCAGGGAATATATACTTTCTTTTTGATAAAGCCAGTTAGAAACCAAAATTATCAAAATGGACTTCTTATAATATCTATCTATCTATCATCTATTTAGTGTGTACATGTGTCTATGTGTTTGTCTGTTCAAACTGATTTTGGAACTTTAGAGGACTTAACATAAATCTTAAACAGTTTTTTTTTAACATATGGTCTTTGCCATTTAACTCAAGATATCTTGTATTGTAATGTATTTTCTGGAGATCTTGCTAAACTGTCCACTCTGCACCAGGGTGAACTCATGCTTTTTTGTTTCTATGAAAGTATCATGTGACCATCCAGAGCTATCCAAGATGGTCCAAGGTCACTATCAACCCCCTCCTCCACGGCCTACACTGAAAGCTCTGGGAAGCACGTTAAGCACAACTCTCTGAGAACTCTAAAAAACAAACAGCAGCTGTAAGAATGAGGATGAAACTCAATTATGAATCCACAGTTCAAAGTGTGAGTGTTCTGCTCCTGCTCTTTTGATCTCCTGGATTCCATCCATGGGTGGTTTTAGTCATGAGACTACCCAGAGGAGGCAATACAAAATCTTCCTTTCCAAAAGGGAAAGAGAATCTTGGCAGTAGAGAATAAGAATGCATCACAGCTTCTTCCCACCTCTCTCTCTCTCTCTCTCTCTCTCTCTCTCTCTCTCTCTCTCTCTCTGTCATTCTTTATCTTGCTATTTTCACTAATATCCTGCAATAAGGGCAGTCCTAGCTTTAGACCTACAAAAATGCTGTTGTGGTTGAGTAATATCGGAATAGAGAAATCTAATGAACCTACTGGAAAATGGAATAGAGGAAGAGGAAGAAAAATGAGGAGAAAACGGTGGAAAAAAGTATATATAGAAATATCATTGTCACTTTTTCCTGCTAATTTTCCTGAAGATGGCCCTTTTCATGGAATTGTGCAGCAGTGCAGAAAGCAAAAACATCAAGAAGAATCAAGGTTTTCAGGCCAGATGAATAAAAAAAATTTAATCCTATAAATAAATAAAGTAATTAATTTGCAAGTTTTGAATATATAATATGCTCAAAGCATCAGAATAGAGTCCTTATGAACTGAAGTATGACATGGGCATCTACGCAATTCCGAGCTAACTTGTGAGCTGCACAGATGCAGAGTAGACCCAAAAGAATACAGCAAAATTTGGAAAACCCATCTGATACTGGAGTCACTGCTGAGAAGGCAAGGAAGAACTTAATTTGATAGGATTTACTGCATGTTACCAAAACCATAACGTTTTCTTTAAAGGGGAATTTTAGCATGACCCAAGTCTCATGATATTTAAAATGCTCTTAAGACAACTAGAAATTATTTTGAGGATGTACACATACACACTAACATACACACTGAGAACTGGCTTCAGAAGTAAAATATCAACAGATGTCACACCCAGTTGGGCCAGATGCTAGATAATGAAGGCTGTTACTGCGGCCGTTATAACTGTGGTTTATGAAAGAAATGCAAACACTCTCGAAATTAACTGAAAGAGATAGTTCTCTGTACAAAAAGAGAAAATATAAAAAAGACTGAAATGAAAGTGTGAGAACAGAAAAATATAAGAAGTGATAAAAAAATTCACCGGCTGAGTCCAAGAGTAGGACAGAGACGACAGAGGAAGTCATTGAACCTAAAGATCATGCAATAAAAAACAATCTCATATGAAAGAAAGAGAAGAAAAAAATTAAAAATAATTCATAGCTTTAGGGATTTGTGGGATTATTACGAAGACTCTCACATTTGTGCCACTGTAATCCCAGGAGGGAAAAAGAAATTGGTTCAGAAAAACAACTTTAAAAAAATGGTTGAAAGTTTCCCAGATTTGTCAATAGACCAATTTCAAAATCTTCAGAGAAACTCAAATAAGTTGAACTCAAAATTATTCTCAAACACATCATAAGAAAAGGGCTGAAAGAAAACCATCTTGAAAGCAGCGAGAGGAAAATTGGCACTTTATAGGGAGGCAATCAAGAATTCAAACTACTGCAGACTTCCCACCAGGAACCATGGGGCCCACAGGACAAGGACTCAATCTTTTTAGAGTGCTTAAAGCAAAGAACTGTACACTCAGTAAAAATATCCTTCAGGAGAGAAGAATATATAATGTTTCTTTCAGATGAAAAGCAGTGAGCGACTGCAAACAGTTACTCTAAAATGAATGCTGAAGAAATTCTCCAGGATGAAGGGAAAATATACGAGGATATTTGGCACTTCATGATTGTTGGAAAAGCAACAAAAATTGTAAAAAACCCTTTTGTTCCTCTAAATTATTCAAGATATTTATTATTGTTGAAAATTATATTGTCTGTTGGGATATTCAATCTCTGAAGACAGGATGTGTATGTAACACACAAAGAAAGTTCTTTGACCACAAAAGATTGAAACTATCAATCATTAAAGTTACCAGAAAATTCCTCAAATACTTAATGATTGAGTAGCATACTTTCAAGGAATCAGAGGATATGAGAAGAGTTTTGAGGGAGCTTTATGGCATTAAATCCTTACGTCAACAAAGGGGAAATGTGTAAAATGAGTAAGCTAAGTTTCTGAGCAAATGAAGGCCAATGAAAGTAGAAGCTTCACTAAAGTCAACTCTTGATGATTTCAATAACTTGGAATTACGGTTTGTGGGAGGGAGACCCAGGCTTTCGAGATGCCTATCACGTCTTGACCTTAGTGTGGGTAGAGACTGGATGTCAGCCTTCCATAGTTGTCCCTAGTATCTGCTTACATGTACATCTCCCATACACTTTGCTCCTATCATAAAGATTGCTAATGTGACGCACTTGTTTGTGGACATGAGGGATATACAAGTGTGGGACCCTGTTAGTTATTTTGCCATCTTTCTTAAAGTCATGAAGCTGATTCATTTCCTCTTCTAGGTGGCCAGAGGCTGTTTCATACTAATACGTTCTAGCACTCAGTAATCTTTATTTGCAACTAATAGGCCACGTTGGGTGAAGAAAAAAATTAAAAGACTTCTTCTTCCTGGTATATCTGAAGGTCCAGATTGGCCAAACTGGCTGCCTTTAACTTCCTGGAATTCTGAGAGGTAGCATTTGGAAACCCGCAGAGAGAAATACTTCATCCCAGAAACTTAAGACTACCTATTGTGGTTTGGATCTGAAATGTCCCCGGAAAGCCTCATGTATTTGAATGTTATTGATTGTCTGTAGAATCATGTGCTACTGGGATATTGGGGAGGGTGGATTACAGGTATGTTAAGTGGATTACAGGTGTGTAATGGGGACTTACAACATCTTCCACACCTGGATCCAGGAGGGGCTGATCCCTGAAATGAGACCTGGAAGAATATATAAGCTGCTTTCTGCCTTCCTTAGAGGACTAGACTCAACTTGATTTGACTTGGCTTCCTGTTGGTCATGTCATGAGGCGCTACCTCTGCCTCTGCCACGTTCATGACTTTTGCAGGCTGCCCCTGAATAGACTGTGACCTTCTGAAACTGTGAGCTAAAATAAACCGTTGCTCCCCTAAATTTGTGGATGTCTGGTATTGAGTCATAGCAACAAAAAAGTAACTAGAACACTACCTATGTTCTGTGTTATATTTTTTATATTTTTCTGTCCCCTGAGAAAACTGTTGCCTGCTGGAAATAAGGCCACTATGACATCATCAGTATTCATTTAGAGATAGGTGTTTATCATGGAAACACTGTGTAATAAGTCATTCAGGCTGTAGGTTCCTGAAGCTCAGAAGCTTAGGTTCCTGCAACTTCAAGTTAATTTTTGAAGCTTAAATTTATGACTTAAAATTGAAATAAAAAGAGAATGTTTTATCATAACAATCTTTCTCCAGAATATTAATCATAAAATGTCCTTATGACCTGATTTGAAGAAAGGACCAGGATGCATACAGAAAATGAAAATAGAAGAAGTAAGTTGTCCGTCCAATCTCTCCCAATCCACGTAAAACAGGGACAGTAAATAATTTCTACCCTCCATGAGGATTGTGATGCGTTAATGAGTCCATAAATGCTATACATGTGCTGCTTTCTGACAAGAATTAACTATTCTTCATTTTTTACCTTCCTTTCCATCCTTTTGTTACATAATTGGCATATACATTCCTTCTGAAGTACTAGCTATGTCTGAACAAAATGGAAAGATATCTTCAATCAATTATCTATGAACTAATTCATAAATACCACATTCTTGAATAGACCAAAGCACTAAAGTCCACAGCTGACCAAAGGGCAGTTAGGGATATTATGTATAGAGTTATCAAGGGACATATTTCATAAAGCTACCCAATTTTCTATTTATTATTCAAGATAGTCTTTGACAAAAACAGGTTTTTAATTTATTTCAAAGTTACTAGAGTGATTTGTTGCTCTAATCTTGAATATGCTGTATCTTTAAACTTATGAAAATCTAAAGATTAGGGCACTGTAGAAAAAGTGATATAAGATAAATATTACAAAGAGTTTTATTTGGAAACAATTATGTGTATTGAGGAATTTGTAGTGCACTATCAAAGGATACAGTCTTTTATTGCTGAGACTTTACATGATACCCAGGTCATGGGTGGCATGTCATGTATACAAGTATGAACACTAAGGTCTTGTATCTGTCTTTTTGTTCTGTGTTGTTTTGTTCTATTTTGCTTTGTTCTGTTTTGTTTTTAAGACAAAGTCTCCGTCTCTAATTCAGGCTGGTCATGAATGTACTTTGTAGCCCAGGATGAGGGCAATCCCCTTGCCTCAGCCTCCTAAGTACTGGGATTACAGGCATATGCCACCATGCCCTAGGATGAATTCCCCAACACCAAATAAACCAGGTGTGGTAGCATGCGCCTGTAATCCCAGTAATCAGGAAGCTCAGATAACAAGGTTACTGTGTGACCAATGCCAGCCGGGGCTACATGAAGAGCTCAGGACCAGTGTAGGCTACAGACCAAGGCTGTCTTTAAAAAGAAAGAAAGAAAGAAAGAAAGAAAGAAAAGAAAAGTTAAAGAAAGTTATTACTTTATTACTTAGCAAATCATCTAGACTAAACTACCTGGTACATGCCAAAATATATCTTCCAAACATGGATAACTTCACAACAGCAGAGCTTAACTTTGACTCCATCTTCTAATCCATAGGTTTCTATAAGGTAACTAAACGAGAATAAGTGCATGATAAATAATAAACTAAATAAAATTGCTACAAACACAGGAAGTTTTCTTTTTTTTAGGTCAAAGTGAGTTGGAGTCAACTTCATTCATATTAAATAGCCAATTTAAATATCCAATTACTAGACTTTGTACAAATGCAATTTAAAAAGAGATGATTGTTTTATATAATATCTTAATGCTCAAATAGTAAAATAAACACTATCATAGATAATAAAATACATTTACAATCTAGATAATAAAACAGTACTTCATAGAGAATATGCATATGTTTATATCTAGGTGAAAAGAAAAGTAGTTTATTTTTTTTCAAATTTTATAGTAGAATATTGGTCTTCTCATGGTGCTAGATATATGATTTTCACTAATGATATTGATATGTTTAAATTGTAGGTTAAAAGTAAACTTTCCATCTATTTAAAAAATGTAAGTCTGGCCTTAGAAGAACTTTGAAACATTCAAGTTGCCTTTATAACTGAGCACAATCTAGAAATATTTTGATCTCAGAAATATAGTGAATATGGCTCATATTTATTTAGTTGAAGGGCTGGGGGTGTCACACAGCGTTTACAGTGCTTACTTAGCCAGTGCAAGGCCCTGGGTTCAATTCTCCAGCACTACAGAAGCCAGGTGTGGCAATGCACACCTCCAATCCCAGTAGTTGGAAGGCTGAGGCAGGAGTATTCCTGTGAGTTCAAGGCCAGTCTGGGTTGCACAGTGAGTTCAGGACTAACCTATGTTACAGAGTGAGATTCTTCTCTCAATCTCTCTCTCTCTCTCTCTCTCTCTCTCTCTCTCTCTCTCTATATATATATATATATATATGTATGCATATATATTTAGTTGAGCATAGATGTAGAACCGTGAAAAAACAGTTAAGAAATATCTAATAGAGAAAAGATGCAGAAGAAAAGTATTAGATAATTGAGACTCTTTGGGCTAGTATACTTAAGAGAAATAAAATGTGAAACTAAAATGAATTTGCGAAGTTTGTGTTTTGCAATATAAACATGAACGCTTAAAAGAACTGTCAGCATCTAATAAGATAATAGACAATTTAACCTAACGACAAACAAGGGATGGCTTAATGTTAGAGTCAAGAACAGCTTTCAGACTTAATAAATTTAACTTAATGAAAAATTTACTTTGCTGTCGTTGACGTTTCATATCTGTCCTTGTGTGGAACTGCACTGTGGACTGGCACCGGGCTGGGACAACGGAATCCCTCTGTGCTATTTCTTTCATTTGGTTTGTTTCTAACAGTAAACAATGTTCTTTTTTTTTTTTAAAAGCCACAGACTTTCTCTCAAAGCACATGGCTTGCGGTCCCATTTATAAAATAGCAAAAGCAACAACTCAAAATGAAGGTTTTAATGAACTCTTTCTCACGATTGTTTATTTTCCACCCAAGCTGGGTGAAAAAAAATCACCGGTTTATTTCCCTGTCAGCTCTTATTTTTGCTTATTTTACACTCAAGAAGCTCTATATTTGGTGTCAGGGGCTGGAAAATACACAACAATTACCAAAAAAGTAGAAATTTTGTAATAGGAGGATAAATATGTACTATTTTCCCCAATTTAACATGCTGCCTTTCTTTAGTTCATGTCCAGTTACACTGGAGAGGCTGAAAAGGGTTTATTGACACCAGCCAAATTCATACTGGATTTCTTCAAGTCTTCCTACCTTCCCCCAAAGTGTAACTTTCAGTGAGGTGCAATACTTTTAAATTTGCAATTAAATAAGAAAAGATGCCTTTTAATTACAGAAGGCCCCATCCTCCTTCCTAGAATTAACTATTTTTGTTTTTACTCAGTGCTGTCATGAAGAGTATTATAGAACATTCAAGAGTTCTACGTTCCAACTACAGCAGCAAACTATATCTCTGATTTCTAGAATTGTGTCATGATAGGAAGCACCAAAAAATTACTGAACATTGAAGATTAATGATCTAGTATAATATGAGAAGTTTCTTTTAGGAACTCTTCAAAAATTATTTTTGGTTGGAGGATAAACTTCTATGTTACCTTTCAAATCCTCTTTATGTTATTCTTGCCTTTTGTTATGGTTGAGATCCAAGATGACACCCCCTCCCCCCCAAGACTCTTCATGATGCCAGCTTGGTAGCTAAAGTATTTTTGAGCTATGATTAGATGATGAGGTCTTTAACTTCACTAGTGGCTTAGTCCAATGATGAGGTCATAATTCCATAGCATTACTTTGTTTTTCGTTTTAAGTTCCGTAAGAGTTGTAATCTGGGTCTCTCATATCGGAGAGACCATCCGATGTTTCACCTTCTGCTTCTGACTCACTTCACTAAGCATGATATTCTCAAGTTTCTTCCATTTGCCTGTGAAAACTTCCACGCTGTTGGACCTTACAGATGCGTAGTATTCCATTGTGTATAAGTACCACAGTTTGTGTATCCACTGGTCTGTTGATGGGTATTTTGGTGACTTCCATATTTTAGCTATTGTTAGTTGAGCTGCTATGAACATGGGTATACATATATCTCTGTTATGTGTTGTTTTGACCTCTTTTGGAAATATTCCCTGGAGAGGTGTTGCTGGATTGAAGGGGATATTTCTTTCCATTCTTTTGAGCTCTCCATACTGCTTTCCAGAGTGGTTGTAGTAATTTACACTCCCACCAGCAGTGCAGGAGGGTTCCTTTCTCCCCACAGCCCTGCCAGCTCTGATTACTATTTAACTTGTTGATATAGGCCATTCTCTCTGGAGCTTCTTAACTCTTTCCTCAATTAAAAAAAATATTTAAAAGGTAGTAATTTTCAAAGAGCCATAAATCTGTCAGTTTTTTTTTTTTTGGTAAATGCTACCAAAGTCGTCTCAATCCTTTTAGGTAAATATTACTAAGAATTCAAAGCTTTAATATACAATCTGGATGATGTGGGGAGAGTATTTATGTGGATATATATATATATATATATATATATATATATATATATATGCACACTAAATTGAAATGTTTATGTGAGCTTAATAAATAGCATTTCCTACATCCAAAATGATAACTGCAGGAGGAAAATGCATGTATAGGTACAGGTGTGGTGGTGGTGGGGATATGCAGGTGGATAAAGGAAGCCTTTTTTTTAAAACTATATGGAGTAAATCAGACTGACTAAGATATGTGACTGTCTTGTTCTAATACTGCACAGTCTGTGTCCCTCTTCTGGCTCCTCCCTGCTGGCAGAACTTGCATTCTTTTGTGAAGCAGTTCTGACTAAGTTTCACAGTTACTTTTCAGCTTTCTTTTCAGATAGACTATTGAAATATAAACCCAATCTGGCCAATGAGATGTTAGGCGAAGTCATCCGTGAGGCTACCAGGAGAATTTGTTTCTTCACAGATAAAATATAAAGAGCCACAAGACTTAAGTACCCTTCTTGGCTTGACATGGCAGTGCCTACTCCTGAAGCCTCATGAGAGGACCATGAAGGCACCAGGGGTAGAGCTGGCTCAGGCGGAAGGTGACAGAGCAAAGGAATGGAAAGTTCGTGCTTGGGTCATGGTAACACTTCTTGACTCACAACCAAATCAAGAACAACCTTTCTTCTGGAAATTTCTGTTTAAGAAATATCAAATGCATAAGTAATTTTAAGTTGACTAGTGTGTAATTATAGCAAAACTATTTTCACTGACACAATGATTGGTATCATATTTTATTGGAATACATTTTCTTTAATATTGTCTAATTTGATTTCCCAAACATTTAGATAAATTGAAGTGGTGAAAGTAGGAATTATCTTCTATATTTCAACAGAGAATATGTTCTGAAATTGTGAGGTTAGTCAAATTTATTTGGGATTTATTTAAGTACTTATGGAATTTTCCTTCTTTACCATACATGTGAAAGACCTTTCAAAATTGTGTGCCATAAATACACAGGCTGAATTTGCATTTTTAATCAGTTTGGTCAAGCCTTCTTAATTTCTTTTAGTTAGGCATATATATTCAGTAATTATTTTAGTTCTAGTTACATAAAAGTTGTTATAGTACATTTGGTATTAACAAAAATATGACTAACCACCTTTAAATAGTTTATCATTAGAATAAAGACATAATGCACGCAAGAGAGCTATAGGCAATAGACATAGGAAACTGCAAATTTAAATGACAATGGGATGCCCATATTATAGTTGATATATTATTAAAATGACAACGAGATGCTGATAGGATCACTTACTGGAATGGCAAAAACCAAAAACCCAGACGACTCCAAATGCTATTGAGATGCGGAGCAATAGAAAATTCCATTCAATGGTGGTGAAATGAGACATTGTACAGACTTTTGGGAAGACAGTTTGAGTGTTTCTTAAAAACCTGTGGGTACTACTACCATCGAGTCCAGCATTCACCTCCTTGCTATCTACCTGGACCAAGTGAAAATTTAGCTATACACAAAAGTCTGCATATGAATGTTTATAGTAGCTTTACTCAAAATTGCCAAAACATAGACACAACCAAGCTATCTCTCATAGATGACTACATAAATAAACGAGTACATCTAAACAATGAAATCTTTTTCAGCACTAAAAATACATGGGCTGTCAAAACATGAAAAAAACACAGCGAGCCTATAAATTCAGTACTCTGGTAGGCTAAGGCAGAAGAATTACAAGATTTAGTTCAACATGGCCAACTTAGTGACTTAGTGAGATCCTGTGTCAAAACAAAAAATAGTAATGATAATAAAAATGACTGCAGATATAGGTGAGTTCAGAAGCCCTGGGCTTAATCTTCAGTGTTGCAATAAATAAATAAGTAGATAATGATAATAAATAAACTATGAAGAAATCTTAAGTGCATATTAGTAAACAAAAATAGCTAATTTGAAAGGGCTACAAACTATCATTCCAATTATGTGACACTCTGGAAAAGAGAGAATTATGGAAATAGAAAAGTATCAGTGGTTTCCAGTGGCTATGAATAAAGGGGGTTGGATAGGCAGAGCAAAGAGGATTTGAATGTATTTATAACTATTTTGCATTACATTGTAATGGTAGCTACGTATCACTATATATTAGTTAAAACCTATGAAATGTAACCTAGATTAGAGTGAATTCTAATGTAAATTGTGTATTTTGGGTGCTCGCGATGTGTCCGTCTGGTTCATCAATTGTAATAAATGCATCACTCCGAAGTGGGGTGCTCTTAGTGAAGGAGGCTGTGCACGCGTAGAGCTGAGGGTGTACGGGCAATCTTCATACCTTCCACTCAGTTCTGGGGTGAATCCACAATTGTTCTAACATTCTATGCAATATGAAGAAAGCAGAATGTCAACAGAAAGCCCATGTGCGTGGGCTAATTTACAGCAGACAGCTATGACTGCTGAGTGTGGGCTATACCCTGCAGAATCACAGCGTGAGAGTCCAGCATCTCATTCAGAGAGGAGTGGCCTTGGCAGAAACGCGGTCATCACAATTCTCACAAAAAATGCACCCTTTCCCCCCTTTCATTGAATGGCATGTAGTTTCCTTGGATTGAAGAGCAGAGAGCACTTAGTGGCGTACGAGAGGTTAATATTTTAAAAGGGAGAATTGCATAGTTTTCGTTGTTGTTGTTTTTCTGTATCGGGGATTGAACTAAGAACGTTCTCAGTGAGTTATATCTTCAGGCTGTTTTTATTTATTTGAGACCGAGTCCTGCCAAGTCTCTAAATTGCACAGATTAGGTTTAAATTTTCAGTCTTTTCTTAGCCTCACGGAGTACTGGGGTTACAATCCACTGTAAGGGAGCTTATATAGTTTTATAGCTAGAATATTTGTTTTATGTTTATCATTCTATATGTAAAGAAAAGTCTTAGGGTTGAAGTAACACTATTAGTGATGGATAAAGTTGGCTACTCACCTTGTTCCTAGTTCCAAATACTGTTATTATTTTATGCTTTAGAAATCTTATCAAATCTTCAAATGTTAAAATGATCAACTTAAACATCGTTCCATTGAGAAATCAGTGTTTTAGAATATCTGGAGAAGAGAGAAGAGGAGGGAAGGAGCATATGAGAGGAAAGGGAAGCGAAAGTCAAGATTACACATGTATCTATTCCTCAACCAAGGGCAAAAATGCAAGGATTATGTAAGAAAATCAAGTGAAATTAGTATTTGTTTATTTTGGAGAGTAAAAAAAAGGGGGGGCATGCTTTTCACATCAATATGATGGAAATCATGAGAATGGATTGGAGACAAAGGAGGGATATGCAGACACAGATAATATTTTTATACAGTAGACCGGAATTACGAGTAGTTTTAGTAGAAATGGAAAGAAAGTTACCATGCATTTGAGTGTGAAGAATCAATTTGCATCATAATCATTGTGCTATAGACCGATCTATAACTAAATGTACAAAAGAAGCAGGACTTGGAATCAGGGGTTAAAGCACCAACTGTTTGATTTTGAAGCCTTGGATTATATTAGCTCTTTAACAAAACTCTACTATGTTTTCAATTTAATCATTACTGTAAAGAAAATAAACATGTTTTTAAAAGGATAATAGAGTTTTACTATTGTTTAGCATAAGATGAAAAGGAAGTAAAAGACTCAAAGGCCGAGCCTACAATACTAGTACAATAATGTTACAAATGGCAGGGAAATGTGAGACATATTTGTGTGTGATTCAAGGAAGTTCATAGGAATGTTTATTGTGTCCATACAACAATTTGAAAACCTTTACTACAATCATTGAACATTATCTAGCAGAGTACACAAAATAAAGGATACAAAGTTGCCTTTTGGGATGAACATATGTTAGGGAGATGAAATAAAAAGGCTAAAGAAACGTAACATTTAGACCGGACTCTGATCTCTTTTTAGGCACATCTTAGATCTCAGCTAGATGGTGTGTGTGATAACAACAAATAGGTGAAAACTAGTGAGTACTTGTTTTAGTTACTTATTCATTCCTATGATGAAATACCCCATATCTGCAATTTAAGGAAGGAAAGTTTTATTTAGCTCACAGTTTAGAATGTCTCTCTCACGCACAGTCCATTCAAGGGCCAGCGGGCAAGGGTGGAGGCTCATGGCCGAGAGAGGCTGGAGAGCTCCTCACCCACTGCAGACAGAAGCCAAGCGAAGCAGGGGTGCAGTGAGGTTTGCAGACTCGGGCCAGGCTAAAGCCTCCGCAGGAAGAAGCTGTAACAATGTGTCTTCTTCCTTCCTCCAATAACTTCAAGCTGTCAGTTGGCATGCCCTTCCTGGCCCACAAGTCGACAATAAGTTTCCAAACACATGAGGCTTTTGGGGGACACCTAAGATCCAAGCCAAGGCAGTACTACGGAAAGCAGTGCCTCTCACCTACTTGGTAATTAGATTGAGTGTCAACTGACCCTCCAGCAGTTTAGCTGATGTTCTAGAGGAAAAGGGGTGAAACGTGTTTACCGACAGTGAATAAACGTGATCTGTAAGATTAACCATGGCACCATCATCAGAGAAGCCATTATGTCCTTCATAATCATTTATCCTTGGTTGCTCAAGCGCTATGAGGGATGTATCGGTCACTTAGTCTTGGTCAGCCTCCAGCAAACAGGCAGTGAAGTCTGTCCTGGTGCCTATATCGGGAAAATATACGTAGGAGCATTGTTGCCTCTACTTTGCATTTTATCTTGAATTTGCAAGCGTGGACCAGGATCACAAAATGGTGTGTTGAAATATGAAGAAAAAATGACTCATAATAAAGGGAACAGGATGAAGAATAAAATGCCATATATGTCAGTACAAGTGGATTTGCAAGTGCAATATTTCTACCAAGCATTCCCCAAAGGAAAGTTACATACAAAATATGATGATACACATCTGAAAACTCAGTTTTATTTGACTGGGTATCTATTAAACCTCTTTTCCTTGTACACTAGCAATTATGAAGCTATCAAATAGTGGCTTGACATTATGAAAGTTTATACTTAAATATGTCAAAAAAGTGAAAGCGTAGTGAGCTCTTTGTGAAGCAATCAGAGCTGTCTTTCAGAGCAACAGTAAAATAACACTTTACATAATGAAATGGATCATTTTGTCAGCCGAGGCCACAAAGACTCAAAAGCAAAGTGACATTTTTCAGAAATGGAGATATCATTTCCAAAACAGGCATAATTGTTTCTCATAAATTTATAAAGCCTAATTTTAAGTCTAATCATTAATATGAAGTTAAGAAAAAATATTTCCCTCTATCAAAGGACTGCTAATTGTCATATCATTTTAGGCACACAGTGTAAAAAAATGATGTCGTGTCTGTGTTCTGAACAGAAGGGGCTAGAGGGCTTCTGAAGCTTAATGAAAGGAGCTTTGGACAGTCGTCCTTATCTCCTTAGGGAATTAGAAGGTATGTGATGATCTGAGTGCTACAATAATGTTCTCAGGAAGGTGAAATGTGGGTCTTATTCCGAGATTGATAGAATCAAAGACCATAAACTTTAAAGAGTTCGTGATTTTTATGGAAAATGGGAGCTTTTCATGGAACACAACCAAAGAGAGATTTGGGGCCTGACAAGGGCTGGAAAGCTTATTTCTCTTGGGTTGAATTCCACGCAGGCCCAGGAATGCTTCTGTCATCAATGAATGTTCATTCTTCTTTCTTAAGTTTACTTTTCTTAAAGTAAGCCTTTTTACGGAGTGCCTTGTATTCCTTCCTTTGCCTTTGACGTTGCCTTTCTGAGGTGTCAATTCTTGGTGTCAGTTCTTTTGTTTTTATTTCAAATTTTGAGAAGGCGGCTACTTTTATCCGAGTAGAAGCAGTTATGCCGTGTATACTAGTTTGAGATCTTCTTGTGCAGATTATTATTAGGAATCATTCTTTGTGAATCAGATATTAGCACTCTGACATCTCTACGCTAGCCAAAGGAAGAAGTTTATAATAATAATAATAATAATAAGTATCTTTGAGAAAAACATGATCTATTTTGGCCCGAGTTTATGAGTTAGTAATTTTCTATAGTTGACCAAAAAAAAAAAAAAAGCCATGAGAGGAAATGTGAAGAATCTTGGAAGACAATTGTCCATTGGTCTCTGCTGTTTGTGCATAGTTCATGAATGGAGGCAAGCGCAGTCTTTGTTCCAAACTTTTATTTCAAGGATAAGTGTTGAAGCATCAGCCTTGGAGAATAGGGATACTGTCACCCTCAGAGCAAAGCGTAGGTGTGTTCACATCAATATGAGAAAAAAATTCCTTCCCAAGGAAAAATGTAAGCGATTCTTACCTGTAATATTCCTCTGTATAAATGTTGGTAACATCTGACCTTTTTCCTGTTGCTTTGTGAGAACCGAGGGTTGGAGAACTATATAAATATAGATATGCTGGCTACTGCTACTTCTATACATAATCAGAAGTCCTTTTTCCCTACTGAAGAGGTTTTGTGTGTTCTTCAAACATCCATGAAACTATCTGAAATGAAATTGTTAGCTGTAGTGAGAAACAATCTAAAACTTTTCACAATTAACTCTTGATAGAGTTCTCTAATCTTCAAGATGGACATTGATTTAATGATGTACTGTGGGAACACAAAGTAGGGAAGAGAGTGAAGCTTGAAAGAGCAGAGGAAATTGGAAGGCTACAAGAGAAGACAGTCCCTGAAAGTCTTAACTATGGACATAATCCAGAGTGAGTGTCACCATCAGTATGTGGGATGAGAGGTAAGAATATTTTGAGTGCTTGTCTGTGACATTGCTATTTCCACAGAAGCTTCTACATACTACTTCTGAATTCTAAATCCTGGCTTCGCAATGAGCAGTTTCAGTGATTTCTTCCTTCTACATCTTTTTCATGTGATCTTATTTCATGCTTTGTTTCCAATGGCTTATTTTCAGGAACTGTTTGACAGTGGGCAATTGGATTAATCCCGTTAGTCCCTTGTGTAGCCTCACCTTCATGTCGCAAGCAAATTGGTTTGAAACTCCACTCTGAAATTTAAAAAGTCAAAGTCTTTCCACAAATTTCTGTGAAATCAAAAGGATCTTTAATTTTCAGATCACCTTTGGATTTGAATCCCTGCTGTTGCAGAATTCTTGCTATTCTCTCTGTTCCTTGAGATTCTTCCTTGGTTGTTAGACTGCTACTATTTGATTGTGGAACTTTGTCCCTTCCCTGAAATTCTTTCACGACCGTCAACCACAACACCTGATCATGCTTTTTTTCCCCCTTTGCTGTATGTAGGTTTTATTAATGTTTTAGGGAAATGTTGAAGTAATACCAACAACGTGAGTTTGTTATCCCCATGTAAATGTTCTTCGCCTTTATGTTGCTTGTCCACCTTACGTTAAACCACAGTTTTGTTAACACGCACGTCTTAGGAGCATTATATCACGACACAAAAATATCATTCATTGCTTAGGGAAGAACAGATTTATCGATGTCACTTCCATACTCCAAAATTAAAGGGTATGGTTCAGATTTTCTACCAAAAATTTTGAGTGTTTCTAGAAGGGTCAGAAAATCGATAGGGGAGGAATCACTGAATAGAGCAAAACCATTGGTGTGTCATCTCCCACCTCTTAATTGTCACATAGTATGGTGCTTCTCAGCTGCTCTTTTGCAGTCTTTTGCCTTAACCATTCCTGTTGATGAGCATGTAGGTTGTTTCCAGGATTTGGCTATTATGAATTGCGCTTCTATAGACATGGGTATGCATGTGAGTTTTTTGGGATGTTGATATTATTTGTTTGGGGAACATGCCCAGTATAGCTGAAGCTGGATCAAATGGAATTTCTCGTCTCATCTTCCTAAGGGATCTTCAGACTGCTTCCATAATGGTTGTACCAAATTGCATTCCCACCAGCAGTGGAGTAGAGCTCTTTTCTTTTCTGCATGCTTGCCCACAATGATGTAGGCCATTCTCACTGGCGTGAGGTGAAATCTCCACATAGTTTTTATTTGCAGTTCTCTGATGACCAGAGAAGAACATTTTTTTCATGTGCTTCTTGGCTATTTCTTCTTTTGAGAAGCTTCTTTTCATTTCAGCTGCCCACTTCTTGATGGGATCATTTACAGGGAAGAATTTTCTGAACAGATCACCCACTGCACAAGAAATCTCAGCAAGAATCAACACGTGGGGCTACACTCAACTGAAAAGCTTTTGCACAGCAAAATACACAATCAACAAGGTAAAGAGACATCCCACAGAATGGGAAAAGATCTTCACCAGTAACGCTTCAGACAAAGGATTAACGTCTAGAATAGACAGAGAACTCAAAACTATAATGAACAACTTAAAAAAACATTTTCTTTGTATTCATTTATTTTAAAATGTTTAATTAAGAAAAATTATGTGTATTCAAAGCACACAACGTGAACAATAAAGTTAATGAACACATCCGTTAGAGAAAGAAGTAGAGAGGTTCCTAAAACTATAAACAAAGAAGTACCATGTGATTTCAGTGCATATACAAAGGAAATCGAACCATTGTGGTGAAGAAATAATCGATAATCTCATATTCACTGAAGTAGTATTCACAATAGTCAATATGTAAAAACAACCTAAGTGTGCATCAGTGAATGAATGCATAAGAAAATTTCGATCTTCATGTGATGGAATAAAAATAAAAAATTTTTAATAGACTTGTAAGTATGAATTGATTTCATGTGTTAATCTGCATTTGAGAACATGACTTAAAATTATATTGGTCATCTGATTAATAATATCTGATACAGTTTTTCAAAATTATCTAGATCATTTTCTAATATAGAGTGGGACATTGCCACAGAAGAGCTATTGTGAATTGAACACAGTTTCTATTCTCAAAGTTTTTATGCTTTTTGTAGAACATCTTATCAAAGACCATACAATCAGAATCTCAGATTGGGTGTGTGGTAGCAAAAGACTTGATGCTGGCATTATCTTGAAACATTTCATCATGATTTGAGAATAAAAAATGTAATTCTGATTAATTCTGCTGGGTTTGGGTTATAAGAATCTTAATCAAGGGCAGTTTGATAAAGTGATATTGGATTGCATGGTTCATACCCGAAGTCTCTGACCTTTGTGAAGTGACTACATTCACAACTCTACCTAATGAACATGTCTTTATTTATAGAAAATGAAGCAATGAATTAAAGGCATTGCTAGAGTTATTTTAACTTTTCTTCAACCTAGGCCCATTTTTCCTTGGCTTTGGTTTTGTATTAGTCTAATTGGATTTAACAGCCAAGACTACGGCCAGTCAGTTATTTGTCCATCTTTTCCTGGAGGAGGACACAAACAACAAATGAGTATAAATGTGGGGATAAGTGAGTTGGTTGGTCCAAGTATTGAAAAATTCTCTTAACTTGTTCATTACTGTAAATATATTCCAAAATCTTCCATTGTTCCAAGATGAGTCATTAACATTTATATTATTTCTTAATCAGTCATGCCTACAAGATAATTATACAAGAATGAGAGAATTGCATTTCTTTTCTTAACAATAACCTTTGGTAAATAAGTACATCCCTAGACTGAATAATAAATAAAATGTTTTCTGTCTCAAGCAGTACCCTATGTAGACCGAGAGAGAAAAATATATGCATTTTAGGTAAGATGCAAGTAACTGGAAATAATGCATCAATGAAATGACAGGCAATACTAAAGTCATATATTTTTAATTTATCAATAAACTGAAATCTTTGCTTCTAAAAAGAAGGTCAAAATTTAAAGCAATGCTATAAAACTGGATTAGACAATTACTAGAGTATTTCTCTCTTTTGCAAAGTGCTATTAATTTTCATTCTTTTTGTAGTTTCTATTAAGTCGTGCTGACTGCACAGTATCTGACAGAGAAAACATGTATCATTTTGATGTATGATATATTTATTGTACTTAATTCTGCATCTGGCTTTGACATTTTCCCTTAATAGCATATTCAGCTTCTGAACTCGTAACCTGCCCAGAGGTTTCAAACTAGGTAAGTAGGAAGGGACACTAGTTGGAGAAGTAACAAGAATAATATTCATTTTAGTTGCTATAGTGATGACAGGCTTCATCATTCGTCCTTATTGACGTTTCATGAGCTCCATATTAGATTAGAGATGAACAGTTGTAATGCTTTCTAGAATAGGCATTGTTATCTAATATATAATTGGAAAATAATTTTACTTTGATATTTTCCTGGTGAGATTATTCTATTTTTTCTACATGAATATTCAAATGTAGCTTGAAATTTAGAAAACATAATGCATAACTTCCTGTATCCAACAAAAATATTTGAGTACTCTCAATAGTAGACAGAATCATGGATCCTTAGAAGATTTCTTCATCTAAGTCTCTACTACCTGTGAATATTTTCCCTGACATGGAAAAATGGACTTTGAAGCAGCAATTAGATTCTGGATCTTGAGATAAGCAGGTGACCGCAGTGTAATCACCAAGGCCCTTAGAAGAGAAAGTCGGAAGGACTGGAGTCGCTGGAAACCTGATGACCCAAGAAGAGGTTGCAGTGATATAGCTTGAAGGTGGGGGACAAGACTTGGGAATTTAGGTCAGTAGCAGTGATGAAAAGACGCGGAAGAAGAGGCCAGAAGCCAATCAACACAGGAACCTGCCAAAGCTGGAAACAACAAGAAACGGTGGAGCTTCCAGAAACATCTGCAGAAAGTTGAAGTAAGGGCGAAATAGAAGAGGCAGGGTGCACAAAGTCTAAGAAGAAAGAAGTTAGATTAAAAGCAGAAACAGCAAATACGTGCGTGGAGGATGCAGTGAGACAGAAACCGGTAGCGCCAGGCGTAAGGACTCACGGGACCAACCTGTGAATGTTGTGGCGGTTCAGGTTGAGGAGAACTTTATTTAGATGTGAATTACATAAACAACTGTAGTAAAACAGTATCCTTTGTTCTGATGAAGATGTTTACTTTAATTCCTCTCTTTCTGAGGGATTTTTATCAGGAATGGCTGCCGGATTTTGACAGAAGCCTCTTCTGTGTTATTGAAATGAATACAGAGATTTTTCATTTTTTGTTTGTTAATGAGATGGATGACATGGACATTTAAATGTTAAACTAACCTTCCGTTTTAGCGATAATCCAGCGGGTGTGGTGTTGGCGTGGTGAATGTTTTTTTCATCCTGTCACTTTTAAACTATTTGTAGTTTTAAGTACAAAGTACTTTTTTTGTGGCAAGAGGCATGTAATTGGGACTTGCTTTTTAAACGTAATGTCTGACTGTCACTTGGGTCTCATTACAACGTTTATATTTAATGTGCTCAGGCTTCTGTTTGTCGTCTTGTTGCTTGCCTTCTAATTTGCAATGTGTTCTTTGTTCTTCTTGTTTTTTCCTCTTCAAAATTAAATATTAGTGATTGATTTAGGACGTAAGTTATACATGCTTACTCATCAAAATGTCTAACCCAATAAGTACTAAAATATTTGTATAGCTCAAGAAGCATACAGTAGTATATTTTTCTTTTACCCCCTCTAATTCATCTCTAAAAAGCGTATTTCGTGCCCCAGGATGCATTACTTTTTTCAATTACCTAGTATGTTATCTTTAAGTTATTTATATAATAAAAATTTTGATGTAGTTACCCTCATGCATACCATTTCCAGTGTCTTTCATTTCTTTTTGTATCTTTGTGCTTCCGTCTGATATCATTTACTTATTTCTGAAGTATACTTTTGTTTAAAAGATGTTGATATTCTTGTGGCACAAATTTATTAGCTGTATTTTGTACAATTAAAATTATTTTTCTTCATTTAAAAGATACTATGATTATGTATCCATTTCTGAATATTTAATACTTGATTCCTTGTTTTATGTTTGCCTTCCTTTTTTGAGGTTTCTTTTTTTTGTTATTTGATAAATTTGCTCACTTTTCCTCATTATATGTGTAGAATTAATTTATAGACATTTTAATGATTGCTACTTAAATTTAAATACAAAACATAGATATCCATAGTAGGGCTATCCTCTATGTATTAGTATTTCTTTTTGAATATTTATTTTGCATAATATAAAATATTTTTTATTGTTGAGCAGATTAATAAAATCTTGTTTCTAGATACATATTTAAATATACTTATTTCTTTCTTCATTTTGGTTATTACTCTTTTGGGGTTTTGTTCTGTAGCCCTCTTTTTTTAACCTTTAAATTAGTAAGTTAGTAATTTCTTTAGTTGAAATCTTTGAGTAATTATGTTTCTTAATTTTCTAACTACAGATACTGCTAATTTTTTAATTCAAATTTTTATCTCCTTCTTAAAATCGATATCTAATTTTGCTTTTAGTGTTCCATTATATTTTTCAGTGAGAAATATGGTGACATGCTTGTGACATTCTGGTTATCCTCAAGTTTTGTACGTGATTAGTCTATTTTTCTTGATGATCCTTAAAATATTTTATTTTTCTGTTATATTCTACAGATTCAATACAATATGTTATAAGCAAAGGTTTTAAAATAACTTTCCATCTGAATCTGTATTTTCTAATTTTTTGAAATCAAATTTTTTACCACTGTGAAAAATTCTGTCATTATTTTCTTGAATTAGAAGGAAAAATCAAACTGAAATGACTAAGTAGATTAGAAAAAATAAAGCAGAAAAAACTATAAAAAGTAAAAATTCAATAGTTTCAACAAAAGTTTAAGTCACACTGGCAAGAGAATTATTGTCTGAAATCTGGATGCAAAGCTGTTGTCCAAAATACAGTCATTTTTATATCAGTACTTTCCCTTTACATCCTTGAGTCTATAAATCAGCTTTCTCTATCTTAGTTTGATATAATTTAAAGTTTAGTTTTTTCTTCCCACCAGAACCTCCAGTCTTCAGAATTGGTAGGTTTCTATTGTATGAAACTGCTCCCAGATAAACGTTGGTTTTCTGTTATGACTTATGCTGGTGCTGTCTTCTATTATTCTAATATTTGATTTTTGTGTTCTTGGATATTTCCCATCTGTATGTGTAAGCTTAACCATGCATTTCACATGCGTGTTCCCCTCCCACGCGTGTGTATATTTATGTCTATATTTCTGTGTGTATTTATCTATGTGCCTATCTATCTACTTGCACAAAGAAACAGTCTCACATTTTATGAGAAGTTTGAATTGAAGGAGCTAAAAATGAAACAAGCAACCATCAGGCGATTTGAGAAAATTTTAACATTTACAGTCAATAACTACATACCTAGAAAGTGCAGGAAATCAAGAATGACTTACTTTAAAGGTAAACAAAACTGGAGACAATACCATCTGGTATAGTGACTTAATTATTGTACACTTATAATTTTTACCTAATGTTTTCTATTACGCTAGTATATATAATTGCCCCATTGAACAGTGGCACCAGCTCCGGTTCCACCTCTGTACCTAGGGGGAAAAAGATGACGGACACATTTTCACATAACCTGTGTTTTTTAAAAGACAAATATCTTCCAGTTTTCCCCAGGTCTCTTCTGACAGAATTTGCTTACTTATGTCAAATCCAGGCACAGGATCCTTCTTCTAAAAAGGCATACCCCGTTGTGTTGTTTCACTTTGTTCTTTTACAACTCCCTTCCCCCACTTAGATATATTTAGCTGCTGGGATGCCAGTGAAATTGTTTGAAAATGGGTATAATAATTTTGTATTTGTAGACCTCAAAATTCTAATGTATGAACTGGTTCATTCAGAAGCAGAAGGTGGTTGGTATTAAAACTCTGTAATAACTCAAATTTTAACATACAGCCTTTCAGCAATAATTGAAATTTGATCCAACCATTATGAAAATCAGTATGGAGAGCCCTCAAAAACCTGAAAGTGGATATTTCCTCTGACGCAGTTATACCCTCTTTTGGGTATCTTTCCTAAAGCGTTAAAGTCATCGTGTAACAGAGATACATGCCTACCCATGTTTTTAGCAGCATAAAGATTGCGCTAAGATTTAGCTAGTAGGATGTGTGCCGCTTGAGAACATGGGTAGGCATGTACCGCTGTAATGTGATGTCTTCAACTCTTTTGGAAAGATTCCTAGAAGAGGTAGCTGAGTCAAATGGAAATTCTACTTTCAGCTTTCTGAAGACTCACCAAACTGATTTGCTACTGGTTTTGCTAGTTTACAGTTCTGTTAACAATATAGAAGGGTGACTTCCCCCTCATCCTTTCCAGCATTTTATTGTTTAAGTTCTTGAAGATAGCCATTCTACTGAGGTAAGAGGAAATCTCAGTGCTGCTTTGAGTTGCATTTTTCCTAACAGTTGAAGATGTTGAGTTTCTTTTTATGGACTTTTTGGAGATTGAATTTCCTTTTTATTTTGGGCAAGCTTTCACTGTGTACCATACGCTGGCCTGGAATTCATAACAATTTTCCTGTCTCAGCCTCGCAAGTGCTGGGATTATATGTGTGTACCACCGCACTTAGCAATTAAT
The DNA here is from genome assembly GCA_004027205.1 of Ctenodactylus gundi. Taxonomy (NCBI): domain Eukaryota; kingdom Metazoa; phylum Chordata; class Mammalia; order Rodentia; family Ctenodactylidae; genus Ctenodactylus; species Ctenodactylus gundi. The sequence continues at coordinate 39,066 of PVKB01000501.1, read as the reverse complement.
TATGTAATGAGGGGGGCTCTCCTGGGTGGGGTTGGGGGGCTCCTGTTTCCTGGGCAAGAGTTTTAATCACTGAACTATGCTCCCAGCCCCACTGAACTTTTTTTTTTAACAAGTGCCTATTCATTTCAACTACCTTTTTTTTTATTGTTTCTTTTATTTTTAGGGGGGAGGTAAGCTGTTTGTATATTCTAGGTATTAGCTTTATGTCCAAAGAGTAGCTGGCAAATTATTATTTTTCTCATTCTGGATATTGTCTCTTCACTCTGTTGATTGTTCTGTTTCATTTGCTATACTTTTTTGTTTTTTAAATCAGTGTGACGTAGTCCCATTTGCTGACCTTTTGTGTTACTTCTCGCATGGTTGGTGTTCTGTTCATGAAATCCTCTCTTATGCTCATGTCTTCTACTTTACCTACTTTATTTTCCAGTAAATATAGAGTATTTTTTGTTTTGCTTTAATATCTAGATCTTGTATTCACTTTTGTTGGGTTTTAGTACAGGGTGATAGATAAGCGTCTTGGCTCATTCTTCCATGTCTGGATAACCAGTTTTCCTAGCATTGTTCTTTAAAGAGGCTATATTTTTGCCAGGGTAAACTTTTGGCCCCTCTGTCAAATTTACAAGAAAGTCGAAGGCATCTGCATCCTTGGTTCTATTCCGTTGATCCAGCTGTCCACTCTGTGCCAATATATGTTGCTTTAATCCCTGTAGCTCTATACTCTGCAATGTTATTTGAAATCTGGGATTGTGATGAACCTTGTTCTAGTTACTCAGGACTGCTGTAGCAATTTGGGGTCTTTTCTGGTTCCATAAAAAGTTAGAATTTGTTCTAGATTTATCAAGAATGCTTTGGTATTTTGATTGGAATTATGTTGAATCTATGTATTATTTTTGTTATTATGACCATTTTGATAATGGTTGTTCTGCCTATCTATGAACAGATAATGTCTTTATGTTTTCTTAAGGTCTTCTTCAATCTCTTTAAAGTACTGTACTTTTCATTGCAGAAACCTTTTTTTCTACTTTAGTTAGGTTTATTTCTAACTACTTTTTTGTAGCTATTGCGAATGGAATTTTTTTCCTGAATTTTTTCTCAGTGAGTTCATCGCTACTGTACAGGGATGCTGTTGATTTATGTATATTGATTTGATGTTCAGAAACTTAACTGCACTCATGAGTTCTAAGAATTTTCTAGTGGAGTTCCTTGGATCATCTATGTACAAGATCATGTCTTTGATGAACAAGGACAGTTTGCCTTCTTCCTTCCATTTTCTTATTCTTTTTATTTCTTTCTCTTGCCTGATTGCTCTGGCTAAAGTTTTGGGTACTATGTTAAACAAGAGTGGTCTAGTTCCAGATAGACAGATGCCTTCAGGTCTCCCCACTTAGAATGATTTTAACAAGGGATTGTCATAACATGATTTTATCAGTTTGAGCTAAGGTCTATAATCACCAGGGATTTTATTTCTTTTTTTTCTTTATCAAGAATGGATGTTGAATTTCATCAAAGGCTTTTTCTTTTGAGACCATCATATATTTTTCATATTTGTTTTTACGTGACATATTACATTTAATTGTTTACATATGTTGAACCATTGTTGCCATCCAGGGATGAAAACCACTTGGTCGTAAAATACAATCTTTTTATGATTTCACTATGCTATCAAGGATCTTTGTGAAGCTTTTTGTACTGACGTTCATCAAAGAATTTGGCCTTATCTTCCTTTTGTACTGTTTTGATATTAGGGTAATGCTGGCTTCTAGGAATGAGTTTGGTAGTAGTTGTTCCCTATCAATTTTTCAGAAGAGTTTGAAAAAGTATTGGTATTAGATCTGTGAAATTCTGGTAAAATTCTGTGGTGAATCTGTTGGGTCCCGAGTTTTTCTTAGTTGGTAATATTTTTATCACTGCTTCTATTTTAGTATTGGTTATTGATCTATTTATGATTTTTTAATCTTCTTAATTCAATTTCAGTAGTTGGTACATGTCCAGAAATTTATCCCTTTTTTTTTTTAGGTTTTCACACTTAAAAGAGTGTAAATTTTCAACATAGTTTCTTATAGTTTTATGGATTTCAGTGTTGTGTGTTGTAATTCCACCTCTTTCCTTTCTAATTATATGAATATGGCTATTTCCTTCTTCAGGTAGTTTAGCTACAGGCTTGTTGAATTTCTTTACCTTTTTGAAGACCAACTCCTCAGTTCATTGATCATAAAAAGGCATATTCCCTGTTGAAATAAAAATATGAGATGGCTGTGTTTACACTATATTCTTTTAATGTTTCATCACTGTAATTTGATGTTTAACATTTGTTGGCATTTGTTGACCCAGATAAAACATGATGTGGTTATATTCCATACAGTAGTGAATTTAGCTATCTTATTGTTATAGGAGTTCAATAAATAGATATCATGATTATCCTAGGAAATTAGTACTTATATGTATCACGTCCTGGTCATTTTCCCTTTCCCTGTTCCAAGCCTTCTCTTTGCCTTTCCTCAAATCCCCAATCCACCTCCACAAAGTCTACTGTTCTGCTACCTGCCATCTTTCTTATTCATTTTGACAGCAGTGAGTACAGTAGTCAACTTTCCATCTTATGATACTCTGGAAATTTGACAATTTTTAGCAGTTTCTTATAATACCATATTGTTAATTGAATAAGCTATGATTTATGTAAGCTTTATCGGTTTCTGTATTGAATTTTGAGGATCCAAGGGAAGTTCCTAACTACTGGAAAGATATATTTGGCTAATTTTCATTTAGCTGGCTTTTATCTAATACATATACAATTTACATTACTCTAAAATACTTCAAAGTGTAGTCTTTTTAGCCACAACTAATGGATTAAATAAAATACGTGACATTGTGTTAAAATGTAAATAATTGTCAATTAAAACATAAATCTAATATTATTTATTATGATTTTCAAGCCATATGCTACCTGTTTTCCATATTTAAATATTATCAGCTTTCCTTACATTTTATGATACTTGAAACAGAAGATAATAAAATCATCTGATTCTATTATCTACAGAAATTTGCTATTAAGGAAAATTATATACTGAGTACATGATATCTTTTTCCAGATTTCTTTAAAATCGTTTGTAGGTCTCTCTTTTTTTCAGTCTCTTCAGTCAGTTCTAATACACACTAATATTTAATGATCAGATAATTATTCACTTTAAAAGCTTTCACAAGAATTTGTGTGTTGCGTTCTATATTTAAGCGCTCCAGTCTGTACTGAGGAGCATGGAGCAGTACCTGAATATGCAAATATTGACACCTAGCTGAAAGCAGGCTGAGTCTGCGGAGAGCTTCTAATGCAATGTGAAATATATGAAGAGTAGAACACTACACTAACCTTTTCAAATGGCAAAAGAAACTGAATACCCAAGCTCTTTAACCGAGCGTCCAAGCTCTTCCAAATGGCAAAAGAAGCAGTCCGGGAGGCTTAACACTTTCCGACTTCTCTCCCCATTCTATTGAACTCCATATACTTGAACATGAGGCGCTTAGTGACATAAACTGAAGCATTGAACACCAGTTCACACAGAGTCTATGACTTGTGTGCAGATCTGTCCCCTAGTTGAAATATACATTTGCTTTTATCTACCATGGGAAGAGAGAGAGAGAGAGAGAGAGAGAGAGAGAGAGAGAGAGAGAGAGAGAGAGAGAGAGTCTGGCCACTCCTACAGGGGCAAAGTCTGTAATCACAGCATTCCAAGAAGCTAAGGCAGGAGAATCACAAGTTCAATCCCAGCCTGGGCAACTTAACAATTCAGGGAAACCCTGTCTCAAAATCAAAACAACAACTGATGTTCTCCTGAGATAGCTCAGTGTGTAGGCCAGGCTCTGGGCTTGATGGCTAGCACTGTATTTTTTTTTTTTAAAGGGCAAATCTGGAACTTAAGAGCATGAATGCATCCTCGGCGATATGCTTGGAAGATTTCTTTCAGTATAAAAATAATGTGGTAGTTTGGAAAATAATTAAAGATATGTTGTCTTTATTGATGTCTTACGGCGTCACATTTAAAGTGAATTTTCTAAGGAAAATTGTCTTCGTAAATGACTAATTCATAAAGTTGGATATTCAATAGAAAGACCCAAAACTATCTGAGCTGACAATTAAACAACACTTCAATTTTTGTTTTAAGGTATCTATCTAATTTCAAAGCCCTAATTCAAAGGTCGTGTATGTTTTGTCATTTAAATGATGGTGTGTGTGTATTTGTATGAATCACTAAAATTTCTTAAGCAAACTATTATACTGATTTCAATGTGGCAGTTTTTTCCCTATGTACATTTTTCAGTTAAAAATTAACTTTAGGTACTAAATTACCAAGTTATTTAACAATGCACTATTCATCCAGAATTTTCATGACTGTCTGGAAAACCAATTATATTTGTATATTTGGAAACTCATTTGTTGTTTATATGTTTAATAATTGCAAATTTGGGGAAATGATATAGAAAGATCAAAAACGCTTTTAGGGTGACAACTTTTGGTCCTGGCCATAAGATATTGATTATTGCTCCAGAAAAGTACAGATCCATCTTGTAAACCGTAGAAAAAAATGCCCTTTAAAATTTCAAGCAGGGGGTGGAAAAAGTATCTTGTGTGTCTTTCATGACCTCCTTAGACACATTTGAAAGCAAGGCCACAGTTCTCGCTGACCTGGCTGCCAGAAAGCACGCTTTCTCCTTTGTGCTTAGTAAGTAAACATTGCGCGATTCTCTTAGACTCTGAGCAAGAGCAGTTTCCATGCGTAGCTTTAAACTGTCTCTTGTGAAGCTCCCACTGGCGCTTGGCTTATCGGTCCGGCTGACAAGGCAGGGCCACCTGACAAGCCTGAATCCCACCGCTCAGCCCAAGGGAGTTTTGCCCAGACTCTGAGCAACGCCCACCCTCAGGGCCTGACAGTTCAATCCCCAAAGCCAAGAAGGGGCAGGAAGCGGGCAGAGGCCCTGGGGATGATCTGAGGTGGGAATGCCTGGGCTGCAGGAGCGGGCTGTCAGGTGGCCCAGGACTGGAGGGGAGGCTGACCACCGCCAGGACTCGGCCTTGCCCAAGTGCGGTGGGTTGGGTGGCCTCTTCTCCAGGGGACGGGTGCGTGGATCTTTTAAGGTCTCCTGCATGGCTTCTGCCTGACCGCGCCCCTCGGGTCCTGTCTACAAGCGGTGAGCAGAAGAGGCACAGGTGGTGTGACGCCTTCGCCCCCCACCCCCACCCCCGCGGGCCCCAGGTGCCCCAAGAGGGTGGGGCGAACGCTCTGCTGAGTCCACGGCTGACGTCAGGTCTGCGCCTCCAGCTCGCCCTGGGAAGGCCTCAAAGGGCGCAGGGTCCTCCGATCTCATCTAGGCCCAGGCTCTCCAGGCACCGTGGGCGGAGGAGGTGCTGGGAAAGGGCCTTGGCCTTCCTCCCACGGACGTTGCCATGGCAACTGTGAGGTTTGAGGCGGACTGTGGCTAAGCCGCAGCGCAGCTCCCTCTCGCGGATCTCAGGAGCCCTCATCAGGCCTGGACACCTCCTGGGCGGAGGGCTCCCTTCTCCCGCCACCCCTTGCCTGTTGCCATGGAGACCGCCAGGGCACCCTCACCTGTACTGGCGGACGCAGCAGTTGCCACCCTCGAAGTACAGGAAACAGCGATCTGAACCCTTTTGCCCTGGCTGCTTTTCCAAGAACTTCCCCACGCTCTGCCTCTGCTCGCCTCCCACAAACGGAAACGAGAGAGGGCGGGGGTCGGTATTTGCCCTCGGTCCCTCCCCGGGGCGTTAACAGGTTCTCCATGCAGATGTTTGGACCTAGCATCTTCTGCACAAAAAAGGTTTAGAAAAAAATGCGCCTTTACCCTTTCTGCCACACCTCCTCTATTCACAAACAGCTTGTTAAATTCAGAAAACTGTCCTTCCTGGACCAGGCTCCTTCGTCAGACTAAACGTTTTTTATAGCGTCTTCCCTCACCTCTCCTCTCCTCTCTCCTCCCTTCCCTCTTCTTTCTCCTCTCCTCTCTCCCTCCTTCTCCATGCTCCCCTTCTCTTCCTTCTATTACAGCAGATACGTGAGACCCGAGCTTTCATTAACAGGTAATATTTATGGGAATGTCTTCTTGCTGCTAAGCGCCACTGAAATAGCCACTCGACAAGTAGGACAGTTATGTGCCAGAATATCTGCGCTACATGGCAGAAAAAGAATGGGCTTTTCAGAAGCCTCTTTCTTGTTTTATTTCCAGTTCCACATGCCAGTCCAGTGCTAAAAATCTCTCTTTTCTGGGCTGTCGTCCATCTATGCTTGAAGTCAGTTTTTGGCTTCGCAAAGGGGGCCTATTTCAACATGACTGTCTTTAAACTCCAGGGTGGGGGGTAAATTAAACACTTAGACAACTTATACTCAGCTCAGGTGCAAGATTTAGTGCATGGATGCATCTCTACTGACTACCGACATGAATGCACTTTGCAGAAAGGATTCTCTGATTATAGCCAGTTGAGGCATCTGTGATCCTGGGAAGCCAGTTGTGCCCTGGCAGGCTCTAAACTGCGGTTGGTCACAACCTCTTGCTTCTCAAATCGCTTTTCTGTTTAATGTGCATGTGGTAGAGCTTTCATTTTGTGAACGTACTCTGGTAGCTTTTGATTCAGATAATCATGAGTTTCCTCTCTTAGTCCTACAAATTTGAATAGACCAGCCTCTTCAACTTGACTTTGATACTGTCTTAAAAAAACTTCAATAATGCAGTATGACTCTTTCCAAAAGCTGTTAGGTGGGATATTTAATAACTTTATTTTGTCACACTAGTCATGGAGTCTTCAAAGCCATTAAAAGAGAGTTTGATATAGCCCACGCTCTAGGTAAAACTATGAATTTGAAATACATTTGTCTGCAGCAGTCTATTCTACTTAGGTTGCTACTTCTCTCAATGCACTAGAGTTTTATCAAAACTATTTTACCACCCCCCTTTCAAGAATTTGATACCTATCATTTCAACTTGAAAATCCGTTCCCTTCTTTTCCTGGTGTCTCTTTGGCCTTTTGGAAGGCTCATTCTCAGCGTTTTCATCTTTCCTTCTCTTTTATTGATATTGCATCTCAAGTGCCTGCCTTTTCCATTCTGCATATTTTCCCGAGCCTTGGTATCCACACCCGTCTGCCACCTTGTCTTGAGTTGGAAATCTGGGTTACTGTGTGCAACCTTTTCAGTTATATTTCTAACCTACTCCATGGACTTTTTGACTTTGATTTCTAAGCTACTTATGGCCATTTCTATATAGAACCCCTGTAGCTGTCTCAAGTTCAACTTGTCCGTCATTGGATTATATTTTTATTCAGAATCTTTTTCTGGTATATCTCTGTTCATATCTCTCTTAATGATCTTACTGTGACCATGGTTACTATAGAGAAATGAAAACTCTATTGATTCATGCAATCATCAAATTTTCTTATTGGTGTCTTGTATGTACCAGGTGAAAAACGTCACGAAGCTTAGCTCTAGTGGAAAAGAGAAATTAATGCAACTAAATATTAAAATTATAGCTTGTGATGCCATCTACTAAAGAAGTAAGTAGCATAATATGTGGTAAGAAAACTTTTTGACAGATAATAAAGGAAAATTTTGTTCATTTTGAAACATTGAGATGGAAGATGAGGAAAAGGCAAATGTAAATCCCTGGAGGAAGAACGGATCGATCAGAGACAGGACCAGTCACAAAAACCCTTGACCTGCTGCAATAGAATCCACACACTAGATAATTCATAATAAAGACAAATTTATCTTTTAGTGATTTGGAGGCTGGAAGTCCAACATCATGGTATTGTATGTTGTATCTGGAATGGACTATATCCTCCAAGGGTAGGAAAACACTGTGTTCTCATATGGTAGAATTCAGGAACGAAAAAAGGATCAAATACAATATGAAACCTTTCATAAGGCTACATAACCCCCCTCAGGGAAGGGAGCTGCCCTTCTTTAACCACCTCTTAAGAATCCTGTGTCTTAATACCATCGTGTTGGCTACATCTGAATTTTGGAGAGACAGTTGAAACCAAAATAACTGAGTTACATGCTCAAACAGTATCAGTTATTAGTGTGAGAATGTAACAAGGGCTTGGAGGCAGGGTTTGCTGATTTTCAAGGGGTAACCAAAAATAGGGTAAAGGTAGACATCTCTTACCTCTTTTTTTATTTCTTTTGTTAGCATAACACGTTGGTATAGAGCCTTGCATGGCTCTGGATGTCAGCAATCACTTAAGTATCTGTAATACAAGGGTTATTAGCCCTAAATTTACCTCACTTACCTCATCCTTCCTCAAGACTGAGGACATCAAGATAAGAGTAAATATTAGGATTTCCAGGGACATTCAGTCAGTAGCTTTTGTAACATCCAGTTCCAGACTTTTCCGCAACCCCCCAGAATGAAGCGTGGGAGTCTCTGATCATTGTTCTAACCCTGCAGTCACCTCAGATTCCAGGACAATCTGAACCTCTGAGACCAAAACCTGGAAAGGTTGTACCCCGAGCAGGAGCAATTACCCCATAAGAAGCCCAAGCTGCCCCATGCTGCAGCAGCTGTTATGATACTATGGGAACTAAACTGTCCTCCCAAGTGATGATGGCTGCTCCAGGACCTCATAGAAATAATCCTGGGATTTCTATCACCTTCTGGAAAAGAGATCTTAAACCTCTCTCTGCACCTGTCTTGCTACCATGGCCACGTACATTAAAACCCCTTTTCTGCTGTTCACCACTTTTCATCTGCTTCAGTTTCATTTTCAGATGAGTGGTCCAGCCAGGCCTTTTGGAGTCCTTGGAGGTGGAACTTTTGCCCCAAAACTCTGATAACAGGAAGGGGAAAGTGGGATTTAGTAAGAACTGTCAGGGAGAGAGGGAACAGATTTTGAAGAACTTTGTGAATCATGGTGAAGTGTTTTGATTTAATCCTATGTGTAGTGGGAAGCCATAAATTATCGTTAGGGTGAGTCGCGTGAATTGTTTCATTATTTTGAAAGGTCATCTGGTTTTAGGGTGGGGCACAAGTTGGAAGTGCAATCAGTTGGAAGTATGGACACAGAAAAAAATTAAAATTGATCCACATTTTCCAGGATTGACATGAATAGGGGCATGGAGGGGGAGGTAAGTGAAGAGACAGAAAGTATTTTTAGTGGTCTTCTCTCTGTGTCACCCACTGTTGTGTCTAAGTCTCATTTCTGTCGTTAGAGTACCCCACACCATATGGGGCCTCCCACACCCTAGGTCCTTGCCATGGAATCTTATATGTTAAAATTCTTATCCTTCAGGGGCTTCAACTGTCCACAATAGTTGCATGTTATTTGACAAGAAAAGAGAGAACAGTTAGGAAAGCAGACTCTAGAAAGTAGACACCTTGGCTCCTGTTTGTGCTGAAGACTTACTAATAGCGTCGCTTTGAGAAAACTGAGTATTTTCAAGACTTCACAATGATTAATGCATATGACATAATACTAATGAATTTTAAGACTATATCATGCGTTCAGCAAGTACACATAGGTTGTGTTGGCTTGTGATGTTGGTGCTGATGACAATGACAGAGGACTTGAAACGTCTCTGTGGTAAACATTCTAGTATAGCCACCCAGGCAGGAAGTCCTTCGACTTTGACCGCTAAAAATTTCCATTCTTGGAACCATTTTTCTGTAGGAAAACATTTTCTGTGCCATTCTTGTCTTGACATCTTGCTTTTTGTAAACCTACATTATGCCCTTTTGACTTTCCTGCTAGAATGATCTGAAAGAAAATGGGCACAAAACTTTTAATTATGGGTAGAAGAATAAAATACCCCAAAATTGAGAAAAAGTAGGCCTTACTGCCACTGGGTGATCTTGCCATTTCTATAGGAAATAGTTCTCAGCAATTTTAATGTATTTTTCTGAGTTCTTGTCTTGGTTAATACTGACTGCCTTCTTCTATCAAATAATTAATAACCTATTTCTCAAAATTTTCCGACTCAGTTATAAAGGCTTCTTCTCGATGTTGACTAAACAAATGGATCAATTTATCCTTTATAAAATGTTTTCCCAACATTTTCCTTTCTTTTCAAATATTGTTGCTCTCTATCTAAACTATACCCTCATTACTTTTCTTGAGGGATTTTTACATTGTCAACTTAAAATCTCTATTTAACTTTCTCGTGTTTGGTAGATTAAATTTCTCAATGTCGCAATTCTTGATATGTTTACAAAATTCAAAAGCTCTTCACTGAAAAGAAACTTAGAAACTGTCAAAGAATTTATATTCAGACTATATAAAGAATTCTCCAAACTAAGAAAAAGGCAGATCACTCAGAAAATGGGCTAGGAAGTCGGAGAACCGTTCAACAAAATACACTGTCCAGGTGACGAAGGAAGGGAAAAAAATGACCCTCAGCCTCAAGAGTCATCAGACAAATGAAAATTAAACCCATTGTCATGTCCATTGAAGGACTGCATTTAGAAAGGCTCATGCTTCCAAATGCTCATGAGACAGTTGAACAAGTAGAATATTTGCATTCCACTAGAAGGACAATAAATTCACAGGGCCTCTTGAACAAAACTCTTGTATAACAGTTGATCTATAAAAAGTTGAGTGGGAGCTGAAGTGTAGCTCCATGGTCAAAGCCCTCGCCTAGCAAGCTCAAGGCCATGGTTTTGATTCTCCAGCACTCCATAAGCTGAGTGAGGTGACACGTGCCTACAATCTTAGCACTGGGGAGACCGCTGTAGGAGCACTGCTGTGTGTTCGAGGTCAGCCTGGGCTATGTAGTGAGTTCAGGACTAGCCTGGACTTCACAGTGAGATCCTGCCTCACAAAATACAAATAAAAAATTTGAACATATATGTGGTATATGAAGCAACTCTGTTCTTGGCTACATGATCAAAATATGTGAATGATAAGTGGAGGGAACTGGTATAGCATTTTTAATCCCAATAGCTGACACTTGGAAGCAACTATAATGCTCGTCTCGAGGAACATGGAAACTATGACAAATTGTACCGTGAAAAACTCTGCAGCAGCGATAATAGAACTACTCACACACAGTACAACTGCTGTGAATCCGTCAAATATAATGGAATAAGAAACAGGCAACATTAATCTCTTTTGAGAAGAGGTGTTTGGGAAGAGACATGGGATGCCCTGCTACTCTTCTACAAAGTGTCCTGGATGATTCTTACCTGTGCACTCAATTTCTAGAAATTTGCCAAACTGTAATATTTGCGTTTTTGTATTAATGCTGCACTTCAATAAATTTTCTTTAAGTTCTTTCATCTTCTTCAGATTGACATCTAAGCCTCTCCCAGCTGAAAAGCAATCTCCTTTTCTTGCTAATTTCCTTTCTATCTCTTCACATGTCCTATGTTTCTAACATACTTAACAAGTTGCCCTCTGTATTTTTTGTTTTCATTCTTCTAGTAAGCACATGTACGGAAGTTCATCCAGACACATGACTGCATGGGGGCAATCTTCCGATGACTTTCTAGCTTGCTGTTCTTCTTGGCTTTTTTTTTTTTTGTGATTACGTTTAGGCACACAGATGTGACGTGTGCAACTTCTTGTATCTTTTCTCTCTCACTTTATTTTTTCTGGCTGAATAATATCAATGTCTGGGAGACCTTGGAAGTCATATATTCTAGATGGCAGACCTACATCTGCATCACTGGGCTGTTAGCTGAGAAAGAATTCAGTTTCTATTTTATTTCGGCCCCTTTATTTAATGTTTCTGTGTTGCAATACAGTTTGTGTCTTAACACTTAGTCCTTCATAAACACTGTGAATCACATGTGCCTCTGTGCAGTTCTGTAGGCTCAGGCCTCTTTCTGAGATGAGCTGTCCTTCTGAGATGATTTCTAGCTGTGCTATAGTCAGTATTTTTACCACATGTAGTACCTTCTATCTCTAGATATGTGACCAGGCAGAATTATTCATTTATATGAGCCTTTGCTTCCTTATCTGTGAAAGTGGAATAATAGAAATTATTATGAAATTAAAAGAAACAATGCATGGGCAATATTTCCCACAGTATGCAGTGTATGTGAAATACCCGCTAAGATACAGGCACTTTTGTCTCTTCTATGTATGTATCCAAAAATAAGCACATAGTGTACCAATGTTATTATCATTATTAATAATTTTTGAGACAGGGTCTCACTTTGTAGCTCAGGCTGGTCTTGAACTTACTATGGAGCCCTGACTAGTCTTGGACTCACAGCAATCCTCCTGGCTCAGCCTCCTGCGTGCTGGGATTACAGGCGTGTGCCACTATGCCTGGCTTATGTAGTGCTGAGGAATCGAACTCAGGTACTTAGGGCTTGACTTAGTGCATTCCAGGCAAGTGCCTTAACCACTGAGCCATTCCTCAGGCCTGGAATACCAATATTATGTGCACATTAACAGCAGTGTTGTTTTTAGAGGACAAAAAATAGAAACAGTCTCATTCTTCCCATGTGTAGGACTTGCTTACTGCTGGGACAGAATACCGGACATTCACACTCTCCGGGGGGAAAGATTTGTTCTATCTCACAGTTTTAGAAGGGCACAGTCTATTCACAGGCAGGTGGCTGGAAATGACAGAAGTACATAGTGGGGCTGGAGCCCTAGAAAGATCTCCCGATGACATGGCAGAATAGCCAGTTCTGGAATGGAGGCAGAGCTAACATGTACCCCTCCAGGCCAAGATCAAAGTTTCTCTTCCGGCCAGGCCTCATGTACCAAGAATACACATATGCATAGATACGTGAGGCTTTGGGGGAACACTCTAGATCCAAATAACAACATCTACCACTGCTCTCCCCAAATACTGGCGGACTCATGTCCACCACTTTATGGAAAATGGATTTTAGTCCTTCTCTAAGAATTGACAAACTCTTAACTATTCCAGAACTGCGAAAAAGTTCAAATTCAAGGTGTCCTATGAAATGCAAGGCAAACTCTGAGCTGCAAGCTTCCATGAAAAACAAAGTCAAGCACTTCCAACATACAGTGACACAGGATAAATAGCCCATTTCAAGAGGAAGGGATAGGATAGAAAGCAATTGGACCAGAGCAAATTTTCAAGCCACCACGGCAAGGTTTCATTCTGTAGCTCCATGTCCAGCACTGTCTTAGTTACTTTTTCGTTGCTGTGACTCACCCACAAACTCAGGAAAGGAAAGGTTTATTTTAGCTCACAGTCTCGAAGGTCACAGTCCATTCAGGGGTGGCCGGCAACAATCGAAGTACATGGCAGAGACAGAGGTGGAGGCAGCTTCCCCAGACAAACAGAAAGACAAGCTGAGGCTAGTTGAGACCAGTCCCAGAATCCTCCAGGAGGGCAGGTGCAGCTTGTGTATCCTTTCAGGTCTCCACTCAGTAACCAGTACCCCATGCATCCAGGTGTGACCGCTACACACCGTTAATCCTAACTTAACTGCAATCCACCCCTCCAGACCAGACCCCAATCCACCAACATCACATGGTTCCATTAAAATACATGAGACTTTTGGGGGACACTCCAGATCCTAACCACAACAAGTGCCTAGGGTAAACTGTAGTGAAGCATGAACTCCACAAGGCTTGGGCGACCCCACCCCGACTGCATTGCTACTTGCTGCAACTTCCATCTTCTCTCCTTCGGGCTGGATCCGCTTACAGCCAGAAGCCTTTCTCAGCCAACTATTCACATTTCTAGGATGTTTAAATTTCCAGAGTCTCTACTGCGCCTTTGGCTTCACCTTCAGAACTTCACACACTGCACTCTCGGGACACACTACCTGGTCTCTAAGGACTTCCTCTGAAATGTGTGTGGAAGCCTCCTTGAATTCGCAATTCTTGGACGCTGTAAACCTGTAAAGTCGGGACCTCTTGGTTATCATCAAGCTATGTCACTCACTTGATCAGTGACCTGGCTTAATTGGACAAGCGCTACAGAGTTCTTTGAGTTCTTAGTTGAGCTCCAGCAAACATTTTTTTTTTTTTTTCTTTTTGGCCCAAGAGGATTCCCTGGGATATTCTCAGTGAGGTTCTTTGTTTTTCCACAAAGTAAGGGTGGGATCTTGTTGGCTTTTGAGATGCCCTAAAGACCTCTTTTCTATAGTCCTGATTACAAGTACTTGGCTTCTATTTAATGCTAATCTCTTTAACTTCTTTGTACACCTTTTCCCAATCATTGCAGGTCTTTTCGGTCTGGCAAAACTGCAAACTTTTTATATCAGTTTTTTTCTGCCATTATTTCTTGCCTTTCCCCATGGAGTTGGCTGAAAGCTGCAAACAGTATCCATGTAACAGCCTGAACATTGTGATGCCTTGAGATTTTCCCCATCAGGTTAAATAGTGCATCACCCTTAATCACAGCTTTACACAGTCTCTGGAGAAGGGCAAAATGCTGATGCACTTTATGTCACAGCATAGCATATGTGGTTTTTAGATCAATTGCCAATACAGTTCTTCTTTCTATCTAAAACCTCTTGAGACAGGCCTTTCCATTCCACATTTCTCTTAACGTTCTAAGTCTCCTGAACTCTGACCAGAACTTCTCATCACTCTCAACTCACAACATTCTAAAGCTTCTCCAGCTGGCATCCTGAAACTTTCTAAAACTCCTCACACAAACCAGTTCCAAAGGTTTCCAAGACATATAGTCAGGTAAAGTTAAGTAATAACCCCACTTTTGGTAACAATTTCTGACCTAGCTACCTTCTCTTTTCTGGGACAGAATATTTGATATCCACAACTTCAGAGAGAAAATTTAATTTTAGCTCATGGTTTTAGAAGATCACAGTCCATTCATGAGTGGGTGATTAAAATAATGGAACCACATGGCAGGGCCAGAGTTGGAGAAAGAGCTCCTCATGGCATAGCGTTACAGAACCACATCAGGGAGGCAAGGTGGAGCTAGCACACACCCTTTCAGGCCAAGCTCCAAGCACTGACCCCTTCCAGCTAGGTCACACCTCCCAACAGTACATAGTACTTGTAGGTACATGAGGTTTTTGGGGAAACTCCAGATCCATACCACAGCATCCCATATATAAATGGAAAACGCTTAATTTTAGCAAGTTTAACTGTCCATGTTTTCCTTTCCTGTTTAAAAAATAAAGCATAAATCTGAAGATAAGCACAAACTAATCGTATTAGAGAGCAGCCAGATGGAGGAAAGAGATGACCTTTATGGAATTTGAGTAGTCATAAAATCAGAAGGTAGTGTAGAATTTTAGTTTTACGATTTTTCAAACAAATATAGGTCAACGTAGATTGGCAAAACCAAGCAAATTATCATTCAAGTATGAGAATGTTTTTAGGTAAGCAAAAATCAAACACATTTCTTGCCCTTATTAAAGAACTTACAGGAAAATATGCTTTTAGAGATATATGCATGGAAAAGGAATATAAAACATTTGTTGTTATATTTTGAATTTCTATGACTAATTAATTTTTTGTGGACAAGCTGAAAAAAAAGCCTTGAAGTGTTCTTTGATGTATTATTCTTTGACTTAATTTTCTACTGTTGCCACACAGAAAAGCAAAGCTTTCACTGTCAACTAAGCCATGGCCTCTTGTTCCCATACTTCTAAATATCTTTTAGGTTTGCAGAAATATTGAGAAAAGTATATATAATTTTCAAATATGTCCTGTCCACACAGGCTCAACCCCTTTCCTTAATCGACATCTCTTAAGAGTGGTAAAGGTTTTCAATCAGGAAACAATTAGCATAACATTATTTTTGGAATTTCATATTTTCATTAGGGTTTCCTATCGGTGCTGTACATCTCACAGATTATCACAAATGTATTATGGCATTTGTTCACCATTGTAGTATTATATATTGATAATTAACTGTTCTAAACATGTTGCATATTCTTTCTCCCTTCTGTTATTATACTTGGCAACTACTAGCGCTTTTATTCTCTTTATAATTTTCGTTTTTTTTGTAATGTCACAAAGTTAGAATCATACAATTTATAGTCTTTTCAGACTCACTATTTTAATAATACATATCTTTTCTTCATGCAATATCTTGATGTCTCATTTGGTGGGGGTACTAAACATTATTTTATTGTGTGAGTACTGTGGCTTATTCATTTTCTGATGTCGGAAAATTTGGCTGCCTAGAAGTTTTGGAAATGATACAAAAAGCGGATGTAAATATTCTTGAGTAGACTTTTGAGTGGACACAAAATTTTAACCACTTTGGATAAATGCAAGGATTGTGATTGCTGCATCTTAATATAGGATTATTTTTTAGCTTTTAAAGAAAATATTTATCTTCCAAAGTGCTATAAAATTGTATATTCCCATGAGTAATGAATGAGAATTTCTGTTGCTTCACCTCTTTCCTGGCTTTTAGTGCTGTTAGTGCTCTGGACTTTGGCCACTACAAAAAAATATGTAGCAGTATCTCATGAAAGCAGTGTTAGGCCTCTGACGATTCTTCTCCCATAATGTGCTGTATTCTGGGTACCTTTGACCTTTCTCACATTTTTTGAGGGCATCATCCTAAACACACTATCTCTTTATGTGGCAGATCAAGATATTTGAAGATAGAATTAATCTGCAGTACATAACAACTAATACTTTGACAGCTTTTTAAATTTCAGAAAAAGTTCACTTATTCCTCACGTGAAGTCAAACACATAAATTATATAATTTTCTTTTTATTTCAGATGAGGAAAGGAGTGACCAGATAAGTGGAAATTTTTTTTCAAAACAAGTTAGATAGTAAATAGTGGAGTATGGTTGTGTGTGTTGAAGAAATGTGCTATAGTATTATTTCACAATACCTACAGAATAAAGTGACTTTCTGGCAAAGAAATTTTACAAATTATCCAGTTTATAAAGAAAAAATATACTTTATATAGGCATTTACTAATCATTTGTTGCATATAAAGAACTATTTTAGTTATTAAAATGTTAAGGTCACCATAATCTTCTCTTAATGATGAGTTCATTGCATAAGCAGGCTTGTCCAACCTGTGATCTGTGATTTCTGACCTCCTTTTTTTTGAGATAGTCCTGCTCTGTACTCCAGACTGGTCCTGAACTCACTATGTGGACCAAGCTGGACTTTGGCTTATGGCAATCCTCCTGTTTTGCCTCCTGAGTGCTGGGATTACAGGTGTGTGCTACCATGTCCAGTTATGACCTCATTTTTTAAAAGAATGTTTTAACAAAAACATTTAAAGGGAACTGCCCTAACGACATAAATTAAGTATGTTATATATTTCATATCTGGCCTAAGATCTCTCTTCTTTACGCAAAAAAGAGAAAAAAATGTGATACGCGGCAGATTACACAAGCTGCTTGTAAAGTTCCTATAGAGACAAGTTAAAACACAGCAATAGTTTTGCTCAAAATACTACCAAAATGGACTCAGTGGAGTGTTGGTATCAACTGGACATAGACACTCTGTGCCATAGATGTGCAAAGGAATATTACACAGTAATAAAAGCATGAGAAGTTACAATAGCAAATTCTTGATACAGATCTAAGCCACACAAATCGCTAGTAAATTTTTCTAGTGAAATTCTCTTCTGGCTGTACTGAACAATTTGGAAGTGGAGAACAACTTTTATTTCTAGCTTTTGGTTCCTTGCTTCAGATTAAGGTCAAATAGAATTTTGAATAAATCTACATATGTAACCCTAACAAAGTTAACACTTCTGTGCTCATTACTCTAAAATAAAAGTTGTGGGGTGTCATTATGACCCGCAAGAGTGTCTTCTTTACTCTAGACTTTGTAAAATATTCTTTCAATCATTTTAGAATTTCTTCCAAATATATAAATGCATTATTCCTTATTGACTGTGGGTACTGTTAGGGAAAACAGAACACGCCATCTAAAATGAAACAGTGTTTAAACATCCTGAATGGAGAGTGTCCATGAACTTGAACCTTTCTTATCTGAAATGTCCTAGGCAGTCCTCGGTAATACCTTGACTCTCCAGTGGTCCATGACGGCCTTGCCCACGAACTCGGCTTTTCCTGACTACCTTGTAAGAGTCTTCCTGGTTACCGAATGTCATTGACGCAATCTATAATGTCATGGTTTTCTGATTGGGTGACACTAAGCAACTATTGCGTGAAACTTTCTAATAATCTCACCGAGCAACAAAACTGGTGAGAGAAGCAAGTTAGCAAGATCAGGGGGCCCAGAGGCAGAAAAACAGAATGACATCAATGTCCACCACGGATTTAACTAGGAGTGAGTAAAGTACCCCTAGACTTCCTACACTTCCTCACTCCTCTCTCCAGGCTGGTTGGATCTGAACTTACATCCTGAACCCTGGCTGCTACCAAGCCTGATACCTGGTGTGGGTGGGCAAGATCCAACTTGGGAGTCAAATTTGGCATCTGGTGTCAAGAGCATGATCTACCACGGTAGGTGTGATATTTTTCCCCTACCACCTACGGAGGGCGAAACTGAGGAGTGGCCAAACACGAGTATGTGTTTCCCAGTGGTCAGCCTCAGTCTTCTTGGGTGCTGCCTGGGGAGTGATTCTCTGTTCAACGTGGGGAAGCATTTCATGGACTCTTGAGAAAAAGAGAGAAGCAAACACGTATGAAGAAAGGAGAGAAAAGCAAGGAACAGAAAAGGGACACAGGGACAGACGTGAAGACTGAGTTTGCTTCTCCACTGTGTATTTTGCTGGAAGTAAGTACAGCGAGACTGGCCTTCCGACACTGCTTCATTTTTCTCCCCACTCAGGTGAGATCTGAACTTGCATCCTTGAGCCCTGACCCCTCCTGGGCCTGTGACCTGGCATAGTGAGGCAGGATCTGAACTTAGAC
Source organism: Ctenodactylus gundi (assembly GCA_004027205.1). Lineage (NCBI taxonomy): Eukaryota > Metazoa > Chordata > Mammalia > Rodentia > Ctenodactylidae > Ctenodactylus > Ctenodactylus gundi. The sequence goes on along the minus strand of PVKB01000501.1, from coordinate 20,297 downwards.
TTGGATCTGACAGGCACTGTACATCTTTTAACCTATTTTATAATTAAGTTTCAATGAATATTAAAACAGAAAACATCATTTTTCCCTTTTTTTTTGCTTTCAGCTCCAAAAGTATGAAAGGCAATTTACTGTTCTTTTACCTGATTGTTATAGTTGTGAGTTAATGATAAAATGCAGAAGATGCATTTGTACTTTCCAATCACAGACAGATATGGAGTTTTCCAGATTTATGACCCAAAAAGATGGCTCAAATGACTAAATTTTCTGATGAATTCTACACATATCGAAAAGAAAATTCTTATCAAGGCAAAAAACGTTAGTTTTTACCTTTTTTTCTTGGCAACTACATAAACTGTTTAGTAAATGCTAGTGCAGTGCAGTAATCAGAAGCCAGAGAAACGTGCAGTCTAAAATAATAGCTGTTAATCAGCACCTCAAAATGGCAAGGCGTTTGTGCTTCAAGGGCAGCTGCAACCCGTGTCACGAAAGTAATGAAAAGTCCTTGGTACAAGGCAGACTCAGGTAGACCCGGCTTTGCCAGCCTCTGAGCATATGACAAGGCAATGTGTTCTGGTCTTTCGTGCTGGCGGGATTGGCCTTCTAGAAACGCGGACTTTTGTTTGTGCTGGGAAGAGGATAGGTATTCTACATGAATAACTGTGGTTACCTTCTCACGAAGAGACATGAACTTGGAATTCTTCTTCTGGGTAAATCATCAATTTGGAAAAAAACAGGATTAAATTTTTCTGTTTTTGCAAATAAATAGTCAATGTAAAGTTAATTTTATACAGATTTGCTTTACACAGACATTTATTCTTTAGGTAGTGGTGTTTTGGTGGAAGTAATTGATTCAATTTTTTATGATACATGCAATTTTTTTCTATTCTATCATATATTGGCTGTTTCTACTAATCGCTGTCTCTTTTCCTTTAAAAATATGATCAGTAACTCAAAAACGTTAGAAGATTTTTAAAAAAGAAAACTTTAAAGTACTTAACTTGATTTATACACCTACTATTTTACATGTAATTAGGGTAAATTTCTTCTGCAATTAATACATAAATATCAAGTTTTTACTCCTGGAATATTTCTTATTAATTTTTTAATCAACCAGATGTGGTGTGTATGTGTGTGTGTGAGTGTGCGTTGAAGGGGGCCTTCAAGTGCCAGGATTTTTCCTGTAGTTGAAAGAGAGTTAGGACTGCAAATGGTCAATTTATAAATAAACCCTCTGGGAAACTAAGGCAGTAGGACTGCAAGTTCTAGCCCAGTCTGGGTAGTTTAGTGATTTAGTGAGATCCTATCTCAGACTTTGAAATAAAATCATCAGAGAATGGAGCTCATTGTGAAAGTCCTGGGCTTCAAACCTAGTACCACAATAAACAAACAAACACATAAATATATTGTGCTGGAAGAAATATATGTGTGTATTATTGGGCAAGATCCAACTTGGGACTCAAATCTGGTATCTGGTGTCATATATATTATAATAGTCTAATATTATAATATATATGTACTGTATATTATATATTATAATTATTATCTATCTATATATTATATATATATGTCTATATATGTATATATAATTGAAGCTCAGAAATGACTATAAAATTAGATTTTATGTACAAAGTTCTCCATAAATCCTTGAATTTAGAATGCTTGTGAAAATCAAATTCTGTGAATATGCATTTTTTTCATTGTCTCTTCTTTTGTCTTTATTATTTTATTGCTGTACTTGTTTTCCAATTGTCACCCTTTCGTATGAATTTCATTGCTAAATATTTCATGGAAATTGCTCTTTGTAATACCACAGGCTTTGATGTTGATGAAAAAATGATGATTTCTAAGTAGGTGCTCTGACTGTTACCAGCTTGGCTGAGGACAGAAAAGTGACAAGTGTTTTCCTCTCTTAGTTCCTGGACAGCGAATGTGCTCTATTGGCCTTAATTTGGATTCTCTATTACAATTTAAATAAAAAATTCAGAAGATGGTATGTTAAAATGCGTCAAAAATTTGACTTTCACGTATTGTTTTTAATTGAATGGGTAAGAGTCACAGCTGCCTTGGGTTGGTGAGACTAGTGTCCCTGAGAGATGTATCAGGGTCCTTGCCTATGCATCCGACACACCTTGCAAGTAGACACGGTCTTTTTAGAGACTGTGCATCAAGAAGAACTGCAGGACAGAAATCTACCCGTGGGGTTATTTCTGCTTTCATTCTTCTTGTCTTGCTTCATCATATGGGTAGAAATCAGGAACTTCAAAAGAAGATAAACTCAAAACTCACATAAATAGGATCCTCCAAATGGATTCTAATAAGGTCTAGAAAACACATAGACTTTGCATGTCAGTCTTTTAACATAAGTGACGTTTTGTTGTTATACAATGTTAGTATAGCTAAGCATAGCATCTCTTAGTTATCAATTTCATAATATTACCTGAAGTTTCATGTTTATTTTTTATTTATTGAAAAAGTTTTAACTAAAAGGTAGGAGAACTAGTAACATCTATTTAGGGGAACTGATGAGGATCAGACTGATTTTTGACAAAGGAAGGTAAGAAAAATAGGAAAGAATTCCAACTTGGGCAGCTGGGGAAAATATGTTAGATCTGTATAGCTATACCTATCATCTTGGCAATTTATTTTCTGCCTTCAATATCATTTTAATGTGTTAATGTGGTATAATAGGATGTGAGTAATCCAATTATTTTGTTGAGCACAGATTGGCCATCACAGACTCAAGTTACAATGTTGGCTAGTTTTGCTATCACAATACAAATTTTTCAGTAGTATCAATATTTTTTTTAATCATAGAAGCCTGAAGCATTGTGCTAGATCAAAGAATGTTTCAAATTAGTTCTGAGTTCTCTCTCTCTCTCATCTCTTTTATTTATTCTATAAAATAGTCACTAAATTTGGTGAATGTATTATTCACTGATTTTGAATGACATTAAAAAGTGATAATCTAAGATCAGCTTTTGCTAAACCTATGAGAGCTAATTGTTAGCTTATTAGAAATTTTATAGGCAGTTTGTGAGCATAGCCATTAATAAAATTAAATAATATAATCTGATTTAGTAATTTAATTAAACATAACAGATATTCAAAATTTACCAGTGTCTGGTTCTTTTTTGGTTTTTTACTGCAATGTAATGTTACATATACACACGTTTTAGTTTATATAAATACAGTTTAAAGTATCATATTATGGTGTATGTCTTAGTTACTTTTTTGTTGCTGTGACTCAATACCTGACATCCACAAATATAGGGAAGTGAAGGTTTATTTTAGCTCACAGTTTCAGAAGGTCACAGTCCATTCAGGGGAGGCTGGCAGCCATGGAAGTACATGGCAGAGACAGAGGTGGAGACAGCTTCTCATGACATCACACACAGGAAGCCAAGTCAGGGCAAGTTGCAACTAGTCCTCCAAGGAAGCAGGAAGCAGCTATATATCCTTCCAGGTCTCATCTCAGTGTTCAGCCCCTCCTGGATCCAGGTGTGGAAGGTGTGGTAACCCCAGCCCTCTACATGCTTATAATGCAGTTTACATACTTTCAGACTAGACCCCAATCTCCCAACAGCACATAGTTCCATAGACAATCTATGACATTCAAATACATGAGACTATTGGGGGACATTCCAGATCCAAACCACAATAGTGTATTTTGTGTATTTCTTTCCAACTCCTGATTTAGAGATTTTACAATGCTATTTTTAAGTAGATATTTACATCACAGTGCTCAACCAATACCACAAGCCAGGATATGAATTTTTTTGTATTGGTCTTAGTGGAGCAGTTGAATAAAATTTGATTTGAATGAATAAAACTTGTACAAGGGTAAGAAATAGTTCAACAATTAGTCATGTATGTTAATTTGCAAAAATTTTTTAGAAAATAGATTATGGCAAAGTTTCATTTGTCATATTATAGTTCAGCCCAAACTGTCAGTTGGTCAAATAGGTGATGTCATGAAAACATTCTGTGAAAATTAGCTATATGAAATATATTATAAAAACATTTTTTATTATTACTATAAATTTTGCTACACATCTTATATCAGAAAAATTCTGACTTTATGTATTCTTTCATTATTGACCATCACATCCCACAGCTATTTCTGTAGTAGTGATGCAGCCTCTTCCAATTCCACACTGCATCCGTAGGTTTGAGGGTTGCTTGAACACAGATGGCATACATTTCTCCTCTTTCCTTTTTTTACCTTTGAACTCCCAATCCTCATAGCTCAGTAGCCTTATTGATATATATCTCACATAGCACACAAGTTCATCTTTCAATGTACACAGTTCAATTTCAATATTGTGAGCCTGTTCAGAGACTTGCATCACCATAACCGTTATATTTTAAAAGTTTTGTCTTCTCTAAAAGATAAAATTAAAAATCACATCCAGCCTGCTCTTTCATCGTCTTCCCAGTAGTAAAGAAAGAGTAATGCTTAGGGTGTCCCAAAGATCTCCATTCACAGAAATATTAAAAATGTGAAATATAATATAAAATTTGTTTTTTCAAGGTTAAATTTTCATGTTAGCTGAATTAAAACTAATCCTATGAGAAAAATAACACAAGACAAGATTAAATGTACAAGGTGTCCTAAAAGCCACCAGCTATAGGAAAATTTAACCAATTTTTGGTGCACCCTGTGCTTTCCATCTACATTAATTTTCTTATGCTAGACATTTTGTTTAAGTAGAGCCATATGGTATTCGTCTATGACACAGCGTGACTTCTTTATCCCTTTTCTGGCAGAATAGTATTTATTTGTGAGACGGTGTGTTATACTAATCATACATTCTTCATAATTTATGATACACATGCTTGTGCATAACACATTTATACACTTACATGTCAATGTATGAACATCTATATCTGTATCTATATATACATTTGTATTTCTGGAATATTTGTGCTTCTGCCTTATGGCCATTAAAGATATGCTCCCATTCATGTTTGTGTATAATAAATTTTATATAGACCTGTTTCTTCAGACCTTTTGAATAGGCTAGCTAAGTAATCTGTTGAGTATGTGTTGAGTATATTTTTCTAGATTTTACCAAATTGTTTTCAAAACAACTGTCTAATTTTGAATTACCATCAGCAGTGCACGAGGTTTCCAACTTCCCTGCATTCTTACTAAGCCTTAATATCTTGATTTTAGCAATCCCAGTGACTGTGTGTTTTTCTGTGTCTTTTCTTATATTTACTTGCCACTTGAACATCTTCTTTGGAAAAATATGTACGCAAATTCTTTGCCAATCTTTCCATTGACTATTACTGAGTTGTGTTTTCATGCATTAAAATGAAAGTTCTTTATTTAATTTATGGTTTTTAAGAATTTTATACTATTTCTGTGGGTTTTCACATGCGTCATCATGCCTACATTCATTTCACTTTTTGATATCTTTTATAAAATAAAAGTTCTTAATTTTGGTGTATCGATTCAAATTTTCTCTCGTTGTTTTTACATGTGGTGTTATGAGGACTTCGCCTTACCCAAAGTCACAGACCATTCATTCCTATGTGTTCTTATAAGATAGTTAAGTTTTAATTCTTAAATTTAGATTTATATTTATTTCAGCTTATAGGTAGATCTAATTTATCTCAGCTTATAGGTAGATCTAATTTCATTCTTTTGCAGGTAGGTATATGGATGTGACAGTAAACTTTGAAATTAGGAATTATGTGAACTGTGAATGTCTGTTTTCTTCTATTTTTAAATTTCTCATTCATTTACACTTATATATGACTCTCAAGATCAGTTTGTCAACTTTTTCAAAAAGCTGTTAAGAGTTGGAATATTGGTAAGAGACTGCACTGAATCTGTAAGTCAATTCTGACTTAACCCACCCATTCCGAATCACGAGCAAAGGATATATTTATGTTTACTGAAACTCATTTTGATTTCTTTTAAATTATTATCTTCTTTATATTTTCAACATAGAAATCTTAAACTTTCTGTTAACTTTATATCAAAATTTATTTTAAAAATGTTATTGTCTAGATGCTCTAAAAATGAGATTGTTTTGTCTAATTCAATTCCTGATAATTCATTAGAAATAAACAGAAATGTAATTTTCATACATCGATTTTGACTCTCTGGTTCTAAGTGTTTCGTCTATTTCTTTGGATATTTCCTGTATCATGTCATTTCTAAAGGCCTTGCAGGAATCTGAACAGTGGCCCTTCCTGCATTTCTCACCTGGTTGCTCTTTCTTTTCTTCTGCCTAATTGCACTAATGATAACTCACCATTGCTGGGCCAAGTGGTGCAGGCCTGTAATCCCAGAACTCTGGGAGTTAAGACAGGAGGATCATAAATACAAGCCCAGCTGGGCAATTTAGCAAGACCTTGCCTCAAAAACGAAAACGACAATGAAGAAAAGAGCTGCGGTTGTAGCTCACTGCGAAGCCCTTGGGCCGGATCTCTGGAACAAATCGACGAACCAAGTGAATGAAAACTGATAACACACCACGGACATTTGGCCCATGTATAGAGTCAACCTCTGAAGGTGCCTTTGAGTGTTCATCCCAGAATATGGGTGTGAATTGAGCTAGAGTCACAGCCGAGTGTAAGCAGAGGCAGAGGCTGCGGGACTAATAGAGTCCCTTCTCCCCTGCATATGTGAGTGCGACATTGTCCCGATCAACACTAAACTTACAATTTCTTAAAAGAATGTTGACTATTCAGTGATTATGCAGCACCTCCATTCCCGGCTCTTCAACCCAATTCGTGCTTGGCACCTGTGGTTGGTTGAGGGCTGTCATTCCAGTGCACTGACTCCTAAGTCCTGAAAATTGTAATTGCTACCTTGTTGTTGGTTTTTTTTTTAAAGGAATCTTTGTAAAAATAATGAACTTCAGCATACGAGATGAGGAAACCACCTTGGATTATCCAGCTGGCCTTGGAGGCCATAATTATGGTTCCTATAAGAGAACTGCATATTTTGATTTAAGTGACTTCATAGGCTAAATGCAAGCGACTGGATTAATTGTGTTTTGTCTTGTTTCTAGGATGGCGTAGGGGTTGATGAAAAGCTGTCCTTGCGCAGGGTGGCGGTGGTTGAAGATTTTTTTGACATTATCTATTCGATGCATGTGGAAACTGGGCCAAATGGCGAACAAATTCGGAAACATGCTGGACAAAAGAGAACTTACAAGGCAGTAAGTAAAAAAGGAAAAGGAAAACAAAAATAGGAAAAGAGCATGCGTTTCTGAAATGATTGTGTTTGCTTGTTAAACTGGGTTAAAATAATTATAAATATTCTATCCTCAACACAAAATATAATTATTATTGACCCTATTTTGGTCATATGTTCACAAGTCTATTGCATACATTGTGGGATTCCAAATGAAGTATCCACAAATGGAAGATATATTTATAGTAATATTTTATTTTTCATAGTTTATGAATCATAGACTGGAAGATATGAACTTTTATACTACCCTTACTGTCTTTACATTATTTTCCCATTAAATAATATTAATATGTTTAAATATGTCCTATTTCATCCATATATTAATATGTATGGATAAGAAAATTTTATGTACTTTTCTTTTGACACCTTATATTAAATACATTTGTCCTGAAGAATGTGTATTGTATGTATGTCATAATTTTCCAGAATTCTCTATTGAAACGTCATTTTTTCCAAAATAGTCTATTAAAAAAATCTATGTTGTATTCCTATATCTAATGCCCTTGAACATTTAAAAATGGAAATATACCAGGTTCTTATTGTAAATTATATAAAAAGCAAATTTAATTAACTGCTAAAATTTGAAATATATATTGTCAAAATCAAGTTATGTATTATTTTTGAATTATCTCATTATACCTATAGTTTAGATAACTCAATCTGAGTATTTATTTAATTAAAAACTTTATGAAATCATATTATTCTAGATATTCCATTCTTTCTAGCAAAACTGATCAGTAAATTATTCTTTTCCAATATGAGCAAAGTGTACATTAGAAGTACTTTATCAGCAATCCGAATAATATCCTCTTTTGAAATTCTCATTAAATTTTGCTTTTGGCTACCTTTATATTAAATGTTTTCAGCTCTATTGATAAACAATATCAGTCTGGATCCATTTTTTTTTCAGATACAGAAAAATGTGTGAAATGCTCAAAGTTTCAAATACAGGTACATATGTTTGAAAATTAGCTACTGAGCATAAGAATTAGCTTCTTTTCCATAACTATATTTTGCTATATTGCCAGGGTCATATTGAACCTTTGTAGTTGCATAATAACCCCTAATACATGTTGTATTTATTCCTTCTTCTCTATGGTTTTTGTTTCTTGGCTGTTTCTAAATTGCATGGTTTGTGGGCAGGCCCTATTGTAAGTTTCCTTACATAATTCTGCCACATAAACTTTCTTTTGACTTACACATCCCGGGAGACATTCTTATCATGACTAATGATAATGACCTCGCCTCTTGAGATATTTTTATATAGTCTAATATTACTGAACATACTCATTTTGCCTGTCTCCTAAGCCGGAGTTATTCTTCTGGAAAGTCATAGGAAAAAATATATATTGATCTACTAATTTAACTAACTGCGTACTCTTACAATAATGCATATTCGTTGAATAGCTACTTGAACTTGATAGGATTTGTAAGATAGGATTAGGTGAGTTGAATTGCACTAAATGAAAGAAAAATTAAGAAGGTAAACAAGAAAACATGAACAAAACAATGACCTCTTTGTCAGTACTGTGGCAGTCAAAACTCCTTGGTGCCAAAAGCAATTTAAAATAAATTAATTTTCAAAGTGCATTTATTTGAAGCCTTAAAGTGGAGGGGTGAGTCAATAAATTGGGCCTACACTTCCACTCCGAGTTTTCTTAAATGAATATAGAGGATCTGATCTGTTGCCCTTATGCATATGGAACATTTAAAATAAATTGGTAAACAGATCTCCAGCACATACAATTTTCTAGTAACATTGTTAAGACATTTTTGTGTCTTAGGGAAGGAATACTCACTTTGACAGTATAAGCAGAGACTGTAGCAACAGGAACACTTCTATTGAAAGATACTTCTCTTTTCCCAAGTTCATTTTTTATCTTCATATGTAAAGTTTTAGCACCTTGTCCTAATATCTGGAGAGGTTTTTATTTTACCTAAACTATGTCCCATTGGTATCTCCCAATCGAATCCTAATTAAGAAACATTTCCATTTTATGGAGTAATATTTTAATGAAAGTAAAAAATTTAAAAGAAAGTACTGTTACCATGCTAGCAAAGTTCTGTGCACATGACTACAATAAATTGAGTCAAAGGTTAAACATTAATATAAATAAATGTTCAATTAATGGGGCATTAAACTAAAATACGACCCGAAATGGAATGGTTTAGTGCTCTTAGAGCTATAGACTATTGAAGCAGTTCTGTCGTAATGCTGGAATCAGTTAGTCATTAATAGGACTAGTAGGACACCTATTGTAGTTATAAAGGTTCTTATTAAGTTTAAGGTTTTTTTTTTCTTAGTTCTAACACATTAGCTCATAGAACATGCATGATTATGTCCATTGATGTTCTTTTTCTTCTTTTTTCTACATGGCCAAGAAACCATACTTATACAACTAATCATTAAAGTGTATCATATGGTCTTAACAATATTATTGATAGATTTAGTAGTCATTTTATTTACTTTGCCTTTTTTTGCAAATCTCTCTGTTTTCACTCTGCAGGAAATGGCGGTCCTTTAATATTGGATTAACTTTTGAATGCTATTTCGTTTTTCTATCTGCGGTATATCATTCCTTGAAATATCTAGGCATTATACAACATATAATTTATTACAATCTGGTCTGATTATGGACAAAATTGGAGGGTATATCTTCTATTACTCATGAGCTGTTGAAAATCCACATAAAATGACACATTTTAGGAATATGTAAAGGCTGCCACAATTACTTTATGCAGTTATTATTGTATTCAAGGGGCTATAATGTCTCATAAGTCTTTTTCTGCATTTGTATTTGAGTATTTATAACTTACTGGTGAATCAAATATGTTTGACTATAGTCTGCTCCTGGTTATCCATATTAACAAAATATCATTCATGTTTGAACTTAAGATATATCTTTGTTCTCAAAATTTAATAGAGATGTGTTTAGCAAATTTATAAGTGACTTAAGAGTTAATGTAGTAATTTTATTTAAAAAATTCAGAATATCATCTCATCCATCTTCCAATCCCTAACTCTTTCAACTTTTTCTTAAATTCCCTCTTCAGTAAATGCATGGCTGATCTTTGAGAGTCTTTTATCATTTGTATTTCATCACAAGCTAAGCACTGAGCTGTCCCTTCAGAAATGTTTCTTAAGTCAGGATCTAATTAAAGGATTAAGTTTCAAAGCTCTTTCTTGCTCCATGTAAAATAATAGTAACTGATAAAAATCCAAGCAGTAAGGGGAAAAGTCCAGGCTCAGTAGAAAGAATAGTGTGCATATATGTATATACACTCACATACAGTTTGTAGTGTGATATCATAAAATTACATGCATCTCACACACACACACGTATATGCTGAGAATTTAATTTGTTTAATTCAGAGTGAAGAACATATGCTATTGCTAAAAGAAAATAGGCAAGAAGCCAGAAAAACACATTTTAAAATTTCAAACCAAGTACTGACTTCCTATCTGCCACTTTTGGCAAATTGTTTCCTTTCATCTCTAGTAGGGGATAATGACATGCATAGTGTGGTAACTTGAAACCATTAAATACGGTGCGGTGCTTGCCAGGAGGCAAGCTAGCCCGCGATGCTGTTCCCCTCCTGTCGGATTGCTATCTCTGATGCACACATCAAAAGTGGCAGGCCAATTTGCCTGTCCGTCCATCTATCTGCCATCTATGTGTCCATCTAGGTTTTGGCTCTTCTCCCAGGGAAGTTGAGGAAAATCTCAGTTATTTTTCTTTGCCCAAACTTGAACTCTCAAAATCAAGTGCAGAATTTTCATGTTTCAGAAATTTTCAATCGTGTTAATTTCATTATTGGCTCAAAAGTTGTCAATTGAAGTTGCTGAAATAGTAGTAAAACTGACTCTCCGCACCCCCCCCCCCCCCCGACTGATTGTTATTGATGTATATAGGCGATGCACAGTGGTTACATTGAACTTGAGTATTTTGTGCACATACAATTTTGTCAACATTTCAATTGCGTTCTCTCCCTTCTTTGGACAATACCTGATCGCATTTACTCTTGACCAGAATGCCCAGGACTATCCTAGGGACTCCGTGTGCTTATTGCTTTCTATCTGAATCTTCTCTTCCTTGTTGGAAAGAGAAGGATGAACAGCAGCGTTGCCTCTCTCTTCCGGACCTGTCGTCTGTGATCCGGGTTTGTAGAGTTTGTTGGATTTTACGTTGTTGAATGGGAGGTTATTTGCACACTTTGTGATTAGTGCCAGATACATTTTGGTCCCAAATGTATTCCTCTTTCCTTTCAGAGATCCTCAGTTTTTACACTTAGGGTTTAAGCTATTTGGATTGAGCCATTGGCTCCGGTATCTTTATATACAATCTACATAGCCTTGGGCAAAAGAAAGCAGGAAATAAATTAGGGTGCTGCTAGTTGTCCCTGGCTCTTTATGTCATCTTCGCTAATTCACTTTTGTCTCTCACCTCCAGCGGAATTGGGGAGTGACACAGAAAGGGGAAGAGAGACACCTCCTGGCTGCCCAGTTAGCCTAAGTCCTGCTTGAGTCTGTGGGTGTGGCATGATGCTTTGCATAGCTGCCTTTGGCAAGTAATTGATAGTTCCAAACTGAGACATAGGTCATCAACACGAGGACAAAAAGTCTCAATAATCTCTTTTGAAAATACTTATTTTTGAAAAAAAGAATAAAGAACAAATCTCTTGACAAAATACTTTCAAGATGTTAGGAGCACTATATTGAAGTAAATGGAATTTATTAAACTGAATCTGTGAAATTCAATTTCTTAGAAAAAGTATTATTTAGGCATGATTCACTAATGGAAAAATAAAAATGCTGTAAGTATTTATTCCCTCCACTCATTTTCAATTTTTTTTTTCTTATTCTGCATAGACCCAAGTGATGGAAATAACTTGTTTCTGAAGCAAAGGAGTAAACAAAATAGGCAGCAGGGCTGAGAAGCTACCTTTATGTCTGTACTCCACCCCCCTTTATGTCTGTACTCCACCCCCCTGAACCAACATAGAAAGAAAGTCAAGCACAATGACACAGCAAACAAATAAGATCCCTGCTTTTGTTATGAAATGATATTATTCATTTAATTTTATTATTTTAAAGTAGATGACCTTAAACAAAGAATCGTTTTAGGTACTAACAAAGAGAGAGAAAAACCCTAAAGGAAATTATTTTAAACTCTTTTGGAGGGTGGGTAGAGGTTCTCCAATACTGAAGTCATTGATACTTGACACCATTGTACTGTCAATCACTGGTCTGAGAAGTATTTTATGGAGAGTTTTTCCTCACAGAGCTTACCAATACAAATTGTGACAAATTATAGATATTTTACAAATAATATTGTAAAAATAATTTTGCACGTTTATTTTGTTTGTCATGGTGAGAGTGGAGGGTTTTTTTTTGTTTGTTTGTTTTGTTTTTTGAGACAGGATCTGTCTGTAGTTCAGGCTGGTTCTGAACTCACTAGGTAGCCGAGGTTGGCCCCGAACTCGAGGCAATCCTCTTCCCTCAGCCTCTTAAGTGCTGAGATTATAGGCATGTGCCACCATGCTCAGCTTATGTGGTGCTGGGGAATCAAACTCAGGGCTTCTAGCTTGCTAGCCGAAGCTTTAACCACTGACATATTCCTCCAGCCCCATTCTAACTGTTTTTATAATCACGTGGTCCCTGAGAGGAGAGTGTTTCTTGAATGCACAGATTAGCAAAGGGCTGACTCAGAGTAGGTACTTAATAAACGCTTCTTGAAAGAATGAACTGCTTCTCCCCTGTAGAGTCTCTGCCTTCTTGGCGCCAACTAAATAGTACAATATGTTGCTGTAGACATTAACAATGAAATAACTTCAAGGCTACAAGCCGGGGCTGTAAACACTATGCATGGAGCAGCCTGTGAACTCTGCCCTTGAGTTTATGCAAAATTGAAATTCTGTACCAGGAAACACACATAGGTTACACACACAGATATTTTTAATGCAGGAAAATGTTTTTTTTTTCCTATTTACTTTTCAGATAAATCTTTGTTGTCTTATTAAATAATGACATCATCTTTGAAATAGGATATAAACGTATTCCTTACCTTTTCACACATTGGTTTATTTTTTGTCAGTTACATAGACACACGAATATAGACATTGTCTGCTTTATTTGTAAATATTAAAAACATAGTAGCCATAAGTTTAATTTAGAATGGTCTAACTGAGGATAACTGGAAATGGTTATTATTTAAACTGTTAGGTCAGCTGGGTAAAATTTCCAAGAGAGTAAAGCTAACACGACTGTCATTCACTCAATTTCTATTGAAATTCACAGGAATAGTGTAGGCTGTTAATTAGAATGGGTTTATTTCTCATAGAGATACATTTGGAGTCATAGCAGTGAAAATCCTTCGTGTTCTTCTTGCCACTGGAGGTAAGATCTCACCCAGACCAGTTTGACACTAACTTTACGTTATCTTCCTCAATAGTTCAATGCTTTAAAAAAATAAGCAATGTATTCGCAGGTAATAGCCATTGAAAGAATTTTCTTACGGAAGAATCTTCATTAACTCTTCGTGGCTGGCTAATAGATCACTACGTTAGTGCACCCTAGTGGTCAAAGTGAACCAATGCAGTTTCCAAAAGTCGATCAACCAATGCTTAGCAGCGAGTGATTTCTCCTCACATTCGGAGTTCTGTTTTCCTGGGTACTGTGATGTTATAATAGATAAAATATGCCGAATTTCTTTAAGTATATGTATGTGAGCAAATGTATAAATAGCATCTAGATTTTTAATTGGCATAAAATATAATTGGAAGGAGGCATAGACCACAGTGGAGTAGTAGAAAGAGAACAGGGTGATTTGGTGCCTGGTGGATCTGAGTTGAAACCCTGATAGTACAAATTATATGGTTGTTATACTGGAATTTAATTACATTTGGAGTTGCTTTGAAGCTTGTAATCATGTATGTACATGTTTTAACAAAATAATTACTTCGAGCACTATTAATTGTTGAAGTGAAGAGAAAACTTTTCAAAAAATGTGAAGTCTTTGAAGAAACAAGTGTCGTCAATTTCTTTTCCCTACTCAAGTAAAAATACCAAGTTTCCTTTCTATGTCTCAACTGTGGTTCTGTGTGACCCATGGACATTACCCACCCATGTCTTCATGACTTTTCCAGAATTGAAAATTCTATTTACCAGCTTTATGAGTAACAGTTTTAGTCGTATGAGGATAAATAAAAAGAAAAGATAAATAAAGGATAAAGGATAAATAAAAAGAAATAAGCTTTAACCTATTTTTTTTTTTTTGCACATTTTCTGTCCTCATCTTCTTATCCTTCTTACATTCAATTTGCGTTGACTGCTCGTCAGGCCCTCACATACTCAGCTGTATGGGACACAGCTTTGCCCCTGGGCCATAGTTATTGGAAAAGAGGCTAGTCCTAAAAGAAACAGACTCATCTTGCTGCTTCTTGTGAAAATTTAGAATTCAGAGTAACAAATTTCTGTCTTTTTTTTTCTCTCATCAGTAATACGTTATAAATAGGCTCTGCCTTGCCTTATATGTTCATTACTTGCATAATTATATATTTGAAAGCAAGATCTCTCAAGGGGACACTGTAGATTTGGGAGGGAAAACAAGTGGCACTGTTTCCAAGTACTCCAGGCCATTTATTAATCTTGAGGATTGAGCGCGAACAGCACAGCACCCCCCTCCAATGTATTGTTAGAGCCAAAATGCATCTCTGCTTTCTATTTGCAAAATTCATACAGATTCAGCAGAGAGAGATTTTTCTAAATGAAACTCTGGCCAGCTCACCACTTGGTATCTCTGAAAAAAAATCTTTTCTTTCATTGCCAGTTGTTGACCAACTCAAGAATTCAGACAATGGATTCTGCACCCATAACCCATTAGAATCATCTCACAGGCTGTGTGCTTTGCTGGTGTATGTACTGGATGTGGATGCGGTTCGTAGACTGTCTAGCAGGGTGAAGTCCACGAAGACTAATTTACATTTTCTTTGAGTGACTGCAGCAACTATATTCTGGGATATGTGCTCCAAAAGAATGGCTGGCGCTTCGTGCGCGAGTGGAGTATACGAAAAAGTAAACTTTAACAGAGAGTTTGCAGTAGGAGCCCAGGGGAGTTTGACTGCGCTATCCATCGGACACTGGATCAAAACCACGATCTGCTAGTCCTTCTTCTTTATACCCCAGGGCAAAGACAGTGGTATCATGACATATGTGGGAAAAGTCAAGACAGGTGGATCTACCACATTTTCATGTACAAAATCACATATTTTAGTGTAGTTCTCCACGCTTTAAGTAATTCTATAATCATTTGTTTTGCTGGGTCATCTTATTTACATGCAATATTTAGAGATTCTTTCTATTTTTTTATTAGGAAACTTGTATAGCGAAAAAATTTTTCCAATACCAGTGTGCTCTTTTTTCCCCATCAAGTGCAAGAGTTTTCAGTTAGCATAATCTCTTCCTTAGAAACCAAAGAGTCTATCATCAGAAGTGACAGAAAAGTAGCACACACGGCTTTACGGTGCACCCCCAATTTATTTGACTTTTTTGATATTGTTACGTTTACTCAATTGGTCAGAGTGGTGGTTATTGTAAAATACAGTTATGAAGTAAAGATGTTTATCATTCTAAAAATATTTAAAAATGGAGCTCTTTCTAATAAGCAATGTATCTAAATTTGAAATATAATTAATGAACAAAATATTACTTCTCATAAAAATTAATTCATTATATTTTAAACTTAATTCACACTTTATTTCTTGTTGGCATGATTTTGATTTACTATTGTATATTGAAGTGAGTATACCAGGTTGCTTGGTATGTTGCTATTGCCTTGGGACCCTGTCCCTTGTACATGTTTCCACCGGGGGATTTTTAGGTGCTGAATTTCGGAGCCTTTCCCCTTTGCAGGCCACTTGTTCCATCTCCCTGTCCCTGGGGAATACTCGTTTCCTGCACTGGTACCACATTCGCCTTGTGTTTTTCTCTACACTTGAAGCATTTGCCTTAAACGTTCGAACTGTTTTTAGCTGTCTGCAAAATTGACCTGAACTGTCTAAAAATATCCCTTCCTGTTTCACACTCCTCTAGATTTGCCAACTTTCATTTTTAATTTGATCACATGTCACCATTTTCTCTCAGGACCGTGCAAAAATATGTGGATACCCATTCCTCTGCCTTAGACCGTTGTTTCATATTACACAGCATCGCCCAACAGTGAGTTGTCAGGTCAATTTGGTGGGCCTGGATTACGTTTTAAAAAATAAAATCAGGGACCTGGAAGTGTAGCTTAGCAGTTAAAGAGCTTGCCTAGGAGGTGCAAGGCTTTGATTTCAAATTCCCAACATCGCCTAAACCAGGCACAATGGTGCATGCCTATAAGCCCAGCATTTAGAAGGTTGAAGCAGAAGGACTAACATGAGTTCATGGCCAGCCTAAGCTACATAGTGTGTTTAAGACCAGCCTGGGATACACATCGAGTTCAGGACTAACCTGCACTACAGGGTGAAACCCTGTCTCAATAAACAGACAAATAAACAAATAAACAAATAAATATGAAAACAGAGTAGGCATGAGCAATCACTATTATTTCTTCAAAATATCCATGTGCAAATTATTTCCTCTGTACCAGTACAATTATGTCTACTCCTCATCTTTTTTTAATTTTGGAAATAGTTAAAAAGAAACAACATAAATTTAATTGGGGATGATTTGCTGAGCATTTCAATTTTGTAACACATCTGAAAAAATATCATAGCCCTGCTACATGCTAATTATCTTATTAAATTCATTCTGAGGCAAATGTGAAAATATGATCTGTTGCAAGCTTTCTTTCCCCAGGTTTTATATCTCTGACTTAAAAATGAATGCAAAAATGCAATGTATGTCAAACAGATAAAGGCAGAGAGAGTCTTGTTGACATGGAGTTGTTGTCCAGAGTCTAGATTTTCTTTCCTTAGGTAGAGTTCTTTCTGGACTATAGTATCCCATGACTTTATGAATTGGAACTTGTAGGTTTGTTCATGGCATTTGGATTTACAGGCTCCTTTTAAATCTACTTTTTAAAAAATCGTTGCACAATTCTATTACGTACATTGTGGGTAGTTTAAGATATGTGTTTTCCAAAATAAAGCAAGCTAAACAGAATTCACTGGATTATTTCTAATATATGCATATTTTACTTAGAAAGAATAGAATATCGTGGAAGAAAATGTCAGAAGTTTGGCACCCATACACAACTTCTTCTAAGAGGGGACCACATGATATTTGGTTGAAGCTACAGTTTTTGCATTCGTACTTCAGTAGAATAAGAATATTCTTGCTATTATCTAAATTCATTATTAAAACAATGGCAGAGAGAGTAGTTTAAGAATATCGATGTAATATACAAATTTTTATTAGCTCTCAAGACCAGGATCTGAAAATACATTTTGCCGAAGTAGCAAATCTTCTCATCAAGTAACTGATATTTATAATATTTATAAAGTAAATTGATCTTTTGGTGGCACTAGGATAACACTAGGGTAGCTATGTCAAAATGGTATAATTTTGACAGCTAATTCTCTTGGCCAGCTTAGTTTTGTCTGATTACAAAATAAAGTGATCGTTAGTGCTCATGATATGCATCTCTTTTTAATTCATAGAGTGACTTTAAATCTTAAGCTGAAAAGGCTTCGCTGCTGGTGAATTTCTTTCCACAAGTAGGAGTCTAGCTCCCTCAGGAACGCACAGAAATATACAGCTATTTACATACATTCTACTAAAGGCAGAAGCAAATAAAGTTTAATT
The DNA here is from genome assembly GCA_004027205.1 of Ctenodactylus gundi. Lineage (NCBI taxonomy): Eukaryota > Metazoa > Chordata > Mammalia > Rodentia > Ctenodactylidae > Ctenodactylus > Ctenodactylus gundi. The sequence goes on along the minus strand of PVKB01000501.1, from coordinate 2,295 downwards.
TTTAGTTGCTTTAATATTACGGCATTGTTTTTCAGCCATCATTTTAGGCACCAGCTCTGCCAGAACAGGACAGATGGCCAGTTAATTCCTTCCGTGCAGAGCTGTGCGCTGTTACAGTGTAGTCCTATGTACTTCTTGTGAAAGTCTGTAGGCTCATCCAAGGCCAAAGTGCTTGGCTGCCCCTCCTGCTCACAGGGGTCATTTCAAACTGGTTAGAACATTTCATACTTACAAAGAACCTCACACCAGGGGATATTACAAACATTTTAGAAAAAATTAACCTACGTTGAAAGGTTGATAGCTTCATTCTTCGTGGATAAAACAATCTCTTTTAAACACGGATTATCAGCAGTTATCATAAAGCGTAGTGATTCAAGGCGTAGACACAGAAACCACATTATCACAAGTGAGTCCTGTGCTGTACCTGATGGACAGAACACGCAACCCCTCTCGAGCTTGGTATTCTTTTGTTCAATAGCAATCCTAATGGTGGTGGTGGTAATCTACTCATAGTTTTACTATGAGGAGGATTAAATGAGGAAGTCCATAAATAGTTAATGAAAATACACATAGCTTGTTTAGAAAGTATTTTCTTCTGTGAAATAAGGCTGATTGAGTCACTTAGTAATGTCGTATAATAATGAGAGTTCTAATTTTAAGAATAGTTTGTTCTGTACTGTTTCAGTAACCCGAGAACTTTATATCTGTGAACATGCTGAAAAAAGTTAGAGAGTCTTTTGATTGAAACTAGTCAGACATATACCACGCTAAAAATTAGAGAAGGATGTTTAGGGCTGAAAAGGGAAGGCATGAACAAAAAAATACTTCTGTTTTAAAATTCTTTGTTACAAGTTTTTCTCTAGATTTCCCATAAGGGGTGGTGGCTTGAGTTACAGAGGTGAGCTTGTGTTATGGGGCTGTGAGACACTCGTGCTATTATGCTTAGTTACGGCAATTTGGGAGCTGCTGAGGGGATTAGGAAGCACACTTGTTAGTATTTCTTTGTGTGTCATAACACGTGTCCTTGGGGTCTCTATCAGATCCTGTATTCCTCCTCTCTGGCACTGGTCCTTTACTTTGTTTCTGGCCACCCTCAGTAACCAGCTCTCTGCTACCATGTCCTTTATGCTACATGCCCGTGTAATCTCTGTCCTGGAGACAGCATCCCAGGGACCACCAGCCCCCGGAAATCGTGAGCCAAACCAGACCATACTGCCTTTAATTGCAGATGTCTAGTATTGTGTCTCAGCAACAGGAAGTTGCTAATGCAAAAATACTTGAAGAAAAAAATGAAATAAAGCAATTATTTGTCATTAAATAATTTTGATAATTGATGTTTTTCAGTTTTTACAGTGCATATGACTTCATGTAGTCAGATACAACTTGGAATAATAATTTGTCTCTAAAGATAAACTCTCATATTTAAAAAGGAAATATAACAAAACATTAGGTGCTACAAATTATTGAATTTACAGATTGGATTTTGTAACAGTTGGTTTCCTTACGGCTAATTTTTAAATGACGTTTCTTTTAAGCATCTGATATTTTCAACCTTTAGGGCGCTATGCTTTGGAAAGCATGTACTGGAGGCATGTAAGAATTTAACTTTAGTGTTTAAGACATATTAAAATACCATTTGTTGCTTCTTTCCTCAGAAAGTCAGAATATTCTCTGGCAAGGTAGAATATTCATCTTTCTTTCAGTTCCAGTACTGGTAATTTTTAAAATTATCCTCAAAATAATAATTTGTGTTTTCTTTCTTTTTTTCATTGTTAAGCCCTCAGATAGCCGATCCCTAGCAACGCCCCTGTAGGACCTGAGCACATCACCTTCCTCTGGTTTCTAGAACCTTGCATGGATTTCACGTGCCATGATTGCCGCCATCTTGAATTCTAACTGGCATAGTTGCCCCTCAATATTCCTGTTCGCTTTTCTCTGTATAGTTTCCTGACATAATAATAGAGAAAACCACTGAGTTGTATGACATACTTTATATTGGAGCTTGATACTAGGGACATGCATGATCCTTTGACATTAGTTTCAGATAAACCCGGTACATTCTGGCCAGGATAAAGTCATTTTTGTCTGCACTAGTGTAAAATCTCTTACTTCTCTTTCACACTGTGGGGATTCACTGGTCCTGCTGCTCCAGAGGACCATGTTCTTGTCCGTAAGTCCCCAGTCAATGGTAGTATACAATTCTGTATCTGTCTGCATCTTTCTGATATCATGGCACCTTGAAATGGTTCTCACACACTAGGACATGTTTGCTCTATAATAGTGGCATTTTTTTTT